>JAAGEH010002531.1:39875399-39935446 GCA_011751065.1 Lasiurus cinereus | reverse complement strand
GATAAATTGGGAGACTCAGAACCCTTCATAACAGACAGTTGCCAGGTGCAAGGAATCATAATCTTTTATCTACTGAGGCTGCTGAACCACGGTCTTAATTAGGTGGCATAGCATCATCTATGGTGGGAATCAGCTGGGAAGCCTGTCAACAATCTGACCTAAACAAAGTTCTTTGGAATTGCCATTAATCAGGCAAAAAATTGGCAAGTGTATTTAATGGTGTGTGTGTGTGTGTGTGTGTGTGTGTGTGTGTGTGTGTGATGTCAATCCTATTTCTTTCTAATAATGATCCAGTCTGTCTTTGGGTACTTCTTCAATTACCAAGAAGTTTCCTTTGTAGATGCTACTCATTACCTACCTTCCACAAATTCTACTTTCTGTGAGTTCTCAGCAGTGTTAACAAAGAAAAGAAAAAGAAATCAGAAAAGACTGATGATAACAAGAAATAACAGTTGAGGTGTATGTTTGTCTTATGGTTTCCATTCAGACCTTGAGTCACAATGCCAATTAATAAGTTACTTTGGTCCATTTTGTTGCTAAGGGCCCAGGACTCTAACATTGCTGCATATCTAACATTTCTGGTGCACACCCAATCCCATACACCATTGCCTCGTGGCTGGCAGTCACCTTCTGCTACCACATGCAGAGAGACCAGATACTTTCCATTATTGTAAATCTGTTTGATATAATCCTTTAGAAGTAGGACAACTAGAACTTGCTTTCCTGTCAGCTTTGTATCTCATTTTTTCCTACATTGCTCACACTGGTTCGTTATAGGAAGGCTTTTTCCCCTGACTCCCGGGTGGCCTGCATTGGGGTCTTCCAAATAAAAGAGCACCACAGGAAGAGCTCACAGCATTTTGGAAGAGAAGAAACACACCAGTAACTCAATAAGCTCCGAAAATTGATAAAATGAAATGGTGAAATTTTGAATCTATGTACTTGACAGCTGTGCTTTGGGGACATTTAGTGATATCAATCTCCCAAGATTACTCTGCTTTCACAGCAGAAGGAAAGATCTGCACATTTGGAGTGGCTCATAGGACCAACTGGATGCCACTTGGTGTCCGGGCGGAAACATGGCGCTACTAGTGCTGAAAGGCCTGACTGTGATATACATACTTTGAGCATCTTTCCTAAGGATGGAGCCAGCAAACTCTGCACCACGAGACACACTCTGTCCAGATAAGAATACAGTAAGCAGAAAACGAAAGTGACATTCTCTCTAGGAAACTGGGTACCTGGCAAAAGTATTCTGCAATAAGGAATGTGAATATCTAAGGCTGCAGAGCATGAAATTAGCCACCAGGGTTTCCCTAATTTACAAGTCTGTTTCTTGCCTCCCAACCCAAGTCCCTTCCAGCCCCATCTCTCTCTAGGTCCACCTGGAACTTGTCTTGCTGGTGCCCAAACATGGCACCAAATGTTACCCTCAGCTTTCTACTTGGTAGGGCCAGAGGGGAAAAAGGAACATGCACCCTGACAGAAGCAAGGACTCCGTGTTCTCTGGTAGCTCCTCCACTGCCTGTCACTGAGCAAATACCCCAAATCGGCTCTACACAGATAACTTGTCAGAGCAACTAGTGAAATCCCATTGTGACCCAAGGGACCGTTGCAAATCCTTGGAATTCAGTTCTTTTGTACTGAAAACACAGCTGAAAAGTGCACCAGAACCCAAGCAGGGAGGTTTTAGGTGCACACTGATGTTGACCTGTAGAGGTCCAAAGGCAATGGAGAGAGAGGAGAGATTGGAGGCCCCTTGGAGCCCCTGATTCTTAGATAGCCAGTGAAAGTGGAACAGCTGATGTGATCATGTGGAGTCTGTCAAGCAATGTGACCAAATAACTATTAAAAGAAACACTAGCTGCTGAAACCGGTTTGGCTCAGTGGATAGAGTGTCGGCCTGCAGACGACTAAAGGGTCCCAGGTTTGGTTCCGGTCAAGGGCACGTACCTTGGTTGCGGGCACATCCCCAGTAGGGGGCGTGCAGGAGGCAGCTGATCGATGTTTCTGACTCTCTATCCCTCTCCCTTCCTCTCTGTAAAAAAAAAAAAAATCAATAAAATATATTTAAAAAAATAAATAAAAGAAACACTAGCCTCTGCCTTGGCTGGGTGACTCGGTTGGAATGTCATCCTATACACCCAAAGGTAGCAGGTTTGATTCCTGGTCAGAACACACACATGGGTTGCAGGTTCCATCCTGTTTGGGGTGAGTGCAGAAAGCAACTGATGGATGTTTCTCCCTCAAGTCACTGTCCGCTCCCCACCCCCCCTCTTCTCTAAAATCAGTAAGAACCTCGAGTAGGGATTAAAAAGATCCAAAAACCAACTAAACAAACAAAACTAGCCTCAGTCTTTCTTTACATAGAAACATTGCGTTTTTGTTGGTGGAGTTTTTTTTGTGTTGTTCTGGTTTCTGCTTTCTGAAGCAGGCAAAATGGTTAGCCCCAATGGCCGCAGGTTTGGCTCTGTAACTCACCACTTGTAGGGCTGGCTCTCAGGTTGGTGCTAGACAACCGAAGGGACAATGGCCCTGCCTTCTAGAGAGCCTGTTCTGTGAACCTGTCCTTGAGAACATGGGGTCTTGGCTCCCTCTGACGTGGACTAGACCAGGTGAGACCATAGCCCTGTGCCAAAGATGCTAATGTGTCCCTGCTTCTGCGGGTGGGATCATAACAGTGACCCATCTCCCCCATCAGGACAGCAAGTGTGGGTGGGGTTCCCAACTCACCTCTCCCTCCCAGGGTAGAAGGGGAATAATTCTATTATCTGTTCTGGATCAGAGAGAGACAGGAGAACTCAGGAGGTCAGCTTCTAGAGAACCCACCAGGAGAAGCCAGGAGAAAAATGCTAGAGCCGCCTCACATCCCCCTGAAATTCAGTGGGAATGACATGTAAGTAAAAAACACAGAGGTAGCATACACAACATAGACGTTTTCTGGTAGCAAAGATACCTCCTGATGAAAGTACAATACTTTTTTCAAAAAAGGATCTAATTTTGGTACCGTTGATGGAGGGAGGTGTGAGCTGTTTATGGTGACTTTTTTCTTCTTTGTTTTAGAGCAGAGACGGCAGGGTTTTTTTTGTTTGTTTGTTTTTTGTTTTGCTTTACAAACAATCAAAATCAGGTTGGAATGTGCCAGGTTTTCAATGAGAAGGAAAGAGCAGCCCTCCAGTTCATGGATTTCTTTTCCTGGATAAATAAAAAAGTGAACTGCCATGGAAGCATTGGCAGAAGTGCCCGGCTAAGCAGCACAGGAAAAGCATCAGGCTTCCCTGGGGAGTCGGGAACTCAAGGTTCTGAGGGCCCAGACCTGGAAAGAGATTATTGCATTAGCCACACCCCCAAAGTTGGCCCTGTTAGCAAGTGTAATAGGACTTCTTTCAGTTTCATAAAATAACTTGATAACTGGAAAGTGCCAGTTAATGGTAACCTGTTCCAACTCTGCATTTCACAAAGATTAATATACCCCTTCAGGTTTCTTAAGAGTCTATCAGGAGGCTGCCCCTAGTCTTGGGTGTTTTACAATCTCCGTGGGCACGAACCTCAACTGAAACTACCATTCAACAGCCTGTCATCTTCATCTTCTCCTGGCATAAAAATACATATTTTTCCCATAATAAAGATTTTTTATAATAGCAATAAAGTAACTCCAGAGAACATGGTTGTCTTGAGATAGCTTAACTGTATCTGGTCTCTCATAACGCTCTGGGGATATGGCAGGCCCATAATATTCCCTTTTGCTGCCATGTCTTTGCTTAATTACAGAATAAAGCCAAAAGGTCAACGCTGGAGAAAAAATGTAAATCTTCAAAACTTTTCATTCTTGACCCAAACTCTGTGTCATAAAACCCCAGTTATCTCTGTAGCCAGCAGCACCCCCACCCAGTCGGCTAGCAGGTACCAGAATACACATTACATCGTTAAAATATGCTTTTGACACGCTGAAAATAAATTCCTGACCTCTGGACTTGGAGTTATGATTCTGCCTTCTTACTTAAAGCCCCTCACAAACCATCTGCTGGTCCCCGGTGAGTGGAACGCACTGGCGGCAGAAGCCATCTATTTCGTCAGACATGATTTGCTGCTGTATTTCAGTGCGTCAAACAAACATTGTGTTGATTCTCATACAGCGAGAAGGCGAGAAAGCAAGGTTTGTGTGTTGTAGGGAAGAAAAATGAATATGTAGATTCATCTCTATGGCTTACTTGTTATTCCATTGCTGTTGTGAATGCAAATATGATTTCAGCTCCAATCGCTTTATTAGGCCACTGATTACTGTCCATCATAATGAGCGAGGTGGTCCAGGCATTGGTTTAGTTTACTGGAGCCACAGACTTTTGCAATGGAGCTTTACAGACTGTGTCACATGTGCCACATTAAAACTGGATATTTTTGATGAGCAGTTCTCACTCTAAACAGGTGATGTTTGGTCCCCTAAACTGATTTGGTAGAGCTGGTACAATGAAATAATAAGTATTTACTTGCCTTTATGAAATAGAACCTTCCTATCACATTCATAGCTTTGTTAATTGGAGGGAAAGTGTTACTCCATTATGGAAATAATTCTATGTCACCTGCTTCTCTCTCAGACAAATAAATGGACAGACAGATGCTATGCTGATCAATTAATGCTGTGCTTGATCAATCAATTGATTTGGACTTAGGTAATATGTATTTATGGAAGATGGAGAATTACTTATTTTTCTACCAAATATGAGAATCCAAATGTGACTTGATTGTACAGATGGGAACAGATGATGAGCAGAGTGGCCATTGTATCCTTGCCATAAGAAAGAAAAGTCATCCTTCTTCTCTCACTTATATATTCAAAAGACATTACAGTTCAATAAAAATGGGATGTTTAAATATTTGATAAACATGGTGGAGCAATGTATTGTTAAAACTGCTAGAGTGGCCTGTCAGATTCTCCTGGAAACATAAATTAGCCTGCTTACAAATGGGACTGTTTCGTTATTCTGACCTTAAAATTACCTCTGTGTGTCCTCTTTCGCTTTTTTCTTTTCAGTTGTACCTGATAGGGCCTAGGTTTTCAAACTACTCAAACTGTCAACTGCGCTAACCGAGTTAAATGAATCTTGTACTGTTGCCTAGACATTTGCAGATTTCTCTTAGCTTTCACCAGTGGAGAGGGTCTCCACTGATTTCACCTCACTGACACACTCCTTACATCAGTCTGAAAGTCAACGCCTCAGGTTAGTCCATATCCATCATCTGCAGCGAAAGTTGACCCTGCCATGCATGCCCCAAGGGGAGGCTGGCCCTGGCACTGGGTTCTGGGAGTCCCCCTCTTACCAACACAGAATTCCGGTTGGGCAGAGAGAGGCAGCATCTGGTGGACAGAGGGATGCCAAAGGGGGTGTGCATGGCTGTCCAGAGAGAGGGTTGCCCCATGCCAGCATTTTATCTAGAAGAACTCTGGACTCCATAAATAGAATGTAGAAAGAAAAAGCAAAAGGCACCATTTCCGTGTGTGTGTGTGTGTGTGTGTGTGTGTGTGTGTGTTTACATTTTGACTATTGTGTCACCTGGCCTCTCCATTATTCAGAAACCCTGTCTGCTGCTGGTGTTTTTAAAATCCAAAAAACAGTAAATGAAGCTATCAGATGTATAAAATAAAATGACCGACATGCTTGTCCAAGATAGGTTCCCATTACCAATAGCTTTTAGTAAAATTAGATTAAGGGTAGGATTATAGCAAGGATCACAGAATGTAGAATTCAAGCACAGAGACTATAGAGCAAACATTGAAGAGGTTTGAGTTTATGGAGCTGTCAAACAGATAAATTCTCTTGCTGAGTACCTGCTAGATGCTAGGCATGGAGCAAGTTGATGTACCTAAGAAGTAGTAATTGTACTGAATTATCATGCTATAAATAGAAAATGCTCTGTTTGGGGCACCCAGGACATCAGTATTAAACCCACATGTAGTTGCCCAGACTCCCCCGCCGCCCTCACACCACCCGACTGAACCAGGTTGGCAGGGGTGGGGGGGTAAGAGTGAGGTGGAATAGGGGTTGGGAACCACCCCATTTTAAAACAGATCTCAAATGATCCACATTGAAGTCTAAGGATGCTGACCTAAGCCATCAGGCCTCTCATTAAATGAGAGCAAGATTATCTCTTGTAATCTGTGTGCTAGTTTATTAGTTGTTCCCTTAGTGTATTAGTTTCCTATGGCTGCTGTAACAAATTACCACACATTTAGTGGCTTAAAACAAGACAAATTTGTTCTCTTACAGTTCTGGAGGGCAGAAGTCCAAAATCAGTTTCAGCGGGCCACAACGGAGGCTGGTAGGGTGAAACTGGAAGGGAAAACCTGTTCCTTGCCATTTCCAGCGGCTGGTGCTGCCTGCATTCCTTCTCTTCCTGGGCTAAAGCCTCTCTGCCTCAGCTGCCCTCTGCTTGTCACACGGTCTTCTTCTCTTTTGTGTCAACTCTCCCTCTGCTCCCCTCTTAAAAAAATTGTTTTATTGATTGTAGAGAGAGAGGGGAGAGATAGGAACACTGATGCCGTAAATGAAGCTATGGAATTTATATATTGCTTCTCCAAGATAGGCTCCCATATCTATAGCTTTTAGTAAAATTAGCTTAAGGGTATGATTATAGCAAGAATCACAGAATGTAGAATTCACTCAGCAAACACAGAGGCCATAGAGCAAACATTGGAGAGATTTGAGTTTATAGAGCTGTCTGAGCAATATATAAATCCCATAGCTGCCTCCTATATGCTCCCTACCTGGGATCCAGCCTGTAACCTGGGCATGTGTCCTGATGGAATTGAACCATGACTTCCTGGTTCATGGGTTGACACTCTCCCACTGAGCCACACTAGTCGGGCCCACATCCCTCTTATAAGGGCACTTATGATTGCTCATCAGGATAATCCAGGGGTAAACTCTCCATCTCAAAATCCTTAACTATACAAAGTCTCTTTTGTCATTTAAGGCAACATTCACAGGTTCCAAGGATTAGACCATGGACATGTTTGGGAGTCATTATTCAACCTATCATACCTACTCTTGCTAATCTCTTTCTTTTAGAGTCAGGTTTATTAAAGTATAATTTACATGGAATAAAATTCACCCATTTAAAAGTGTACAATTGGATGAGTTTTGACTAGAATACATGGTTGTGGAACTACCAATACAATCAAGATACAGAACATTCTAGATCTATGTTCTTGTACATCTTTGTTTTCTAGATCTGTTTTATGTGCCTGTATTTTTGCCTTTTCTAGAATGTCATGTAAATGGAATCATATAGCCTGTAATCTTTTGTGTCTGGCTTCTTTCACTTAGCATGATATTTTTGAGACTCACCTATGTCATTAATTTGTTTCTTTTTATTACTGAGTGGCATTCATTGAATGACTATGCCACAATTTCTGTATCCATTAACCAGTTAATGACATCTGGGTTGTTTTCTCTTTGGGGAAATTATGAGTAAAGGTGCTGTAAACATTTGTTTATAGATCTTGGTGTGGCTGTTATCATTTCTCTAGAGTAAGTCCCTAGGAGGAGACTTAATGGAGTGTGTGATAAGTATGTGTTTAGTAATTTAAGGAACTGCTAAGCAGCTTTTCAAAGTAGCTGTATGATTTTGCATTCTTACTAGCAGGAAAGTTGTAGTTCCTGTATATCCTTACTAACACTCCATATGGTCTTTTCTTTGAATTTCAGCAATCGTAGTGGGTATGTAATAAGATATCATTTTAGCTTTAATTTGTATTTCTCTGATACTCAATGATGTTGAACATATTTTTATGCACTGATTAGCTATTTGTTTATCTTGTTCGCCCATTTTGTTTTCCTTTTTTGCCCATTCTAATTTGTTTACTGATCCTATTATTGAATAATCAGTTTTTTATATGTTCTACATACAAATATTATTAGGCAAATATTGCCCTTCATCTGTGGCTTAACTTTTCACTTACTAACATCAATTATGTTTTAAATTGGGGATTGGGATTAAAAAATACATCTAAAGTAGATAATATAAAACTTTAGACAGGAAAGCTTTTAAAAAGTAAACCAAATTAACTTGCATTCATTTTTAGAACTCAGCTTTGATCTTTAAAATTAGTTACTTGAGAAAGAAAGTCATTTGGATCCCAGACTCCTGGCCTATTGTTTTTAATTTCCTGCTAGAAGACTGAAAATTCCATTTCTTCAGCTGTAATTTTCAGGGGACACAAAACAGCATTTGCTATTCCTCAACATTTGGCTGTGTAGCAGTTGTGAAATGCTAATCGTGGTGCTGAGCTGACATTCCTCGGTGACATTGGCATACCGAAAAAAGAGTGTTTGGCAAGGTCTGAGGCTATACATATTGAAGTTGTTTATTTATTTTTGTTTAAGAAACGGACAGACAAGTTAATTTCACCTCCATTTGGGACACAGAAAAGAATCAATGTTTGCCAAATAGAAAAACACAAAATTGGTAAAGGGGAAAAAAATTGTATTTTCAAGCTTCTAAAATGGAATTAGAAACACAGGAGAGAGCGGGAAAGAGTTACACAAATGACTAGAGAGTGTCCCCCCTAAAATTGCCTTGGCCTTCTACTTGAAATTCTTGCTTCTGGAAAGTGCCCGGGAGGAAGATTCTGCCCACGCTGAGTAGAAAGCAGTGCCAGAAGAGCTGGCTGCCATTTTCAAAAACATGCCGAGCCTGGAGAGTTGGGGTGAATACCGAGAACTGGAGAGTACAAATTGCTTCCTGCTGGATACACACCTTGTCTGAAGGTTTTACAGGGCACGGCCTTCTTTTAACACGCTGGACCCAAGGGAGAAAAGTGTAAGGGATGCTCAGAAAACGAGAACCCCAATCCCCCAGGTCAGGACGCCCAGATAGGAATGGCATCTGGGTAGGAGAGTGGGGTGAGCAGGACAGAGCTCCTTCCCGCTCTGGCTCTTGCCCCAACACTGCTGAATAGTGCCTGCCGGGGAGAGAAATGTTATCACACCGTCTACCTGCCCTCCCGTCAGCCTGACAGGGGCCCGGGACGCACAGCTGGCCCGCGCTGAGCACCTTCAGGCGCGGTCAGGTCGAGTTAGAAATTCCATTAGCCGTGCGCAGGCACGGGGAGCAGGCTTCCCGGGCGGGCTTTTTCTCGTTAACGAGGAAGAAATGGCTTCTCATTTCACAGTGATCGCTGGGAGAGGAGGCAGGTTTGTTTACAGTCTACAAAGGGATCGTCTGGGCTCCACAGGCCTGGTGGCAGAAGCGGGAGCCGGCGAGGGAACACACTTTCCAGAGCAAAACCTCGTGGTCCCCAGCCATCAGGCCGGACAGGAGACGCGGGGCCTCCTCGGAGCAGCCCTGGAGGCCGCTCAGCCCTGCCGCCTGTCACCCGCTCCTTTCTCAAACTAATTGTGTTTCATTTTCTCATAATAACCCTCCTCCCTCATCCTAAACCAAACAGTGAAACCCTGCCCTCTATTTACCCAGCTCCAAGGCGTGCAATAAAGGTGGCTTGCTGCTACTCGCTGCCTCGCTTTTAATTTTATTCTAGAAGAAAATCAATTAGACCATCCGAGTCCCATCTTCCTTCTCTGAGGCTTTTGGGCTTGAATAGCTCCTCGAAGTACTTCCCCTGGCCTCGATATTTTAATAAATGCTTGATTGTAATGGTCTTAAAAGGAAAAATAAAGAAGAGGAGACGAGCAGAGAGGCAACTTCAGAACAAAACTAGCCATTTGAAAGGCCTCTTCAGGTTGAGCGGTTTTCCACTCGGCAACCTCCTGAATTGCTGATATTGTTTTACGATCAGGGCGGCATCCTGCTGTCCTCCTCACCTGCACACTTAAGCTGCTCATTAGCTGAGGACGGGACATCCTGGCCGCGCAAGGAGCCAACAAAGCAGCCCCTGGTTGCTGAGAGAGAGCAGCTCTGGCTGCGGTGGGAGCCCTGGCCAGGCCCTGCGTGTGGCAGCAGCCTAGATGGAGGGCGAGGCCTCTGCAGCCAGCATGTGAGCATCTGGGGGGAGAGGATGGAGAAGTGGGAGCTCCAAAGGGGCACTGAGCCACCACCTGGGCGGCTTCCTGCTGACCCCCTCAGTCAGCCTGCTCTCCGGGGACTGCCAGTGGCCTGTCAGGTACCGGCCCGATGGTGTGTCCACTTAGCTAACGGTGACCAATATATGGACAGGGGTTAGGAAGGATGGAAGTGTAAGGGGTGCCGAGGCGCAGGGCAGAGAGCCAGCCATGTCAGGCGGGCGGAACAGAAGCCCTGGGACTCCTGGCACAGGCCCGGGAGTCCTGGCACAGCACTATAGTGGAGGACCATGGTGCTAACTTCAGAACGTCCACACGCGGCCGACCACCTACAGGCTCTTCCCAGACAAGTGTGTCCTGGTGTCCCATCCCCCCACCCACGTGTGACCTCGCAGGCGTGTCGGTGGCCTCATGGCCCTCATGCTGTCCGTCGGGGCCAGAGCACTCCTGTGCGCGGAGGAGGGAGGCGTGAGGGCAGCGGGAGGAGACGCTGGAACCTGTCCTGCTGCGGGTGTGGCCGCGAGTGGACGTTCTGAGAAGAGAGCACTGAGCCGCGAGCTGGGGTCTGCGGAGGACAGGAGAGCGCCCTGGGTCTGAGAGGTGAAGGGCAGGAGCAGCAGGGGGGTCAGCCCCGTCAGCTGGCTCTCCTCAGCTCTGACAGAGGAGGCTCCTTGGCCTTCTCCTCTGCCTCTCCCCTGCCTCCTTCCCGCCCCCCGAATCTCAGGGCTGGTCTGAGCAGTGCTTAGGCATTTGGCACATTTTAATCCTTTGTACCAAAAGGTGTCTAAGTTTTTGGAGGCGATGTGCATTGGTGATCACCACGGGTGCTGTCCAAGCGTGGCCCACCTCTCCGCCAGAGCAGCGCCACAGACAGGGAAGGGGCCCACTCCCCACTGCCACTTGCAGGTCTTCTCTGACTGATGGGGGGACCTCTGCCAGCGTCCAGGCTTCCTTTGCTGCGGTCCCCACTCCACCTGAATGGATGTGGGGTTTATGAAGAATGTCTTGGATTTTCATTTTCTCCCTGGATATGGAGCTGCTGGAATACACAGGGCTACTGGCATTCCAGGTGCCACACTTTCTGTGGGGTCACCGCCCTGAGTTAGAGCCCTCAGGCAGCTCCTTGCTCCCAGGACACCTTCCATCCTCTCCATATCCATCCTCCCCCTTCCCTGCAAGTGATGAAGAGTCCACAGTGTGGTCCTCTTCGCTGCTGCCACAAGCTCTGTGTAATTGTGGCCACAGACAATCAGATGAAATGTCCTATCACCCCGCATTGATCAGATTAGCAGCCTGGTGACTATTCGTTAATTGCACTGCTCAACCCCATGCCAAGTACAGTGCTCCTGGCATAAAGAGCAAATATGGATGAGATGGTTTTTACATTTTAAAATGAACTATCACTACCTTTTCAAAAGGGCATATAAGAGGATAGGTAGGTTAATTGTCCTGGAGCAACGTAGCTAAGCTAGAAGATTTCCCAAGAGTCACTTAATTTCTGGGAAGCGCCTTTTAGGATTCCCGTTTCTGTGATGCTCAGGAAACTCCCCTCTTCCTGGGTGAGTTGGGGAGCAGGGTGGGGGTATCCCTGGGGCTACCTTTTGGTGTAGGAGAAGTCACAGACACAAACACTTGAAGCCAAAGGGAGTTGGGGTATTTATGTCAGTGACGGGAGCATCTCCAGCTCTGGGCAGGGTGATTTACGGCAGGAAGAGGAAGATGCAGAGGTCCAGAGGCTGGCGGTGCTCCCGGTGGGGGTCGGTGTCCTGCTCCATGAGGCGGAGTCCAGGCGGAGGAGAACCTGCTAGGGAACAGTCGCTTCCCCTGGTGCCTCCAAAAGGTCTCTCTGTGCTCCCCACCTGTCCACGTGGAGACACTGCGGCCCTGGCAGCTGGAGGCCTAAAGGATGTCCTTCACTGGTGGTAAAGCGAGTGGCCCACCTTCCGCTGACGTCCCTGGGACCCGTCTGACATCACCAGGGCCAAAAGCAAACACTTCTGTGCGTTTCCCCCAGTTGTTCACTTTTAAGATTCACAGCATTCCAGGAAGAAGGAATTTGGGGGAAAGTTGCTAAATAATTAGCCATGAAAATGCCCTGACAGTGAGATCTAATGAGCGAGTGGGACAGTCTCCCTAGAGAAATGGTTAAGAATGTCATTCATTGGTACTACTAGCCTTATGTGAGATGAGGTGAGGAAACTGGGGAAGAGAAGATGCTGGGAGAAACCGGACACACTGGAGTGGTGTCACCTGTGCTTTGCAGCGTGAACATCTTACAAATACATGGGCATCTTCTTATGCACTTCGATGACCGGGCTCCTCCTCCAGCCATAGTGGAGAATGCCCATGACTTGGTTACTTTAATATAATAAGGATAATGTCAATGATGTAATGGTTAGTAAGCTCCAGGCATCATGTGGACACTCCCTCAGTTTTAGATTCTTTTTTTAAAAAATATATTTTATTGATTTTTCACAGAGAGGAAGGGAGAGAGATGGAGAGTTAGAAACATCGATCAGTTGCCTCCTGCACACCCCCCACTGGGGATGTGCCCACAACCAAGGTACATGCCCTTGACCGGAATCGAACCTGGGAACTTTCAGTCCGCAGGCAGATGCTCTATCCACTGAGCCAAACCGGTTTCGGCCGTTTTAGATTCTTGCAGAGGACTTTCCCACATGTGCCGGAGGCCACCCCTCCCAACTGGATGGCAGGCCAGGGGCTGCTGCTCCGAGTCCCCGGTTTCCTCATCTGTGAAATGTGGATGAAAACAGCCCTGGGCACACCCAGCTATTGTGAGGGTACAAGGGAAAAACACGGGCTAAAAAAAATGACTAGCCTAAGACCACGCATAGGAAGTCCTCCATCGTTGGGAGATGTTTTAAAAAAGAGAGAGATAAACAGTGCGAATCCACCCCCCTATCTATTTTCCATATATCATTGCTTATCATTTATGTTTGATAGCCTGTGAATCTCGCAGGAGCACAAATGCTTTCCGGCAGATTTAATTGGGGGTAAAAAGGCAGGAATCTTAAGAAAAAGAAGCCCCAGTGGCAATGTAAAAGTGAGGGGTAAACATTTCACAGACAGAAAGGCTCCAGTGATTGTTATCCCCTGAAAACCTGCCTAATTAATGTGTTGCAGTGATACCTCAATAGGTTGGGCTCAATTCACCCTCAGAGAAATTTTACTTTCAGTGTTACTATTGTTATAATCTGAGGGTCCCCCTAGATGGAAATGTCAGTAGGAAAATAGGGTCCTATCTGAGAAACTCCTCTCACAGGCAATTTGGGGGCAAATATATATATATCCTGTTTTATATAGTTTAGCACTAAAATGTATTTGAGTAATACCTAAGAACATGTCTATTTAATTTTAACCAATGGGTTATGGGCATCATCAAAAATCAAGCACAATAAAAAGGAACAATATTTATAGCATTTTAAAGCCTATCCCATTATTGGTTAGTGCTCCCCTCAATTGTTTAACTGCAATCGGTTCCACTTTCTCAATGTGGATGATTTTTATACATCTGAGTTAAAAAATAATGCTGCTTGCAAGTGAAAAGTTAAAGACCAAGACAAGGCCTATTAGAATAACATTACACTTTTTTTATCCCCTGTACTTATTTCATCAATTACTAATTATTTCTCTTTTCTTCTACAACAAAATAGAAGCCATAAAATCTTTGATTTAATGAAAACTTCCTAACCAAATAGATCCTCCAACTCGGCTGAAGGCTTATAGGTAATTTATCTACCTCAGCAGGCAATGACCTTTTGTGAATCATGAGTCATTCCTCACTCCTAATGAGATGGATCCAGATGCATCCCACCCTCTGCATGGCCCCTCCCTCCTCCATCCAACCAGGCTGTGCAGCGCTTGCCCCCCGACTCTGAGTGTGGGGTGATTAGTCCTGCGTGGGGAGCCCTCTCAGGAGGGAAGCCCCTCCTGTTGACACTCCTTCCCGAAGCTGGCTCCACACTGACCGCTCTCTAACTGGGCCCGAGGAGAAAAGGGCCAGAGCTGGGAGGCCAAGGTAGGCCTCCTTACTGTCTGGGACTAGGAGGCCTCCCTGTCTCTTCCTCCCAAACCCCAGTCCTGGGGAAAGAACTGGCGCTCAGCAGCTCAGAGTGGGTACACGGGGAGCCACGCCCCGAAGGTTTGGACGGAGGACACTCTGTAATGTGTACATACGTTTGTAAAATGTATGCACGTGTTGCTAGTTGAATGTTATGTATTTGTATGGCATTATAAATTTGTATTAACTACTTAATGTATTATGATTATATACATGGAACATTAATTACATAAATATTACTATACAGGCATATGTATTACCGCCCTGTACCAACAGTATGTTAAGCGAATTACAAAACAAACATAACGCTAGAAGAAACGTGAGATAGCGAATAAAGAGGGGTACGGGTGTGAACAATTGTCCCCTGTCACGTCTGGGTCTTCTCATAAATCTTTCTGCTTCCTGGAGGGCCAAAGAGAGAACGGCACGTGCTTGCTTTGGCCCGAAGCAGGCCACGCCACGGCCCTAAGTAAGTGCTGGGGGCTGAGCAGGTAGCTTCTACGTCACCCCTTGCTCCTCTCCAACTCGGAGTGCGGGGGTTGGAGATCAGTCACTAAAAGATCAAGTGGTCGCCCTCACCCACTCCACCTGCCCCTGCAGCTGGTTTCCCAGGCTACGCTGGCCATTCATGAGGGCGGTTGCAGACGGATAGCTCTGGCATTTCCTCCAGAACGTTTGGTGAGTCTATGAAATAGGTGGGCCAGGTGGCAGGCCAGAAACTAAGCTGCTGGTGAGGAGGAGCGGGCGCAGGCCCTTTCAGGAGGCGGGTGCAGGCAACTGCATTCTGGCTGAAAGTTCCAGATGGCAGGTCTGCATGTATGTGCGCGCGCGCGCGCGTGCGTGTGCGTGTGTGTGTGTGTGTGTGTGTGTGCACGCGTGTGGGGATGAGGGCGGTGACGGGTCACACAGGGGAGAACCTGTCTTCTCACGGAAAGGTCAGAAAGAAGTTAGGGGTGGTCTCTGGCTGCTGCCTTCACCAGAGGAACACCCACCTAGATGAAAAAGATGTGGAGGTGGGTAGGGTGCGTGGAGGGAATGTGGTGGAGTGACGTCAGCCTGAGCATCCCCATGCCTGATTTTGATGGCTTCTTGCTGCCATGTCTCTTTAGCTTAACAGTTAAAAATAACTGGCAGAGCAATGTGCGTAAGAAACCCAAACTCTGGAATGTTTATTCCCGTACTTTTTAAGATTAATCTGTGTATTCATATAATTAGTTAAATTATTTTTAAATGCACGAGGTTGAATAGCCTGCATGTTAATTTTAAAATCACTTTTTTTTTCCTGGGGAAAAAAGAAACCTAATTCCTTTTAATAGCATATTGCCTCATAAGATCTAGATATTATTAAATCTCAAATTAAACAGAGTCATGGACAAAGAAACTATTTTTTAAAATAATTTATTAAAAAAGAATAGAATTCTTTATGACTTCTGAATTTGAAATTAAGTAAGCTACCAAGCATACTAAACATTCGAACCTATGTTTTAGGGAGATAATTTTCTAAAAAAAATAAAAGACGGAAAACCCCCTTCCAATGTGCAGTTTCTTTGTAGGTCAATGGCTTTGCTTTATTCACATGTCTGGGTGAGGCTGGCGTGTACAACCTGCCAGCGGAGGCCACTGGGCTTGACACATTTCAGTGTCAGCTGTGGGATTTCTGCCTTAAATCTGTCAGGACAAGCCTGTGGCCACTTCTGCAAAAACCCTTGGGGACAAAATTTATTGTTATACCTCAATAGCTTTTTGTTCACCTCCAAAATAGGGGTCCTGGGTCACACTAACGATTGTGGGGAGACAAAACGCTCTCTCTATATTTTATTAAACAGACCTCTTAATAATTAATCAAACGTGAAAATTATTTTCCATCACTCTGACACTAACTCTAATGTGCTCAGATTTTTTTTTTTTCCAGAGCCTGTTTCTTTTCCTTTTAAATTGCCCTCGTGGGTTCCCTCAGCTACAAAGCAAGCTGAGTAGAGAGAGGCCAATTTATGACTTGGCTTTTTAAACCATAATCACCCCTCCGGGCTTCCGCTGGAGAAGGGTTCTGGGGCGGGGGGAGAGGGTTGTAGGGTTGTCAAATAAACACTTAAGAAAATCTGTTCTTCAATCCCCCAAATCCGTAGTGGGGCCCTGATACTGCGGACAGGAGCAATCCCCTGGCACCCTGAGCCGGAGTGCAGCGTGGCGCTGCCCCGGGGGGCGGCATCACTGGAGTGCACTGAGGGCTGCTTCCCTCAGTTTCTGTTCTTTGGGGGAGAAAACAGCTTAATAAAGTAAGAGCTGCCTCTCGCAAGCAGCCCCTCTCAGAAGATGGGTGGCGTCTCGGGGAGTCGGGCCCTAGGCTCTGACAGATTGATGCCAGGTCAGGGACACGGCGGCGAGGGAAATGCACGGCAAGCAGTTCTCTGACCTTTCCTGAAAGGACACCCCATCTGACTAGACGGGTCCTTTGCAGGCGCAGGACTGGGCAGCAGGCAGGGGCCGTGCAGCTGGGCTGGAGCTGGGAGAGGCCCGAGGCCTGTGGGGAGGAGTAGGCTGTGTGTGTGCGCAGCTGAAGCTACCAAACCAGGCGCCGCGAAAGCCAAGTGGGCCACGGGAATGGTTTAGAGACGCACGGAAGAGCAATGACTGCTGGCGGCAGCGTCAATATTCTCCCTCTGAGCACTAATTACATTATTAAGCAAACACACCAACACAGGGGCTGCGGGACGGGAGCACGCATTTAGGCTCCAGTCACTCTCCACTTGGCTGTAAATAATCCCGTGCGACGCTCAGTTCTCTCCAAACAAAGTGGGCGCTTTCCTTAACTTCTCTTTCCTCTCTAAGCTAGAGAAAAGGGAAGTTCTGTGTCCATGCCAGCCATGCCTGGGGAAGTTGGGCTCCATGTTCAGGCCCACCTGGCTCTGTCAGATATTTCTGAGAACGGTGGTCAAAGCAGCCATCTCCCCAGGAGAGGCAGGAGGGAGAGGACACAGGCATAGGTTCCAGGAGTGGCAACATGCATTTCCTGGGCTGCAAACAGCATGCACTTGCTAATCAGAGGTTTGCAACACACAGGGACCCGACGCTCCTGGGATCTAGCTAAATCCGGCCTGAAGAGGTGGGTGTAAACACAGGCCTGGAAGAAATCAGGGACAACAGGGAAAGGACCTGTGTGCAATGGGAATAAATCTGTTTAAAGAAGTCTAAGAGGAGCCTGCGGGAGGAAATGTGCAGCAGGCTGCGCCAGCCGGGTGAATGGCAGAGAGAATAGAGGCTATTTGAATACTGATGTGGCCCTCACTTTCTTCCATTTCCATTAATGACATGCTCATCAAGGGCAAACAATGGGACCGGCTGCCGGCGCCTGTCACAGTGTGTGGGTGCTGGGATGCCAGGCTGTCATCCCCGGGCTGCATTTAGAGACCTGCACGCTAATAAGAAGTGCTCTGTGCCGTCAATGCAGACAGGTGCTTCCGCGGCTGGGACATGCTCCATTCCCTTCCCCCTGAAAACCTCCTCTCCCAGCCCCCCTGACAGACACCATGAAATGCACAAATTAACAGCCCCATCATGTTGGGCTGCTGCTGCCTGCGGTGAAAGCAGAAAATCAAGTTGTCACCCAGGGTGCAGTGATAGAGCCACAGCCTCATTTCTCTGTTGGTGCCCTGTAATAGCAAACGCCAGACAGCTGGATGGATGGGAGGCTTTAGATTAAGGCCTTGATGCACTCTGGCCAGAGAATTAGCGGTTGCTGTTTCCATGTAGATATTCTGTTCCAAACCAACATCTGGAGAAAGCCAAGTTTCCTAGAGCAGATATGCCATTTGCTTCTTCTGGAATCAAAGAGGACAGCCTAAAGAGAATGGCATTTCCTTTAAAAAACACAAACAAAAACCCCCACAAAGAAACCCAGTAAGATCCCAACTCTAAATTTGCTTAGAACTTTATCAAGGGCTGGTGAAGGTTAAGTTGGCAGAGTCCAGTGCCAACACCAATCTTGACCCAGAAAACACTCCGGGTCCACAGAGCCTGAGTTCCTCACGCCTCCCCCCAGCAAGTCCACATCACCCACTAGAAAGGCCTCTTGCTTTGCAAGGTTCAGACTCCGCTGCATAGTCAGCCTAAAGTTGCCCCGAACCCAGATGATTCCACCATACTTCGCCACAGACTGAACTTGCTTCTCATGAAATAACAGATAACATAGCCCCGCCCTTCTGGCAGCATAGCCATTTGGCTCTCAGTCTGGTGGCCGGGCCCAGCTGGGACGAGGTGGACATGGTGCAAAAGGCAGGAAATGCAGGTGCCCTGAGCCCTTCAGACTCCAAGGAGTTTAATGACATAATGGCGTGAGGACTGCAACTAACGAAACTTACAACATAAAACCCCCCTCCTGTCATTTTTATAGTAACAGTAAAACACTTTATTGAATTTATGAGCTACATAATGACTATCAAGAATGTAACTTGAATTAGAACCAACTTGGAAGTATAATATCAACTATAAACCCTTTTCTATTACCCCATCCCTCCAGCTTTTTTTGCCCTCTTCCTTTGAACCAGGGGACATCGCCTTCCACAGCCTTTACACCTGAGACAGGGTTCACAACTTGCTAATAAATCTTGACTCTTTCTCCCAAGCTCCAGAGCAGACAAACCTCCATGGGTAAGGCACTCTCTGGGGGTGACGAGTCCCTTTCAACGACTCCAGGCCATTAAAATGCATTTTTAGGAAAGAAGCCAGTTCGTCTATTTTTTGCATAAAGCCTGTCAAATCGAGTGGATCTCCGGGGATATACATCAGGTATTTCAATATCTGTAACTCCACATTGTAATGGCCTTTCCAAAATAGAAACCATAACCCCTTGCAAGTTTATGAAAAGCATCCTTAGCCAAGGATCCCGTGTGTGAGCGGGGGTGTGGGTCAGGTTCCTAATGTCTGGCTGGGGTGGGGGTGAGGGATGCACATCACTGGGCTAAGCAAGCAGCACGCTAGGTTGTGTTTTCTGTTTCCATTTTACTCTTTCAGTCTTCCTGTTCCCCAAGGGTTTTTCTGGAGGGGTAATAAAATAAAATGGGTGAAACAAAGCCATAAGCTGGTTAAGTCTGAAAGACATGTCATCTCATCTAAAAGGAAGAAACGGACCATTTCCATGCCGAGGGCTGACAGCAACGCCTGAGCTGGCAATAGTGCTATTCCATTTGATTTATAGAATAATGGGGTGACAAATGATGACAAAAATAAACTTTTACTGCACTGAACTGCTCCTTTATTTATGAAATTTGGCCAAGTAGTGAAATCTTTTATCTGCAAGTTGTAACATGGAGTGAGAACGAGTGATTATGGTGTGGTAATAGTAATCCGGCGATGGAGGCTGAGTCAGTTGGAAATGGATTGAGGTAAAATAACTACCGCACCATGATAAATGTGAACAGCGCTTTGCTGACAGATGATCTAACAGGTGTTCATAACAACTATATAAGAGGATTTATTTATGACCAGCCACAGCCGCCGCACTGTAAATCAACTCCAGCAGCTGTACACCGCTGAAACCAGGTCCCCAATGGAGGAACTGTGCAAGAGCCCAAAGAACACAATTCACTCTAGAATCTTAATCATCAAATAACATTTTTTAAGGTAATTATACCACAGCAAAGAAATCATAATTACTTTCAATTAGGGAACTGCGCTGCCCATAACTTTGTTTACAACATATTTTTATTCAGGCCTACGGTGTTGATGAGGCCTGAGTAAACGGGGCCCTGGGTGATGGCGGTCGCAGTGGGACGCGAGTAGGAGGCCTTCTCATGGTGACTTCACTTCCTAAGTCTCAGAAACCAAACTTTGCGTCGGGAGGATATTTGGCAGCATGTTTGAGCTCACAACTTACTCTTTGTTGTCACTTCTAACTGCATAGTTTACTGTCACAGAGGAATAAACAAACAAACCATGAGCTCATTAGAAACTGGGGGTTTAAATTTAGTCCGAGGATATAACCTTTCCTAACTACTTTGCAAAGGCAGAATTTAACGTTTCTTCTTTTTGTAGGCCATCCCTAGTCTTAACACTTCCTTACTGTTATCCATGAAGATGGCTGACCCTTACCATAATGCAAGAGCCCTCATTCATTACATTGCTTAAACACACACACACACACACAATGTGGTTCTTATATGGCCTGAGAAGATATGCTTTTTCGGGGGGTGGGGTGGAGAATCAGAATCTTGGTTGGGGTACAATTTGACTTATTCTCTCTTCCTTCCCCCACACCATCCCCTCCCAGGCCAAGGCGAGGCTTCCCAGTTCTCTCCAAGTGCCCTGTAGCATCTGAAGTCTAAAGGACTGTTAGGACTGAGCCCACTGGCAGAAACATCTCCAGATCTCAGAATAAACATCTCTAGATCTCAGAATAAAGATTCTTCTACCTTTAAACCTGAATCTTTGGTATCTCTGGTCCGTAAGGTTGTAGATGAGAAGCCAATGTCTTAGAATGTCATTAAAGACAGATTTGACATTGTATTGATTTCATATTTGAGTTCTGAGGGTTTGGGGTCATTGGTGCACATAATTACCGAACCAGTTAGGGAATTACATATGCAAGTAACGATGTACATAAACCTCACTCAAGAGAAAGGCAAACATGAGATTAGAAATTTCAGTGTCGTTTCAACTCACAATCATTTAACGAGTGGTATAGGAAATAACTAAAATCTTCAAGGAAAAAATATGTAAAACTATAGGAGAGTAAAACCAACTAAGTCTGTTTTTCCTACCTCTATACTGTTCACAAGGGCAGCACAGCCCCACCGGTAATACCCAATCATCCATTTCTCCTGTAGAAGACCACAGACCACTGAGGAAAGGCTTGGGGATGGTTTAGGAGAGAGACTGTGGGAGGGGAAAGAAATGAGTGCAAGGAGAGGAAAAGGACACATCACCTTCTGGTGTACTGGCAATGTTGCTTTCTGTACAAAGGTATTTAAAAAACATTTTAAGATTCAGCCTCTTAGCCCTGGCTGAGTAGCTCAGTTGGTTTAGAGTGGCAATGTTGTGGGTTCCATCCCTGGTCAGGGGGCATACAAGAAGCAACCAATGAATGCATGAGTGGAATAACAAATCGATGTTTTACTCTCTCTCCTTCCCTCTAAGATCAAAACATTTAAAAAAGAAAAGAAAGATACAGCCTCAGTTGAGGTCAATATACTCTCCCTTCTCCTACTTCTGGAAACTCTAAATGCCACCCTCCTTTCAAGACTTACCTAGCTTCCTCATCTCAGACATCCCTCACCCGGTCCTCCTCTGAACTCAACAGCTTACTGCTGTGATGAGACAATGAACAAGGCAACTGCTTCACTCTGTTTCCCAGAAACCACTTCAGCTTTCAAACGACTCTGTTCCAAGTTTGCTAGTCAAGTGCTCACATGGAATCTAAGACACTTTTCCTCAAAAAGCAATTACACATGGTGGTTAACTTTTAGGTCAGACCTTAAAATTCTGCGTACTCCACAACACAGCTGAAAATTGGTAGGAAAATAAAATGTTACCAAAACAGGAAGAGAGAAAAGCACCCCTCTAGTTGGACTGAATGCAGTTTGTCAGGCAATCACATGAAGAAAGCAGGTGGAGACTGTACAGATTAAAAAAGTCTTCTGGTCTATCTAACGACGTATTTTTCTCTTAAACACAATCTCCACAACACTATCATAAATTTGGACCCCCACTCCCTGCCCCCTACAAATCTCAAGAAGAGAGTACAAGTAATCACGAAAACTTCCTGAGCTAACTGGTGAAGTTGGAGGGCAGAAGTGAAGAAGACAGACTTAAAAAAATAAGCCAGTACATGATCAGGAATTGAATCGGCCTTCAATTGATGGAAGAACAGAAGTGGGCATAGTGGCTGATTGGTCCGGTTGGCCCCCTGTGTGAAGAGCTGGAGGTGGAAGTGGATAGATGCATTTAGCAAACCTCTGGGGACTGACTGTCTAGCTCTGTTGGACTTGGTACTGGAAGCGCGTGGTGTTAGGGAAGGAGGTGAACCTATATTAGGATGTAAACAAAATTTGTTTGCAAACCAGGGCTCACTAATTTAGTGAACTCCACACTGCCATTTCTTTATTGCAACTGGCCTGTGGGTTTGTTGGGATATAGATCTATTTTCGAACAACCCTGACAAGGGTTCCTAAAGTTCTTCACCTTCCAGAGTGAATGTCGTCTTTAAGTAGCAAGGAAATAATAAGGCTCTGTTAATTTTTGTGTTATAACATGGGCTCTCTCCTATGTGAAAAGAATATTTTTCTACCTTTAGCTAAAGTGCCCTATAAAATAAAAAAGATTACAGCAAGGAAACAAAAAAGATGAAAAGATTTACCTTTAGCTTGTCCAACCTTTTTTTTTTTTAAAAAAAAACAACTTCTTGTGTTATTCATCATTCTGGATTCTTGTCTTAATAGTAACTTCTAAATTCTCAACAACAAAAACTCAGGTTATAAGGGCAAACTTTTTGTAAGCTATTATAAAGTTACTCAAATATTTGCAAATAGTTATTAGGAAGGTTAATTATCCAGTATTTTAACTTGATAAATTCATTGTTCTCATCTCTTCAGAATAAAAACATTCTCCTTTTTATATAAAAAATAATTTTATTGATTTCAAAGAGGAAGTGAGAGGGAGAAGGAGAGAAATATCAATGATGAGACAGAATCACTGATCGGCTGCCTCCTGCACGCCCCCTACTGGGGATCGAGCCTGCAAATCGGGCATGTGTCCTTGACCGGAATCAAACCAGGACCCTTCAGTCCACAAGCTGATACTTTATCTACTGAGCCAAACGGGCTAGTGCTCTCCTTTTCTTTTAATAAATAAAGCAAATGCACTGATACTAAAACTGAGACTCAGGCTGAAATATACTATGAGAGCAATTCTTTAAGATTGGTGCACATCAAATGTCCCATTAAGTGGACATTAAAATGAAAAAATATAGCTAGAATTAAGAATTCAACATTGAGTAACTCGACTCAATGGAACAATTTAAAGATAATCATGGATTATGATCAAGTTAAAGGAAATATGAGGCAAGGAACTCTGAATCACTGTACAAAAAAATCCCCCAAAACCCAAATCTGAAATGGGACTTTGACCATTTTTCTAATTTCACTTACCGAAAAATATTTTAATGATATTTAATGATATTTTATTGATATTAAAGTGGTTTCAATTGTTAGCATACTACATTGTATTATTGACAACATAAATTTTAAATCTAAGTTAGCAGCAAAACATTATCTTATGCAAAAGTAAAGAATATACACAATTAGAAACATCTGCTTGGTTTGGAAGTGGTTTTT
Source organism: Lasiurus cinereus (assembly GCA_011751065.1). NCBI lineage: Eukaryota > Metazoa > Chordata > Mammalia > Chiroptera > Vespertilionidae > Lasiurus > Lasiurus cinereus. Next base: position 39,912,020 of record JAAGEH010002531.1, on the reverse strand, counting down.
CTTTCATTAAATCCCATTGCTTTTCTGCATAATAAAACATTCAAAATATCTACTTTAGAGAGAAAAAACAAAAACTAAGCATGTAAACTTTAGGATTATAAATAATTTCTCATTAAAAAGAATGCAAAGGCAAATGCTCTTCATATGCTAGTTTATTCATCTTATTATTCAGAGATAATTTCATGATGACAGTTGTCAATAACCAATTACAATACCAGGAAATTCATAGAACAAAATTTTGCGGAGATCTTGTTGTTTTGGCATTTAATTCTAAAAAGTATCCCATTTTCACATGTCAAGCTGAGAGGCGATACAGACTATTTCTAGGCTAATTTTTGCTTACTGTGGGAAGAAGATGATTTCCAATAAACTTTAAGTATCCAATTCATGTCCATCATTGTTGAAAAAGGAAGGAAGAGGAGAAGGACAGAAGAAGTAGCAGGATAGAGAAAATGCCACATGGACTCAAGAGTTGAGAGAACTGACAGTAAAAAATATGTTCTTTGGTTAGCAAAGCGAAAATGGGGACAGTACTGCATACATGATAGCTACACACTAGCATTCTAAAGCAGGAGACAAGAATGTCAGGAGTGTGTTCCCCCACTGCCAGATGGAAGGGCTATTATTATAAATGAAAGGCAGCAGTCGTGGATGCCAGGCACTTTTGTTGTGTGCCAGATTCTGAAGTCCAGATGTAAGCAGGTTACCCCTGGGACAGGACGGGCTTCAGCTCCCGCAGCAGAACAGAGCCAATCACAGTTTTCTCGGTGTTTATGATGAGCTGTGCTGTAGAGCCTTCCTTGAGTTCCACTGTGACTAGCATCAATGACCCACTGTGCACAGTTTTAGCTGCAAACCTGTTAGAAAAAAAAGAGAGAGAGAGACCTTTTATCATGAGGGGGAAAAGCAGACAGCAGAAATTCAAATAGGTTTAAAATGACTCCTTTTTTTCCCCTCAATGATTTACTACATGTTCCCTACTGCCGAAAACCCAAAGACAAGCATTCTTCTGGAAAAAAAAAAAAGTCAATAAATTGCCCAGCACCACGCTTACAACAAGCAGGTGATTTTAGTGCATCTTTAGAACAGAACAAGAAAAGGAAGTCTAGTTTACTTACTAGTTTAAACAGCAGATGCATGTGAATAACTCTCCATTCCTATAGAAATTGGGAATCATTCATTCATTTGATAATTTTAACACTTCACCATGCATAGGGCCACTTAAAATAAACCTCTATGTTTTTATTTTTAAAACATGTTAAGAAAAGGTACCTTTCTCAAAGAGCTTGAAATTTTAATTCCTCATATCTGAAAATGATTACGCAAAAAGTTAGGTAATTAATATAAAACTCTTAAGTTTCAATTAATTCACGCATGTTGAAATATTCAAATTCAATCTCTAATGTGGATGATACCATGTAACAAAACCACATGATAGCCGTGCAACAACACTCTCTCCCTCTTTTTAAATTTTTTAAACGTTCAGAACATTAAATCCTTTTTGCTTTAGAATACAGGCAACTTGAGGTCTAAAGCTCCATTACTAAATTCCAAGACATGAAGAACCTACTAATTATATGGAATTAAAAGCAAAACTAGCCTTTTAAGCACTGCAATTGACTGAAAAGCTGTTGGAGGCACAATGAACTTCTGTCAATCCTGCTAATTCATTCTGTGTGCACAGTGGAGCCCCAGAGACGTGGAGGAAAGATGGTACCCTCCTGGGCTTCCATTTTCCGCCTGGAGCATGTTCCGCACATTTTTTTTTTTTGGGGGGGGAGGAGATTTGATTGCAGGGATGACTGGAGAAAAACAAAGTTGCTGCACATGAGCTTTTGAAAACACTAACAAGTGTAGAGCAGGTCTGTGACCTGCTGTGACCCCACTTTGCAGGGCCAATCCCCTTTCCCCTTTCTGTATGACACGTGTCTGAATCTGAGCCATCTGCCTCAATTTGCGCAACATCTTCAGCCACAATGGCACCCAGTTAGCCCTGACAACAGCTCACAATACATAAAAATAAAACTGCGCTGCTGACAGCACGCTGCGGACTATTCAAGAGCAAACCAACTGGTCAGTGTCTCATGTCTGACAATTAGCATGGGCTTCGCGCAGAGCCCACAGCGTCCTCAGGGATCTGTTTAATTACCACCAACATAAAAGAGGGAGTTTATCAGGAGACACTCAGAAAAACTTCACTCCCGACTTAATTAAAATATTAGCCACTTAAGCAGGAAGCAGATTCTCTTTAGATGAAAATTCCTTTTTTTGAGGTTTTTTTTGAAATGACATCAAGATCTCATAACACATTAGATTCTTTTTTTTGAAACCTAGCAAGGCATGTTTGACCTAAATAGAATCATGAAAATCAGTTTCCCACCAATAATTAGAATAATGCATGAAAAGCAAAACAAATATGCTAATTTTACTAAATGGAAAATATTATCAACACTTTTAAGTTGAGTTTTAAAATGGTGGCTAATGGGTTGCTGATAAAAGTGTGTTAGCAATTCTCCCAGGCATTTATTTGTGTACTCTCTCCAAACACACTGAGACATGTAAGGAATCAGAGCGGTGTTTCTACTGAAGGAAGCAACTGTAAACAACCAGCTTGGGAACAAAAATCACACGGAGGTAAAGAGGCTTTATAAAGCTCTTAACATCCACATCCACCTGCTCTTCAGTCATCCTCACAAATAGCTCAGGAACTGGGGATCCCAATTTCGTCCGGGAAAGAACACGAAGCTCACTAGCCCCCACGACGACCTCTCTTTTCTGTCACCCTTGCAGGTTTGTGCATGTCTTTTGTCCACCTTTTTGAGGTTCTACGCTTTGGAAGAGTTTTATTTCTGTACTTCTGTGAAATCACCTCAGCAGTGACATGAGGTGGCCCTATCGGCAACTTCCCCACAGATCTGGTCATCACCAAGTATTTCAGTAGTGGCCCCCGCTTCTGATAGAGTTATAATTATGTAAACAATAGTCTTATTAGTCCCTTTATCTACTTAACACTCTGTGCCCTGGGACCACGGAGGAGATTATGTCTGAATGGGAACACAAAAGCACTGTTGTTTGAATTTCAGGGCTACAGAGCCCTAAGGCACATTTTATCTTCTTTCTATTGAAAACTGAAAGTCATGTTAGAATAATACAAACTCAGGAGACATACACATCAATTATGATACAAGTATGTTTACAAAGATTAAAATTAGTGTCGTGTACATGTTTCTGAAATCCTATTGCCACAAAATCCCCAATACTGTAAAGAACAGGGGTATGAGAGAAGAGGCATTTGCTTACGCTGCAGTGGAAACATGCTAAGCGAACCATCATAGCAATAAAACCTGTGAGCAGAGATAAAGGCGATGTCCTGATAGCCAGTCTCTATGTCCTAGTGGGCACAAAATGGTGGGAGCACTGCTTTGAAGCAGAAGACGACGTCGATGTCTGGATGCTCTTGTTTCATAGTTCAAATGGATGTATTTAATTGGAACATAGCATGATTACAATTGGTTTGTTTTGGTCCAGGGAAAGCAAAAGCCACTCCCTAAAATCTATTATCGTTTAACTCCCAATTTAAAAGATAGTTATGGAAAGAATACTAATGAGTAAATAGTAAACAGCTAGCTTATGGATGTAAGAAACATTGATTACAAGGACAGCTTGGGTCAAAAACGTATATGCATTTAATGGCTGACATGAGAATCTCTGTACTTGGCCTCACACTAAGATCATGTGGTGACAACATTTTTTTCAGAAGGCATGTGAAATTTCTGATCATCATAATGACAATAACAGATGCCACTTATTAAGTGTTTGTGCAGTGGGTACTACATACTTCATCACTTGGGCTATTTCACTTGATTCCATGAGGCAGATCACTTTAAAGATCAGAGAAGTGAGGCCCACCAAAGTTGAGAAACTTGCTCAGGACACACAGTCCCTGAATGGTTGAGCAGGAATTTGAACCCAAGTATTCTAATTCTGGATCACACACATTCTCTTAATATTGGCAAAAATGCCCTCTTAACATTTTTAAAATTAATCAATAGATAGGGAGAATCTGCTTCCTTCTTATTTACCTAATAGGCACATAGTCTATTGATATTCCAAAAACTTAAAAAACTAAGATTTTTTCCCTTCAAAAACTGTGTACCTGATTTTGAGGTATTCTGTAATTCAAAGCACCTTGCATGATGCTTTGTCATAACATATTTTACATTTCTGCTTTTAAAGATTTAAAACATCTCCCAACACCCACTCCCTCAAGAGACAGTAGCAATGAAAAATACAAAACACCTTGAATGGAGCTGCAACACAGGGAGGGACTACTGGGAGACCAACCAACCTCAAACACCAGTAATGCCACAAATGAGGACAAATAAGTGGATGGCAGTTAAAGATGCATTGCCTATGTAGGCTGGGCTCCATGTTATTAAAAGGATACCACCTAGGTATTTTTCATAATTTATTTTCATTCTACCTCCAAGCAGTTGCTGTTTGTAATCACTGGGAAGGTAAAACTGTTTGGATATAGCTGTATTTCATCTTATTAAATGTCTCTTTGTTTATTATCACTAGCAATTGACATTTAATATTTGAAGCTAAGAATTCTTAACATTAAAGAAAAAGACGAAATAAACTGGTTGCCAAAACTAAATGAAAGTATGAACCACTCTTCAAATAAAGTTAATTTATTTTAACCTGACAGAATTATGAAAACAGAATTGTTGTCAAATAATAGCAAGAAATTTGGACAAATATATTTATCTATAAAACATGAGCTTGTCCCCTCCCCCCTCCCTTTTTTTTTTAAGATTTATAAGCTATGGACCATCAATGCTGTTTGTCAAAAGGAAAATAAATCCTACAACTTAATTGTTTTAACTGAAATGTTAATAAGACAACATGAATTAAAAAAATATCAGCGAGGCTGCATTCAGGGTATTCAAAAACATAAACTGTTTATGCAGAGTTGTATTTGCTACATTTAATGCAACAGCTCTAAGACATGCTTTTTCTTCTCTTGGATAGACTTCCTGGTTTCTGATTTTTCTATTCTGAGTTCAATTTTCTTGTGCTTTCTGTTCTACTGGTTACCAGAAGCTGTGACAATGGCCCACTCAGGCTAAAACTTTTTTTTCTTACTCTGTACATGAAGCCTTCAATTACTGCCTGCTGAAGCAGACAGAATCCTATTAGTAAGAAAGACGATCACAGGATGCAGTGCCCTGCCCTAGCTGTATAAAAATAATTAGTCCAAAGTTGACAAATGTGTAATGAAGTCGCACAATGATTATATGTAAGAAACACTAGTTTATAGCTTCCTAACATCAAATACCTAAGTGTGGTTATTTGGAGCACTATCTTCCAAAGGCTTTAAAATGATAAATCCCTATTACTCTGAGTTAATATAATAGAACATTTTAAACAGACTGAGAGTTTGTAAGTTGTAAAAAATTCCATTTTGTTAACTATAAAATTGTATTTTAAAGTTAAGCTCACTGTAGTATTGAATTAACATTGAGAAAAATATTTAGATACGATTCAAGCTTAAAAAATTTATCCAAAGCAATATATTTTTCAAAAACATCAGCCAGCAATCTTGTAGTGTTTCCCTTTAACATGCCGATGAGAAGAGTTAGAACAACAACAAAAAGCTACTAATCTCATTTAGGATCCTCTATTTTCTATTCTAACCTACAGAGATGATATAAAATAATTATTCCCCACATTATCTTGCTAGTGATGCATCCTCTTTCTTTGTACAGGAGAGCTAAAAAACCAGGGTGCACTTTCTCAGAGAAGACATGAAACAGTCTAGTTATTCCAAAGCATTTTTGGTTTGTCTGGGGTGGGATAGGGCTTAACAATAAAAAATTAAATCTTAAAAACAAATGAATTCTTACCCCACTGTCTTTGATTCCTTATAAAATTGTCAACCCAGAAGGAAAATCATCAAGAATACCTTTCTTTCATTTTTATTAGAAATAAGTTATGTATTCCTATTAGTAAAACCGTTGCATTGTACAATATTACCTCAGAAATGGTGAAATTAAAACTTAAATAAAGATTTTTTAAAAGCAAAAATCAGCTGTGCAGTTTGTTTTTTTTCTGAAATATCCAAATGTGCTTTCTGTGTAAAAATTAACTGAGGTCCACATTTGTTTTTCAATGACATGCTGCTCAGAGCTGCCGAGCCCAGGGCAGTCAGATAAAAAGCAGTGCTGTCCTCTAGTGGACAGCGCCAGCCTGCGAAGAAACTGGCTTCTAAAGAGGTTCCACAAATCTGTAGTCCTGTTTGAGATCCCAAACCTGTCATATTGTAAAAAAGATCGAAGCCTGGTACCTTTATATTAACAACTGTTTATACAAAATTCTGTTTTAAGGAAGATTGCATTTGGTGACTATAGTATCAGAGCTTTTAAAATTAGGGCACCAAGACATCAAATATTATTGGTCTTTCAAAATTACCCAGTATTCTTTCTCCATAGTTACCAAGGAGGAAGAAATAAAACTAATAAAGATAGTAATACAAAGGCTGATCAACCTAAAAACAGAAGAAATGGAAATATCAAAGACCCCACCAAGAAGTAACTACTTTGTATTTATAACCCTAGGACTAATGAAATCTGTCACACAGTTCTTCAAAAAATAGTGAATGAGGGAGTTACACAATATAGCTATTTTAGGATGGAAACAATAGTGTACACCAATATTCCCCTTGTTAGTAACCATTAAACATGTATATGATAAGTGATTTACTGAATGAGTTTAAAGCCTGGAAATGAAACAAGTTGCTCTTTACATGTACTTCAATTAAACAAAAAGATTTTTATTTTAAATCTGAAACAAATAAACTGTCTTTAAATGTGCTAATAAATTAAAAAGTTGATTGCCATGTTGCCATGGATACACTGTTCTATTCATAGCACCAGACTTTCCTAATAGTTAAGGATGTCAGTAACAGCAGTAAAACATTTTTATTCTACTAAGACTAATTATTCACAAGTTGTACATATTCAAAATCTGCAAATTAAAAAAGTGACAGGGTAGAGAAAAATCTAAACCAGAGATTAAGATATATAGGGAGTAAAAGGGATATAAGTCCTGAATACAAGTTAATGATGAAAGCTATTGAAGAAAAATAGAGTCAACAGAGACAAGGCTTTCTGTTTTCACTCAAATATCACATTTTCCTCTTATGGGGTCAATTTGTTGTTCACAAAAGGGCCAAATGAGTAGGTTACAGTATATGAACGTCAGAATTCATGAAACTGCGTTACAATATAAAATGATGGAGACTGCTGAGAGACAAACGTTTACTTATGGTCTAAGACTGTTTTCCTGGGTAATATGATTATAACAATATACTCTCTTGCTGGAGGGCACGGGATAGATATAAGAAAAACCTAAATCCAACATCTTGTCTACTGGTACCCCATAATGACTAATCTGTAAAAGGTAAATACATAAACATAGGAAAAATATATCTTAAAAAATGTGTCATGTGGCTATCACTAATTAACTCTTGATAACTCAGGGCAGCTTCATACTGTGGAATTTGGAACACTTGCTGTGTAACTTCTTGGAGTGATGGCTAAAATGCAGATTCTGGGGCCCTGAACCAGATGTACTGAATCTAAGTTTTTGGGTGTGGGTTTCAGGAATCTGAGTTTTACATAAACTCCCAAATGATTTTTTTTTGGACCAAAAACCTTTAAAACTATAGATTTTTAGCTTTTTGCTTTTTGGTCACTGTGTGTTGGTACCTTTGTCACAGGATAAGCAAAGGAATAAAAGCAAATGCATTCCGGTTTCTACCTTATTGAATACAAGCTTCCTTCGTCAACCCTCACTTGATTTCTTTCTCAGAGGAGCATAGAATTTTTCCTTGGCCCTGGATGAACCCAGGATTCCCACTGCTAGTCTAATTATCTCTTCTAAAACACATTAAATCTTATGTCCATTCATGTAACAGTTTATCACTGTTTATTCCGCCTCTTGAATATACTTTATTTACATAGTTTATTAGTATTGTCTTAAGTTATGCATCTTGAGAGTTTTATAATGAAGTGTATCTCATATTTTAACATAAATATCTAACATAAGACATTAAAACATTCAGCTGCCTATTAAATGTTTTTTGGTGATTTTAAAATTTTCATTTCTGTATTATTCTTATCATGTCGTAACTGTAATTTGGAAAACAGAAAACTGGCATAAGGTCCATAACTCTGTAGACCCCAATAAGATAAACTGGTTCTCAGCTTTTTCAATCAGCAAGTCAGTACTACAGAAATGAAGACAAAGTTAAGCTTTTCAATGGTATACTGGTTAGCTTTCTTATATTATTAACAACTTAGAAAATAAAAACCAAATGTCATATAATCTAACAGCAGATATGCTTTCTCAATTCATCTTTAAATATATTTTATTGATTTTTCACAAAGAGGAAGGGAGAGGGACAGAGAGCTAGAAACATCAATGAGAGAGAAACATCGATCAGCTGCCTCCTGCACACCTCCTACTGGGGATGTGCCCGCAACCAACGTAAATGTTCTTGACCGGAATCAAACCTGGGACCTCTCAGTCCGCAGGCTGACGCTCTATCCACTGAGCCAAACCGGTTTCGGTTCAATTCATCTTTAAAAGTGGTTAACTATATAGGAAATGCTTCTGGTTTTGAAGTGAATTCCATAAAACTTGTGCTCCTTTAATTGACTTTTTTTTAATGGACACCATTAATGTTGATGTGTTAGAATTTTCTATTACATATGCAATTAAAATTTCTATTTTATACTGTTACACACTCCTGTATATTAATGAAGGTTCACTTTTTCTTAGCGAATTCTTATATTATGTATTTTTACTTGGTATTTAGTGTAAAAATATTCATATTTTGAAGATAGTATAAGGATAAATTATTCTAAAACTAGACAATGGGATTGTATTCATCGAATGGTCAGAAAGAATAGTCTAATGTTTATTAAAATGTTCTCTCAGAAATAAAAGGTCCTGAAAAATTAAACAGAACTAAAGTCCAGTCAAAAATAATTCACTGAACTGAAATTTTAATGTCTTAAACACTAATAGTCAAAATGCTTTTTATACTTGTTTTTAAATGTTAAATGGATTATCATTAATAATTACAGGAGCAGCTTTGGTCCTACTCTTTATACACTCAAAAAAAAACTACCATCATAGAAGAATTAAGGAGAAACTTAGAAATCTCATAGGGATTGCAATTTTATTATTAACAATTAGATAACATATAACTTACTTAGATATATAAACTCATTAATCCCATAGGGTAATAGAAGACTGAACCCTACCATTAAAAACATTAATTCAATAAAGTGGCAAAATGTAGATTTCTGTCATAATATAAACAGTAACTGTTATTTCATTTTAAATGCAATTAAGAAAGACATGGTACAGATTTTATTGACAATTTTTAATTATTATTGAGTATAAAAGTAGAAAAATGTTAAATATACAAGCTAATAATTTTTTTACCAATTTCTGTGTGAAAAATACCAATCAGTCTATATGTTTATTACCTGGAAACTTTCTGAAATTTAGAACATTATGCTAGCCACAGTTTAACTATAAAAGCATTTTTAATTAAGTCTGATGAGACTTGTGAGGCAAGTTACAACAGCACAGCCTATTCTTAATTAGATATATGCATTTTATTCACTTTTGATTCTGTAGTAACTTGAGCTCCTCCCCCAAGTTACAGAGCCAAACCCAGGCCGCTGATGATAGGGCTGGGTTAGAAAAGTGTCCACACTTCGATGTGTATGAGGACCAAGAACATTTAAGTTTGAGTGCAATCTCTGCATTCCAAAGCCAAATATAAGTGTTTCTCTGTTATGTGTCTCTCCTGCATTAGTATGGATAATTGAGAACTGACTATAACTTAATGTTTTGAACAGGCATTAAGTTCCAAACCACCAAGACAAGTTATAGGCAAACTATCCTTTAATAATAATTACAGAACTATGTTAAGTGTCTTTCTCTCAGTCCATTTCTCAACAAGAAGATAGCTTTCATATTAGTTGCCTTTGAGAAGGTAATTTGGCTATTTTCTTTTAAGAAACAGAAATCTGGAAAACTGCCACTGGTTTCAGAAAACCTACAAACACACATATAAAACAAAACAAAAACTAATTTAGAAGTTCCAATGTAAATAAGGGTTACCCTGTGTCTTTCTGTACATTACGACAGAACACATTAAAACACGTCTGATGTATTATGGATACCAGGTATGTCAGGTAAAATTTGATACTGCATAAGCTAAAAATTATAGTTGATATATGACATTTGATGTTTTAGTAATTTTAATAATTCAGAGGGTCCATAAATTAAACAGAACAATTTCTGCTAAAAAAAAAAATCATCCAGGAAAGGGAGTATTTAAGGTGGAAAAGAAATAAAACAGGAAAATTCAGAACCAAAATATTTTCACTGAAAAGGCTTCTATTCATGTCTCCCCTCTTGAACAACATTAATTGACAGATAAATTGTATCTGCTTGGTAGCACTAGTATGATTACCTTAGATCAATTTTATTACTTTATCCTGGCCCTGTGGAAAAGATAGGGCTTATCATATAAATTAAGAAATGGAAGCATCTGATCTTCTGAGCAACTTAACCCTCTCAAAAAACAACAACAACAACAACCACAACAAAAAAACCAAAAGTACAAATAAATTTGTTGTTTGTTTGTTCTTTGACTAGCACATGCAGTTTTCATTCTGTCATGATTAGTAGATGAAATTAGGTAACTCTGGATAATGGCAGACTCAGACTTGAACTCAGCTCTTGTCAAGTCCAGTGTTCTTCCATAGATATCACAGAATTTCATCCCAATCACCCTACTTTTCCTTGCCACCATTTCTAAACCGATGAGGAGATTAAAGTCCACAAGGAGCAGTTAAAACTTGCACAAGATTACCGAGCCCAATAAATGGTAGAGCTGAGTCTAAAACCCGATCATCTATAGTATTCTTTATATGGGGCCTCTTTACCCCTATGTTAATTAAAATTTTTAAAGGCCAGAAGGCATTCCCCTTAATTTAAAATTTAATACACATAAATAAAATAGCATACGTATGACACTGCAGTGGAATGGCGGAGAAATTAAAAATGGTATGCAATAAATTCCCTTAAGCTCACAGAGAACTAAGTAACAAGGGGTTACCTTAACTTTCATTTCAAGCCACAGGCATTCCTAAGTACACACAGAGGGCAATTGCATTGATCACATTCTCTGCTACCTTTAAGGACCAGTGACTTGGATCTCATGCTTTAGATGGTGGGTGGTGAAGACAGAAGCTGCATCTGGCCCTGTGCTGGTTGTCTAGCACTCCTCAATCCTGGAAGCAGCTGTAGGGGACGGCTATCGAAAGGAAATCTGTATGTAGTACCCAAGTTCTTTTTCAAGTAAAAAAGTCCAACTCCACTGCTTTATAAAACAGTGTGTCCTAGAAATTCACTGAATCCGGGGAAATAAGATAAATTCTCAACCATATCTCAAAAGGTACCTTTACAAACCATCAAACTACTATAAAATGCAGGTACACTATCTGTCTCTTTCAGGATAGTACATGCCAATATGGTAAGGATTGTATGAAATAGGAAAGAGAACCTTACCCCAAATCCATCAATCAAATATGTTATCAGAAAAAAGGGGGGGGCATATATATAGTTAGGGTTTATTTTAAGAAAAATTATGAATAGGAAATTAATTATGTATGTATACATGTACACAACTTATCCCCTCATCTCGCTTTGGTGCACCTACCTGTGTATATTATCCTGGCCAGAAGGCACTACACCGACGTTGGCCACATTGACAATCTTCTGAAGGATCACAGAAGAAGTGAAGTTCTGTGGTGCAAGGATGATTACAGTAGAAGTTTCATTCATTCCTGTAAGCATTCCTGTAAGAGCAAAAGAAAGCCCCCCTGTAACTAATTACTTTATAAAAATTATATTAAAACAATTTTATGCTTATAGCCAAAATGTAAACTTCTTTAAAAACAAACAAACAAAAGAACAATCCACCAGAATATAATTTACAAGATAATTACCATAAAAGTAAAATGAACTGCAACTCTTTCAAAATTTTTAAAATCTATTGTGTAGGAAAATGTGTAAAAAAACAGTCAAACATCACTCTTAATAAATATGATTTTAAATACTATATGACCACAAAACTTAAAATCACAAAGATGAAATTTCAATTTCAGTCCCTTTAAAATATAGTGAATTAATTTGACTAATGTAAACTATTAAGCTTCTACTTTTCAAGAATTTTCCCTCTCATTTTCATGTAAACATCTCTCTTGCCAAATGCTGTTTGAGAACAAATCAAAGTGGTTCTGAAATAACCAGCAGCATTAGCTGGTGCTTGGCCTCAATGTGATGGGTCAAAGTTATCTCAACAATGACTGAAAGTCACTGAACAGGTTCGAAAAAATGTATACATAACTAAGCTACACTTAGTATTTGCTTAGTGAATGGAACTACAGTTGCTGACAAAACACCAATTGAAATTCCTAAAGCAAAACATTGAAAACAAAAGAAAAATGTGAATGGAAAACTTTAAATCCCAGAGACATTTCAAATAGTATTTAAGAAAGAAACTAAGGTAAGCAAAATCATAAACAAAAACCATAAAGAGTTAATACAAGACATGCCATTAATATCAAAATCTCATGTAAAAATGTTCAGTGAACAAATTCAGTAACATACCACTGGGAACAAATAATGAAATTTAGGACCTGGATTAAAATAAACAAATAATCTTGGGTCTGTGATATAAATCACAGGCACCCAATGATATCTATTAAAAATGATAATCTTCTGAGCTGTATGATATATGCGCAATAGTTTACAAAATGCATGAAAATTTGATTCCTTGTTTTCAAAAGAACCTGCACCTTCAGAGCCATGTAGTTATTTATTGCAAATGCAACCCCCCAATTTTTAAAATCCCTGTAATTAGTGGTATGAAGACACTAAAGCCTAACACTGCAAAAAGACCTATCTAGCTTTAAACAAAGAACAGTTTTTACTAACCACTTTCAAACCCAGGACACTGTGTTCTGTCTTAGACTGTTTAACTTCAATATTAGGCAAAAGCTTTAAAAACTACACAAGCAGTCAAACATTGCTTTTAAGTAAAGCACAGTGGCTGCTGACATAACACTGCTGAGAGATGTGTGTACTCATTTAGGATTTAAACCTTCTCCATTAAGCTCTATTGAAGAGCAACTGCTGAATAAATGAATGCAACTATGTTTATGTTAAAAGCCTGTTTCCCGCAGCATGTAATTAAAGGAAATGTTGTACAAAGCCAGTACTTTTGTCAAGCTCCTGTAAATGGAAAGATGGATAGCACTCAGAGAAGTGAATGCATTGCTTCATATTTAACCTTAACACTCTTGTCATTAATGGTTTGTCTAACTTGGTCTATAAAAGACAAGGTACTGCTCCATTGAAGTAAAATTAAAAAAATCAACTAAACCATGCTTTTCAGAACAGAAGATTCATTATCATCAGCTAATGTATTGGCATAAAGCAAAGTAACATCCTATCAAGTAAGGCACACATTCAATCTGCCTTCCCACCCTCCTTTATTTTTAACTCATGCTGTTTTATTGTTATAGGCAATTTGTACCACTCAGCATGACAGTGTAAACTGAATCAAGATTAATTTACATGCAAAAGAACACTTAGGAGAGCAGCATGGTAAGCAAATGTATTGTCTCGATTGCTGAGGTGGAAAAAGAACCTGGAAAGAAAAAAAGGTGCTCTAATTAAGGGGCATCAAATATGATTGCTTGTGGTAGTTAAGGGCCAGAAAATAGTAAATGTCTGACCATTTAAAGAATTAGCATCTTGCTAGCTAGGAACCCAGAAGATGGATACATAAATCATAATAAAATTAAGTAAACATTCTAGATTTCTTATACCAGAGATTTTTCTAAATGAAAATATATCAGGTATTCTCAAATTACCAAGAAAGAAAATGCCAAGGTATCATTAAAAGTTTCTCCTATGAAAATGCACTTTACACATATAGCCTGCTCATGCATAATAAAGGTAAAATTACTGGAAAAATATTTAAAAATTGTCAAACTATGGAGTTGTTGCTTCATTAGAATTTATCTAAATTTTGGTGAGGCAGTGGACAGCACTTAATTTAGGTTAACCAGCTGTAATTAACTGCTAAAATTTTAGCAAACCAAATAATAAAAAAATTTTCCCTAAGTTTTAGATTTTCAACTTAATTCATAAAAAAATAATGAATAATTGGGAACAGTTTGAAATAAGCAATTGGCTTAGGTCTCTTAAATTTAAGACTGCCCCAAGACACTAAATTAAAAATTTTTTAAGTAAATCAGAGATCTCATGTTATTTATAGCAATGAAATCATCCCACAGCTAGATTATTAATTCACTGTGCAAGACTCAAAACTCAAAGCTATGAAAAATCATGCTCTGGTTAAAGCTCGAATATGAATATTATGAATATGAATAATATTAATATGCATGATAAGCTAATCTTTCATTTAGCTCTTTGACTATCAACGTTATAAACATGCATCTTTAGCCATGAACCTTTCAATGCAATAATCAAGAAAAAGTGACAGATCAAGCTGTATATCAGAAACAAAATTTCTTCATTTAAAAATACTAATACATGTATAATCTCTTAGAAGCATTCTTATTATATACACATTTTATGTACATCTTTAATACAAAATTTCTCATTTTCTATTTATATTTTTCAGCTAAATCTAAAATAATACATTTAATGCATTTCTTTAGTCTTAAGATATATGTCCTGTGATATGAGATATTAAGTAAATTCATTCTCTTTAAAGCAGAAATATATATTAAAACTAGCATAATAATGACACACAGACAGTTCTTAACTTTAGTGGCATTTCGCCTTCCAGAAGTTTGCTTTAATAAAAATTAAGAATACTGACTTTTATTCTTATTTAGTATTTCTAGTTAGTGAGTCATTTCTAGGTATCTTATGAAATAAGCTAACCTCTTCCTTGATTAACAAACAAATACATATATAAAGTTGAGAAGTGAGACCTCTATTACTAAATCAGCTGAAATTTATAACTAAAAAGATGCTATTGAAAATACTCTTCAAACCCGTGGTAAATTTGCCAGCATCAAGTCCCTTATCAAAGAATGAATTCAGGAAGACAGAAAGAATGATACAGAAATGCCAAGAGACTTGCAAGGATTTACAAATACTTCATATAAACAAATTTTCAAATAGCTTTATTCAGAGTAGCCTTTCTGCTCTATTAAACATAGCAAACAGCTGCCAGATTTATTCAGACAAATAATCAACAACCACAGAAGTAAAATGGCAGGAGAAAAAGGAATTTTGGCAACAACTCCACAGAGGACCGCAGCTGCTCTCCAAACGCACCTCTCCTACGCATTTACGGTTCTGTATGGCTAGTCAGGGGAAAATCCCTCAGTCACAGCAGAGCACAAAAAATTTGATCGAAATATCAAAGCTGAGGGAGAGAAAGGGCATACGATAATCTGCTGCTTTAGATATATTTCAGCTGCACTTTTCTAAGAAAAGGAACATCCCCTTAACAATAAAGGTGCCCAAGCCTTATTCAGTCACTTGGGTGCCACTCACCTTGGTTTGCTGAGCAGGTGTAAAGCAGAGAGGCAGGCTTTAGCCAGCAAAGGATAAGAATAGCAAATGTAAGAATCAATTCAATTTGTCAATAAAAAAGCAAAATTACAAAGATGACTTTCTTCTATAGCAATAATCAATTTCCAAGAAAAGCAAATGAAAGATGAATTTAGTCACTTTTTTATCACTTAAAATAAGGCAGAAGAAAGATTAATCATTTACAGTCTTATGTGAGAATTTCTTTGTGAGAGTCTACAACAGGCCTTTTTGAGACTGTGGTTTGCAAAGACTTAGAGTACAAAAATCTTGGGCACTGCCATGACAGACCTCGAGGAAGCAGGCCCTTCTCCTTGGGTGCAGACATTTGTGTGTGCCTAGTGCTTTCTGGAAGCTTGACAAACACAAATTCGTGACCTTGAGATGAAGGGATCTTTGTCTGATAACCCCCTCCAGAGAAAAACACAGCTTTTAAAAATTGCTGACTACATCATTTAAATAAGCTCATTTTATAGATGTTATCCTTAATTAAACAGTTGAATTCAGACAGTTATTTTCTCTTATTCATGTATGAAAAAAATTATTTTTACTAGAAGGTATGCTTGACTCTAGAGTAAGCACAAGATATTACATTTCCATTATGCTGAAAATACTTTTTAGGTGTACTTTTTAAAGTGTTGGACAACACAGTTTGTACAGTTTGACAACACAGCATTTTTCTTGCATAGAATTAGGTCAAAAGAAAAGGAAATATAATGCTATAATTAGGACTTCACTTCGAAGAGTAAGGCGCTCTGTGTGCAGGGAAAAACAGATTGGTAGGACATGAAAGACAGTGAAAGAAAAACCAGAAACATAACATTTATAGTCACAGAACTTCGGTAAGTGCCACACTTCTGACATTTTCACTATACAAAAACACATGACTACATCATTGGCTGACAAACCACAACTCCCAGAATTGAAAAGTTAATTACAAATCAATTTAGTATTTTAAATGCATAGTAATCAATTCTCATGTATGTCAGGAATGTAGACAGACATATACTTTTAAGATTATTTTTACAAAAGCAAAGCATTAGCAAAATTGGAAAATTGTACACTGACACCTGTTAATAGCTATGTATATATAGTCATTTATTTTAGAGACTGGCCAGAAGAAGGTGCACATATTATTTGAGATGTCAGTTCCTACAGTTTACTAGTAACCTCTCACCTTGCTCTTTCTTAAAATCTTTCTCTGACATGGCCACAGGTAAAAGCAGTTCTCCAACAGGTGGCTGAATATTAACATTGAAGCAATCATCCTTGGTACTAAGAAAAAAAAAACACACAAAAGCTGACTAAATGCTTAGTAACTAAATATTCTTAATACTATGCGGTTAAATGGATACATTAAAGCATATGCCAGCATACCTAAAGTATTAAGATATTCTTGGCTTAAATAACACAGCTAGAAAAGCTTGAAAATTTTCTTAGCACTATTTACAGAGAAATACATCTCTTACCTCAATTGGAAAACTTTTTTCCCCAAAATTATGCAGTTATAGTAAATATACCACTTGACACAGAACCTTAAAAAAACAACAGGTAGGCAGCAAGGGTATGCTGTATTACCAGAGGAACACTCATGCAGCTCACAGAGCAGAAAAGTAATTTTTTATCTTTATTTTGTGTGCTTACAGTATAGAAAATGGAGTGCTTTTGTTTTAAATGGTTAAGATTTCTATTTTAAAGTGTTAGATTAGTCTTTAATAAATAAAATGGAGTGACCATACTGTGATTAGATATGTGCTAAGAAAATAATCCCTCATCTGCAAACTTGCTTTCTTGAAACAAAAACCCTGGTTTTCTAGTAGTGTGATTTACTGACATTATTGATGAACATGTGGTGACAGTTATTATTTCCAAGTACAAGATATGAAGCATTTAGTAAAGGCAACATTTTCTTTGTATCGGCTAGAAAAACCAACACTGAGTGCATGTATTCCTTTAAATCTTGACACTAATCTCCACAAAAATGACTACTACTTTAAAAATATTCTAAGTTACATGTTTAAAGATAGGTTGGTGAGTGTAACAGTTAGGAATGTGTTTGGTTGCAAGTAAGCAGAGAATCCAACTAAAAATTTATCGGGAAATAGGAGCTTACTGAACAGGTCCTGGAGTTACCAGCCAAAGGCTTGTTCAATGGCTTAAAGATGATGCTAGGACCCAGGTTTCTCTGGCTTTCATCCCCGCCATTCCTAGTGTGCTGGCTCTTCTCCTCATGGTTGCCACTCAGCTGCATCCCCAGGGCCCACTTTTATATCCCAACAAAGGAAGAGTGGTGGTGGAAGAGTAGTGAATAACTGAGCTGACCAAATCTCTTCCTTTGTATCAGGAAAGCCTTACAGAAGGACTTCCACACTTGTGTTAGAACTGGTCCAGTGGGGAAGTGGCTAGGGACGTGGGGATTGAGATACTGCACATTGGTTAAGAAACACTTTACTACAAGTGGGGTAGAGACACATAATGTAATATGAAAAGAGAAAGAAAAGATATCCATTTTTATTTATGCTATTACATATTTTATTTTTGTAAGCTGCCTTATATTTTTATGGAGTAAAGACTAGAATAATAAAAAAAGATTATTTTGAATTATCCACTTGTGGATTGTCCAAAACAAAACAAGAAATCCTTTTTATTAACTCAATAAAATGTACTGACTACAAACTCGATCCATTGTACTGTGCAAGTATATGGGGCTGGCCCTAAAAGTTCACAAGTCCAGTGAGAGATGTGTTTGTAACAGGATGGTAAGTGCTCCAGTAGAGATGTGTAGGGAGGGTTATAGTCCATGGAAGAGGGGCTGATTAATTCTGCAGGAAGTAGAGGTAGTCTGTTTCTGAAAAGCGGGAGAGGGACATTCTAGACATTCTAAACCTGTGTTTTGGGAATGGTGAGCAGTGTGGAGAGTCAAGAGATGAGGCTGGGCACACTGTAAAGTGTGTCATATACAGCATAACCAGCCGCCCCAGTTCTCCCACGGCAGTCAGTGACAGCTGTCCGGGAGTCCTTTCCAGTTAATGACGCCTTTCATTCTCTAGTGTCCTGATCTGTATGACAAAGTGTATGACTTCCTTCCTCATATAACTCTTAAAATATATATATTTTTTATTCATATCAGAGAGAAAGTGAGAGGGAGAGAGATATAGAAACACCAATGATGAGAGGGAATCATCAATTGGCTGCTTCCTGCCTGCCCGCCCGACCCCCCGTCTCTCCCCGCCTCCGCCCCATCTGTCCTCCCCCCCGCCCTCACTAGGGATGGAGTCCGCAACCCAGGCATGTGCCCTTGACTGGAATCAAACTCAGGACCCTTCAGTCTGTAGGCTGATGCTCTATCCACTGAGCCAAGCCAGCCAGGGCTTTACTCATATAACTTAAGACAAAGGTGTGTCAGTGTTTCTTGAAGCAACAGGGACTTTTGACATAGGAAAATAAATGATCCTATTTGTATTTCAGAAATTCTGGTGGCAATGTGTATGGTGGAGTAGAGGAGAAACCCAAGGCAGGTAGATCACTTAGGGATCTAATTTAGTAGTCTAGGCAGTGTGTGTGTGTGTGTGTGTGCGTGTGTGTGTGTGTGTGTGTTAGCACTGACTGTGCATTTTATTTAGTAAATCCTAACAAGGACTTTAAGAAATAGCTTTTGTTACCTCCAATTTATTGATAATTAAACAATATGTCCAAGGTCACATAGCTAGTAAGTGTCAGCACTGGGGCCTGACCCCCGGTTTATTCTACTCCAAGGTCTGATTTTATATACATATTCATATTCATATTCATATTCATATTCTAAGGCTATTTCCCTCGGTGGGCAGCACTGAGCATGGGGAACAAGGGAGGATTTCAGAGTTAAAGGGATAGACCTGGTGATGGATGGGAGAAAGAGACTGGGAACGTTGGGAGGATGACAACTACTGAAGAAGAGTTTGAGGGATTAAACAAAAAGTACTTTGTTTTAGGATATTATATCAATCCTATTTTGAGCACCACTGAGTTACTCAAAAATAGATATTTATTGGATCACAGGGAATACAAAATAAGACTCAGGAAGGAGGCAAGGGCAGTATATATGTTTGGAAGAAACCTGAGTGAAACAGTGAAGAGCTGAAGCCTTATCAGTAGTTAAGATCACACAGGGAAAGGAGATATTACAAGAAAAAGGGTAAGATGGAAACCTTGGGCAAACCGGCATTTAAGTAAAAATGGAAGAAGTGCAAGTTGCAGAAGAGACTGGGAAAAAGTGGACAGGGAGAAAAGGTATGTGTCAGATATTATAGGAAGGAATAAGAAGCAGCAAGAGGAACTGCTGACCTTAGCAAGGCCGAACAGATTGGAGGAGGAACTTGGGATGCAGGGAGTTGAAGGGCGAATGGGGACATTGGCAGTCAAAAGCAGCAGAAGCTCCTTGAGGCAGAGGCAGAAAAGAATGTTCAGGGAACCTGAGCATGTTCAAATGCTGAGGGGAAAGAGCCAGTGAGGAGGAAGAAACAAGGCATACCTGATAGAGCAAGGTCTTAAGAGGAGGAGAGGAAGTTGGGATTAAGAGCACAAGGGTGAAGTGAACGGGTCAGCCCTGGAAAGGAGGCAAGAACTTCTGAAAATAGTAGAGAACGGGTTGTTAAGACAGAAGTACTGAGGCTGGGACAACGCCCAATGAATGCAGTGGGAGGCTAAGAGAAATATTTAGTAAAGGCTGATGAAAGAGTAAATGGATGGATATACAGATGTACATGAAATACATATAGTGAACTAATTTAGTGTTACATATAAAGCTTCAGCTTCAAATGGCTGGGAAAACCAGTGTTCTCCAAAGTGGAAAGCACAAGGGTCTGCTTTGGCAAAGAAAATCCATTGAGAAAATAAACCTACTAGTTATTTTTTCTCATTCCTTTTGAAGTTCTGTTTTTTTTCTGTACATATTTTAGTACACATATGTTAGCACAGAGAGAGATATATACACACGTAAGTTAAAAATAGTTTATACATATAGGGAGTGCACAAAAGATTTTAATGTAAATTATGTAAATGTACACAATTAAAAAATTAGAGGACCACTGGGTTAAATTTGTTGTTCTTATAATTTTATTCATGTTTTAAAACTGGTTATTCCTTCTATATAGAAATGTTAAAGATTTTCATATAATCTCACATTTCTAAACTCATTAGCTTAAAAATAGATTTTCTGTTAATATTATGATTTCTAGGTTGATAATTATGTTAAGTAAAATGATAATTTTGTCTCTGTCTTTCTAGGATTTATACCTCTGTTTTATTGTCTTTCCATATTAGGTAGAACTTCCATTATAATGGGAAATAGTATTGAGAGTAAGTACCCTTGTTTTGCTTTTCTGATTTAAAAGAGAATGCTTCCAATATTTTATGCAGTGAGAGGTAAGTTATATGGCGCAAAGTCTTTTGTGTTTACAATCACAAGTGGCATGCACATTCATGAGCTATCCTTTTGGGTTTTAAAACAGGGTGATACTAGCCTTACAGAATGACATGGATGCTTCCCTTCTTTTTCTTTGTTCTAGAAAAGTTTAAATAATGTAGAGAATATTTCTTTTTTTGAAGTTCTGGTACCATTTAACCCTTTTTAAATTATAATTTATACTTTTCTATGAAACTATTCATTTTATCTAAATATTCCAATTTATTGGTATAGAAGTATACATATTATTTTATAATTTAGAAGATCTGTTTTATCTCCTTTCTCTTTTCTAATCTTTCCTATGTGTCTTCTTTTTTTAAAAAAAAATCACATCAGCCCATAGTTTCTCTTTCACTCTCTTTTTTTGTACATTCTGTCTTTTAAAAAATGTGTATTTTCTGTATTCAGAAAACAAGAAATTATTTGGAAACATATATCTTAGATCGGGCTTGATAACCGAATTATTAAAATTTTGTGTGTTTGTGTATACGTATAGCTATATATACCTGTATGTTTATCTATATATATATCTATCTTTCTCTGATTTGTCATTTCCTGATGAGTTATTAAAATTACTATTATCACGGCTTTGTCAATGTCTTCTAGCATTTACAGATGTTAGTATTATCACTATGAGTCTCCTCTCTCCTGGTGGGCTGACTGGACTTTTCTTAAGTAGATGACATGACTGGTGGCATGGACTCAATAAATTGGAAGGTGGGGAGGCAATTGCCTTATCTCTCCATCAACAGATGTAATATTGGATTTACCCTAGTAGTAGAGGGCTTGAGAATATTACTCTTATTAGAGACAACTGAGTTTCATCTCATCTCAAACCATCCTTGCCTCCTTCCCACAAATTCAAACCCTGATGTTCCTTTAGATTCCCACATCCACACCAAAACCCTTCCTGGCAAGCAGTTCACTTTCTTTACAGTACAATTCTTATGTTTGCAATTAAATGTGTATATTGCTGCTGCTAGGGGTCAATTTGGAGAACTGGAGGTTGGAAGCAGTTCCTTAATTTCCCAATGACTTTTGTACCCTAACTTTTCTTTTCACTTGTTCATTTTGTGCTTGATATTCTGCCAGATTTGTTCTTACCATTGCAGTAGTTTTTCTCCCAAGAGTATTGGCTCTATGGTTTTTATTTTTCTGTTATTTTTTATCTGCTCTCATTTGCTTTCTAATAATTCAAATTGTGTTAAATTCTGGTCAGCTAATGGCTTTCTTTCTTTAATGCTCATTTTCTCTTGAAAATAGTATTTTCTGCCTTTTCCATAGATTTTGGGCAAAAAGAGGGGTGGATGCTAGGAGCTCAGCCCTCTAACTTGAGTCAAACCACATTCTTTTCATACTAGCTAATACATTAATATCTGCTGATCACAAAGATTAAAAACTGTTTATGCAGTGCATCTACTTTTAGAGAGAGACATTTCTGTATATTTTACACATTTTCAATCTCAATAAATATAATCAAAAATTTAATTTGATGACCATTTAAAATGCAAAGCAAAAAGAGACAATAACACATCGAGTATCTGTATAACTATATAGCTTTATATGATAGTTTTATCTATCATTTATCTAACTATCTATCTACCTACCTATCTATATGTGTCGTATAACTATAGATTTAGAATGAATCTGGAAGCTAAATTAGGATTATTTTACTCTTGTTTCCTTTCTTTTAATAAATAGAAGTATACTTGAAACACTTATAGTCCATGTTCTCAGCATTTCTGAAGGCTTCTTATCAAATATGCTCTTATTACCCATAATTTTATGTATTGATTTGTATAATGTATTTCAAGGAAAAAATTCAATATTAGCCTTTCTTGCTTCCCCCCACCCCACACACACACTTTTTATTGAACCAAGACTAATACAGCACACACCACTAAGCAAAAAGTGCTATTTACTATGCAAAAGGCACAGTCAGTGATTGGCATCTAAGACTAATTGATCTACTCATTACCACTATCTCCCTACCCCCACTAGCACTACTATGAAGCTATTGATTTAAACACTGTCGATCGGTTTCCATTTTCTGATTTTGGGCAGGCCAATTAAGAAAGTGAGTAATTGTGATTACACTGCTTCAGGATCAATTACATTTGATCCAAGACAAAGTGTTCTTTTTGGAACATACGCACAAAATAATTTTTGATCTACTATCCTTATGTGCTTAATAAAATCTAAAGTACATAATTAATTTTTACCTTCACAACAGCAAAACATATTCATGCAATGCTTAAAATAACAAAGGCTATTTTTGTAAATTCATCATTTTCTTAAAATTAGTTTTTTAAGAGAAATTGAGAAAAACTGTTTA
This sequence comes from Lasiurus cinereus, assembly GCA_011751065.1. Lineage (NCBI taxonomy): Eukaryota > Metazoa > Chordata > Mammalia > Chiroptera > Vespertilionidae > Lasiurus > Lasiurus cinereus. The sequence goes on along the minus strand of JAAGEH010002531.1, from coordinate 39,888,510 downwards.
TATATATTTTTCAATGGAAGATAAGAATCAAACACTATCTACATATTTATTTTCAAAGGTATTTAGCAAATTGTGAAAGACAAAATGCAAATCTCATCCAAAAAACTACAGAGGAAATCTTTGTAATAAAAACATAGTTTTTAAAAACCATCCTCAGTACATAGAAATATAAAATGTTCATTAGATAATTTGATTAAAAAAATTTCTTTTAGTTCTTAATTTTGCCCTAACTTGGTACATGAGCTTTGTCATTGGGCTCACATTGTCAAAATCATTAAAATGAATATACCTCTGGCATTGGAGGCAAATCTATTTAGAGTGATGTTACTCATAGTCTTGTGCTCAGTAATATTGATCTGTATTGTCTAATAGAAAAATAATAAACAATTACTAGGCAATGTTGGGAAAAGTAATCAGTTTTTATATATCACTAATATAGCAGACCTCCCAAAACATAAAGGTGATGATCTGCATAAAATCAATGTGTTATGCTACATTGCTTATATTCATCATTGCAGGTTCTCAGCAATAAATAGTACAATATTAGGTCTGAATTACTGGAAAAATAAGAAGGCATCTGAAAGAGAAAGGTTAACTGTACTTAAATATAAACTTATTTTAAAATGTCTATTTCCTAAACTTGGGAGATTTCTTATAACATATACTGCTTTAAGCAACTTAAAACTTAAATAAAATGTTCCAATTCTTTTAGAATAAAAACAGAGCAACCTCAAATCAAAATAAGAAATCATATCCTAGACCAGGGAAATAAAAGAGTTCAAAGATAATTCTTAAAGATGCATGAATATAAACTCTGAACTAACTGCTAATAGTTCCTGGATTTCATTAGAAATGTATAACACATATAAAAACAATCAATAATGACAAAACTCATCCTAGAAAAAGCTCTTTTGAATAATATTCACCTGTTTGAAACCTTTGACAAGTACATAAATGTTCTTTTGAATTTTATCAAAATAGTTTTTAAATTAAAGTAAAAAGGGAAAAATGTGTGGGTTTTAAGAACTGTCAGAATCAATAATTCTCCACTTAAGAAGTTTAAGATAACATAGTAGATGTTTAAGAGATATCTTCTCTGGGCTATTCAGTAATATTATTAAAGTTTTGTTTTTATTTCTCCTGAATTTTCCTCATCAATTTTCTCCTGAATGTTCCAAAACTGCAGAGTTAGAATAAGTGAAAATATTATTTAGCAGTAGCTCCTTACTTTGTTCAACAAACTGGAAATTTAAATCACATATGGCAGATTGTAATGGCTAATTGTGTAACAAATACTAAACATACATATATTGTACACAATTTATACAACTACTGCACGGTAGTCTAACCATTGCCAAAGAAAGGCATATTTGTTTAAATGTCTTGTCTCTCAAAGAAAAAAAGCTGTTGAAAGCCAAGTTTTGATCTGCTATCCTTTACAGGAAATATAAAATACAGAAAAACAACCGAACTTACCACAACTGGAAACTGGCAGTCTGAGTGGAATCACAGAAGTCAATACCCATTGAAACAGTAATGGATCCCTCAGGCTCAAGAGATTCTAGGAAATTAGATAATTTAGACATGAAAACACGGAGAAGGTGAAAAATAAGCAAAGTAAATACTGAAAACTTATGTAGTTTGGACAAAATGGTCAAATTTAATGATGGTTTATAAGAGCACTTTCAAACTAAGAATATTAAAACAAATTATAAAGTAATTTCACTATTCTGCTTGAAAGTTTTCTTTTTTACAACTTAATTCTGCATATATTTCAATGAACACATTATATCATTTCAGAAACATATCTCATCCTGAGAATGTCTATTTTACAATATTATCTTTAGAGGCATAAAAGGTGAGAGGGAAACAAATTTAGTCCTGCATAAAACAACTGCAATGAACTATGGGTGCTTTTAAGAAATTATGCATTTAAAACTATGATATATTTATCTAGATATAAAAAAGTAAATTTTAAATAATGTTTCAAATTTCTACTGGAAAAAATCAAAATACAAATATTTAGAAGTGTAAATTAAAGCAAAACTGAAAGAAATTAATTTGTTATGCTCAGAAAATAACCAAGACAACTGGCATTATAGGAACAAATGTTAAGTCCAATATATATATAACACTAATGTTTTTCAGTTGACAATGATAAAACTTAAGACCATAACAAAATTTTATTCTTTTTGTGATTCCAAAGTCTGGCTGTACTTTAAAAAAAAATAGAAATTTTAAATATATACCTACTTAGTATAAATATTTATGCATATAGTATACTTATCTACACTAATTAAAAGAGTAAGATGCAAATTAATCGTAACTTTGTGATGCCCTCACCAGCCAATCAGGAGTGAGTATGCAAATTAAAGCAACAAAGATGGTAGGCTAATTTGTATATGCAGGCACCAAGCAGCTGGGGGCAGGGTGGGGTGGGTCACTTGCATCGTCATCATGGCAACGCTGCCACAGGTGTTCCGTACTACCCCAGCTGCTCCAGGCCTCTGGGAAGGTGGAAAGGCAGCTCCAGGCAGCAGCAAAAAGGCAGCTCCGACAGGAGCCAAGGTGGTGCTGGCAGCCAGGGAAAGGAAGGCCCATTCTTGCACGAATCTTTATGCATCGGGCCTCTAGTATATATAAAAGCCTAAACGACCGTTTGAGCCTTAGCTATAATGTGCACTGACCACCAAGGAAAGATGCTCAATGCATAGACATGAAAACATGGAAGAGACTGATGAATCTCAGAGGGAAGGGGGAGGGTGGGCGGAAAGAGATTAACCAAAGATCTTATATGTATACTAGAGGCCCAGTGCATGATTTCATGCACCGGTGAGATTCCTTGGCCTGGCATGCAGGAATCAGACTAAAACTGGCAGTATGACATCCCCTGAAGGGTCCTGAATTGCAAGAGGGTGCAGGCCAGGCCAGGGGACCCCATTGGTGCATGAATCTGTGCACCAGGCCTCTAGTATTTAAATAAAAACCATCCAACTTTTGATTTCCACTTTGCTAAAAGTCTTCAGTGTAAGTACAGTCATACTATACAGTAGCTTTATATTTAGCTTTATCTATTCCGTATATATTTTATTAGATAGATGTAGTTATATTTTAGCAGACACACTCTAATCCAGTAGACTGTAACTATCCAAGGGCTTGTTTGTAATATGGTTTGCCATTAAATGCTAACAATGACAAAGAAGATGGTATAGATGGGACAAAAGAATTCAATAAGCTTATTATATGAAGAAGTATATTTATGTCTTATAATCTCAACAAAGACTAGGCGGTATAAGAGGGTACTTGTTTGATGCTGAATTTCATTAGTTTGTAAATTTAACATTGACCAGGATGCTGCACAAGTACCAGACTTGCTGCCAAAATCTTTGGCAAATAGGCATTACTGTTGAATACATAAGTATAATGATACTTCTTTTTTTGCATTTTTTCCTAAAGCTATACATATCAGTTTACAGCTCTGTCAATCACATTGTTCAAGAATATTCTTTAGAGAATCCTACTGCTTTGTTCTGTGCCATGATATACTGGGATCTGGTCTAGTCTGCAGCCAAATACCACACTAACATATGCTATCATCTCCATAACAAAATGGCATTCATGATTTAGATCTCTCAAATCATGTATCCCTCTATTTCATTTGACAAAGTGACAGTTCTCAAAATGTCTTGTTGATAGCACTCTTTGACATAGTTTGGTATCGTCTTCAGTATTGAGATAATTAAGTGGGAGTTTAGTGACATGCTAATCCTGAAGGACAGCTCATGATCAATGGTATGTTTTATTATATAAATGCTTTAGGAACAAAGTGATCAGCATAAAATTATTCATGTAATGAATGTTCATAATATTTGAAGCCTACTATATTGGAGAAGTCTACCCATTCAGGTATCTTTATTTGGATACTTCTCTGGATCTCTACTATATACATGAAAGGGTTAGATAGAAATGGCTGAAAAACACTGGTTCTATTACATCACACCATTAGTCATGAAAAATGAAATCACACAGATGCCATATACTTTGATGTGACAGTTGTACAGTAACTAATGAAATCTTAGCTGACCTCAAATGTGTCAATTGTTAACATAAAGTCACTGAACACAGTCACTGAACAGCCTAAGGCTATTCTCTCTTTGTGTGTGTGTGTATGTGTGTGTGTGTGTGTGTGTTTTACATCTCTTACATACTGGTCTCTCTGGGGGAAATGTCACATTATGCCTAATATTCTTGCAAGGAATCCAGTTTCACACTTTAAAGGCAGGGTAAAATTCAGACAAAAGTCATCACATATTAGACATGAATACAAAATAGATTGGTGACAAATAAGAAATCTGCTGTTGGGGAGAGGTGGAGTAGATGGAGGTGGAAGAGGGCATAGAAGGGATAAATGTTTATGGGGAAAAATAAATAAAGTTAAAAAACAACAAGAAATATCCTGAGTTCCTTATTATATGTATATGTGCTTATTAAATAAAACAATTATCTTAGTTGCCTTATTTCACAAAGCATGAAAATACAGTATTTGTTTTTTTGTTGCAGTTTTAAGATGTTTTTGGAGTAACTCCACTATAACCTATTGATCAAAGAGACTAGGTAGTAACATCTACTGCAAGGGAAAAGAATTCCGTATCTTGAGGGTAATTCAATAAATGTCAATGAAATGAATGAAACATTATAGTCATAAAATGTGCCTAAGGAAAATAAAAGCCTACTACTAGTACTGAGACATTTGTATATGTTCACATTTTATTTCTGTGTTAGGGCTACACTATAAAATTTATTATATTTATTTCTTCTATTCTACATAGGCCAGCAAAAGTTCAAGTCATTGACTTGTTGTGCCAGCTCAAAGAAATGTTAATACTGTTCTACTGTTTTAACCTTTAAATAACATTTTCAACCTTCAGACAATTTACCTATCAGCTGCTTGACACTTCTTAATTTTTTAACTAAGTAAAAAAGGCTTAATTTTAAGCAATCAAAACAAATTGTGACACTCACAAAATAATGTTATTATATTAATATATTTACATATATTGACTTTACAAAAAATTAAAAATCAGGACACTGTATTCCTTAAATGGTATCTTAGTTTCCAAATCATTTTTTAAAAATAAAGAGTAATAAGTGTGTTCTGAAATCACCTTACTATATCTCTACATTGCTTACTTATAAAACTCTAACATTCCATCTATTATAAAGTGGTTTATTCCTTTGTGTAAAAAAGAATGACTTCTTTACTGAATGAATGACTCATGAAAAGTATGTAAGAGGATTCAACAATGTCCAAGAGCTCAGGTAAAGATGAACAAACAGAATAGCTATGTGAAATAATGAGAAAGAAGGCACAACCTGGTCAAAAGGCTTTGCTCACCTAAACTTATAAAAAGAAAGTATTTGGAACTTTCTGATTATACATTTTAAGGATTTAACGATAGAAACCATAGTTACTTTTAAAAATACTTTTATTGATTTCAGAGAGGAAGAGAAAGGGAGAGAGAAAAACATCAATGACGGGAGAGAATCATGGATCGGCTGCCTCCTGTATATCTCCTACTTGGAAGAGAGTCTGAAATCCAGGCATGTGCCCTGATCAGGACAACCTTATATTACTTTTAACTGAGAGCTTGAAGCTTCTCTGAACCAAACTTTAGTGCTGTCTCCACTTACATAAAATAGAAATAGAGACAAATATTCTAATTATTATCCTAGTTTAAACTCAAAGTAAGACATACAATTATTATACTTAATTTTTAAAAGGTAATTTTTAATACAATACTTTAAAATAGAAATAGATGACAACTGGTCAGACAATATCAAGTATGGGCCACTGAGGTAACCTGGAACACCTGCTGTGTCAGATCGACAGCCCCTCAACACGCAGCATATGGGAATAAAGACCCAGTACTGCCATAGCGTGTGTTTTATTCAAACAAAAATGAGATTTCTGTGTTGGTTTTTTAAAAATGTATAAAAAAATCTTGATTTTTAAATAGTGACAACAGGTTAAAATATTTTTAAAAAATGATGTGTATAAACACCCGTAATATACTCTGGGCTAGTATATACTGTATGTGTGGAAAGGAAGACAAGCAATACAGTATATAATATTTCATTCTTCACTCCCTTTACTTTTCAATTTATGGGATGTGAAAGGAAACAGGGAAGAGGGAGAAATGGCAGGTACTGCAATAAAAAGATAGTCTAAAATCAGGAATGAGACTAAGGTAGAGAGGTAGGAGGAAGGTGATGCAGATAGGTAAAGCAGGAGGCAATTTTGATTCTTCAGACTTATTCTTCTGTGAATACTATGGGCAAAGAAATGTTTATTTTTATTTTGTATGGTAAATTCAGTTTAAAAGGCGAAAAAACAAATATAAATGAGTATGTTAATATCAATAAAATAATATGTATTCTACTTTTCTTTCAAAATGAACACATTTAATTATCAAATATAGTTCAAGTTTTAAATAAGAATATTTACCTATTGAATTAAAAACATGCATTTCCATGCCTGTAGGAAGTTTTTTTTCTCCGATGTGGATATTTTCGATCTTTCGATCTGTAGTGTTATTCAGTGTTATTTGTACAGAGACCATCTTATCACCAAAAATGCAAGGCTGTCTTGAAAAGAAGTAATGGGCAGCTAGTCCTTTCCCACTCATGCGATGAAGCAGCACATGAGTTTTCATTGGTACAAAGACAGGAGTACTGACCTATTGTATGTTAGAAAAAGAAGGAAAAAAAAATGAATTAGTAAGCATAGTTAATAATTCTCTTAGAAAATATGCAAAAATTTCTAATATTAATTCTTGCTTTCCCTAAAGTATTCCATAAACCACAATAACAAACATTAGCAGAACATCACACACATAATTAAGTCATAAATTTTGGTAAATTTCTTCAAAACTATTAATTTTTCTGTATTCTGCAGACATACATATTTTGAAAATATGTCTAATAAGAGAATCTCAATTATATAAATATATTCTTTATTTTAAGTTTATAAAGTTTTTGTTGGTACACTGTATTTAAACATTTTGCTAATTTTTAATTTAGTTTTAATTTATCAATTGCTTTTCTCAGGCCGTTGAACTGTAAGACAGTCTTATTTGCCAATAATGAACATTTTTGTACCTTCATTTCCAATCCTGAGTCCTTGAACTTTTTTCACCTTGAGTTTCTTTCACTGTATATGGAAGACTATGACCTCCTTTAAGGTGGTTTCTTCCCTTGCTTTAATGATTAAAAAGATCTTCCCTACTTTGAGATCAAGTAACTTCTTCTATTTTCTTCTATAGCTTTCTTTCTTTTTCTTAATTCAGTGAAACTGATGTAGCTTACTGACTCCATACTGAAGTACTCTTCTCTAAATACTTAACCAATAGTATATATATGATTCTTTAAAGAACTTTTCCCTGACCCCTGTACATGATTTAATATTAGCCATTCCTCAAAGACCTTAAAGTACAAACATTCTAATTATTTATGTACTTGGGAGATAATTTTTGGGCCTTGACTGAGCTGTTAACTCAGCACCACATTGTTTTATTTCTTCTTTTTTCAGTATTAAATTAAATCTTTATTATTCAGATTATTACATTTGTTTCTCTTTTTTCCCCTCCATAGCACCCCTCCACCCAGCTCCCACCCCTCCCTCTGCCCTTAGCTCCCTCCCATTGATCTCATCCATAGGTGTATGATTTTTGTCCAGTCTCTCCCTGTACACCCCTCACCCCTTCCCCCCTGAGAATTATCAGTCCACTCCCTTTCTGTGCTCCTGATTCTATTATATTCACCAGTTTATTCTGTTGATCAAATTTTTAATTCACTTAATTTTTAGATTCACTTGTTGATAGATATGTATTTGTTGTTCATAATTTTTTGGCTTTTACCTTTTTCTTCTTCCTCTTCTAAAAGAGTACCTTTCAGCATTTCATATAATACTGGTTTGGAGTTGATGAACTCCTTTAGCTTTTTCTTATCTGTGAAGCTCTTTATCTGCCCTTCAATTCTGAATGTTAGCTTTGCTGGATAGATTATTCTTGGTTGTAGGTTCGTGCTATTCATCACGTTGAATATTTCTTGCCACTCCCATCTGGCCTGCATCGTTTCTGTTGAGAAATCAGCTGACAGTCGTATGGGTGCTCCCTTGTAGGTAATAAACTGTTTTTCTCTTGCTGCTTTTAATTTCTTTTGCTCTTGGCATTTTAATTATGATGTGTCTTGGTGTAATCCTCTTTGGATTCCTTTTCTTTGGGGTTCTGTGTGCTTCCTGGACTTGTAAGTCTATTTCTTTTACCAGATGTGGGAAGTTTTCAGTCATTATTTCTTTAAACAGGTTTTCAGTATCTTGCTCCCTCTCTTCTTCTGGCACCCCCACAATTCTGATGTTGGTACGCTGAAAGCTGTCCCAGAGTCCCCTTACATTATCTTCACATTTTTGGATTCTTTTCTCTTCTTGCTTTTCCAGTTGAATGTTGTCTGCTTCTTTATATTTCAAATTTTTTACTTGATTCTTGCCTTTCTCTAGTCTGCTGTTAGAACTCTGTAATATTTTTTATTTCAGTCAGTGTATGTTTAATTTCTATTTGGTCCTCTATCATCTTTAGTAGGACCTTTTCCATCTCTAGTTGGCTCTTTTGTATCGCTAGTTGGTCCTTTTTCATCTCCTCTTGGGTCTCACTAAATTTATCGAATTTTTCTAGCATATTCTTGAAAAACCTTACAAGCGTGGTTTTGAACTCTATATCCAGTCGTTTTTTTTCTCCATTTCTTTTGTTTGTGATCCCTTCCCTTGTTTTGGCATTTTCACTATGCCGGGGAAACTTCTGTGTTGAATTCAGCCTTATGATACCAGATGCAAAACTGAAGAAGCCTCTGTTGAGCTTAGGAGGTGTGGAGTCTCAGGGCTTAAGGGACCGCCTTGCCTTCCAGTCGGCCCCGCCCTCTACGGCCCCTGAGTCTCACGTGACTGGGTAATGGCTGGAGCGGTCCTTGTGCGCACGCGCACCCACAGTGCCTCTAACCGCTGCCTTTCCAGCTCCCCTGAGCACTAGGACCACACGAGTCTAGGTCCCCAGGGTTTCACCTGAAACAGGGGCTTAGTGGAGTCAGAAGTGGCACAGTTCGGAGGGTCTGTCTCCCGCCCACTCGCGAAAGCCAGCGGCACAATCAGCAATCTGTCCTGCGCGCAGCACCGTCCGCGTGCGAGACCAGACCTGATCTTCTGCGACTCCCCTAAATTTCCGTGCACCTCTCCCTTTTCACAAACTCCCCCCGTATGAGTTTCGTTGGATCTGGGGTTTAGTGTCGTAAGATAAGGGGTTCAATGCCGTTGGGAGTCTGTTTCCCTCCTGCCAGAGAAAGCCAGCCAGGTACTCCGGCACCCGCTCTCTCAGCGCGCGCGTCTCAGTACCTCGGCTTTTTGCAGCTCCTCTGGATCTCTGTGAGCCCCTCTCTTTCCTTCTAGCTGTAGAACTTACACTCCGCCAGTTTTCCTGTGGTTCTAGATGATGTCCGTTCTGTCTTTTAGTTGTAGTTTTGAAATTGTTGTGCGAGGCAGCAGTGTAGGTGTTTACCTATGCCGCCATCTTGGATTCCTCCTGTTTTATTTCTTATAGCCCTTCAATATGATTAAATTATTTGGCAAAACAAAAACGTCTCTCATTCCTCTTCCCTCTCCTGCCCAGTATTTTCTTGCCTAATCGTCTCTTTATCCTTCCACTGAACTTTAGATTTCTTTAGTTAAATTTTTTGCTCAATCTTGAGTGAATCAGAGGCAGCAGAGTAAATGAAGAAATAGTCCATTCTAAACTCATGTCCTTGCTATCTTTCCACTCAAAGCTGAAGTAGTGCATGGCCAAAGTTGTGTTTTTTTTGTTTTTTTAAAATCAGTTTGTAATTAACCAAGCCTAATCAAGATAATTTTCTAACAAGAGCTCTCCCAAACTAGGTTTTCTAAGTGTGAAAGTACATATTAATCTATTCATCATGTTCTTTATGCCACTGACTGATAACATTAAAACCTCATTTTATACAATAAATCCTATACAATAAAAGGCTAATATGCAAATCGACCAAAGGGTCACTATGATGTGTGCTCCCACAGGGTAAGTGCCGCTCAGCCAGAAGCCAGGCTCACAGCTGGTGAGTGCAGCGGTGGTGGCGGGAGCCTCTCCTGCCTCCATGGTAGTGCTAAGGATGTCTGACTGATAGCTTAGACCAGCTAAGGCCCATCCCTGGTGTCAGACATCTCCCAAGGGTGCAGGCCAGGCTGAGGGATGTTCCCCTTGCTCCCCGAATGCCTGAATTTCATGCACTGGGCTTCTAGTTAATAATAAATTAAGATTCATCAATAAAAATCCAAAAGTTAAATATCATGTATACAAAATTATAGAGTGTCTTCTAAGCATCATTAAAGTATAGTATTCCTTTTCTAAAAGCTCAATCTATATGGGTGGACAATTTAAAATATAACCTAATAAATACTTGGGTAAATTTTACATTTTGGCTATATAAAATAATAAACTGGCCTATGTATCCTATTTTGGCTGTTTGATGATCATAACAATAGTCTAGTATTTTAAGTTTTCAAAGCACTTTCACTTTTAAGTGTAGGTTCTTTTCCTTGTATAAAAATTATTTTCAAAAGTCTTCTGTTTCAATGCTCACACCAAGTTCTATTTTCTTTACAAATTCGGGAGTGGGAGAGGGAGATAGTGGTGGTGGTTATTAGCACAGCCTAAAACAGCAAACATTAGCAGTAAATATTCACTCTAAGATACAGTGGGCATCATAAAAATAAAGAAATGGACAGAAATGTGTGTTTAAGTTTACACAAGTATATATATAATATATTTATAGATTTATACTCAGCAAAAAAAATCTTTTTCCCCCATAAATTCCCATGTTACTGAGGTTATAACAATCAACTTTAAATATAAGCTTTTAAATAATTATATTTTTCAGTACCTTATGCTTATTCTCTTCATTAAATAAGCGTATTAGAAAAAATAACCATCTTAAGTTTTTTTTTTCCTTCATTGTTCCAGAGACACAGTTTTCATTATCTCCTTAAATACATGTTGATATAGCCAGTCATGTGAATGTAAAGTACAGTTAAGGGAATATAGTCAGTAATATTGCAGTAATGATGTATGGTGTCTGATGGGTACTAGACTTATAAGGGACATCACTTCATAAGTTATACAAGTGTCTAATTACTATGTTGTACACATTAAATTAATATATTTTATGCTAACTATAATTAAAAAATTTAAAAAGTGAAAAAAACTCATTAAAGCTTGGGCAACATATAATATAGGGAAATAAAGCTGAAAGTTGGAGGGAGGCAAGTGTACAGTACAATGAGAAAAGCAGGACAGAAGTAGGGGTTTAGTTTACAAGCAGCCAGGAACCAGCAACTCAAATATCGTAAGGTACTGAGCAGGTACGCCACACCTGAGGTCACTTAAGAGCTATCAACATGTCTTGGTTGTATCGGGTCTCTCTCTCTCAATCTAACCCTGGGACACAATGCCCTTAATATTTGTGCTTTTTCCTACCTTGTCTCAAACTTCTGTAGCTTTATTATAGTAGTTAAAAAGATGTGCAAAGGAAGACAAAAGTATGATTCTCTCTATTCCCACACTCAACTAAGTTCAAGAAGAACTGTCTAATGAATTCCCATACTCAACTAAGTTCAAGAAGCACTGTCTAATGAATTCAACATTAAAAATGTCCTTCCTTGAAAGGTTATGTGTGATAATACAGAGTTCTATGTTTTCTTCTACAATAAGTAGCATCACACATGGCACTTTGTGGTAATAATATGTACTTTTTTTTTTTTAATCTACAGAAAGAAGCTAATTGAAAAGTTGTTTTGTTTTTTTTAAAAAATCTGCTTCCTAAGTTCATACAAGTCATATTAAGCCAACCCTCCCACCTGCCCCAGTATCTAGATCAACTACATGTGACATTTTGTTCAATAAACCCAGTGGATTCCATAAATCCTTCACCACTTCCCATGGCTAATACAATTATTCTGACAGAAAAGCAAGATTTTAGTTCAATATTTTGTACATCTGATTAGATACCTATATCCCAGAAACATATATATGATCTGTGGATGCTTGTATTCTAAAATACTAAATATTGTGAATGGCTTTTCCTACTTCACATTTTATAAACATAAATAAACTTCTTAAATGTAAAAACACACATACATCATAAGTTAATTACAGAATGACCTAGATTTGGATTGTGAAAATGAAGGTTTAGAAAAAAAGGTATATATTTAACAAGTTTGAGCAAAACTGATCTTGGGCAGGGGTCAGCAAATACAGCCCACAAGCCCAAATATGGCATTTTATAGAGATTTATTGGCACAGTCGTTCACTTATATATTGTCAATGGTTGCTGTCCAATGACAGAGCTGAGTCACTGCAAAGCTAACATATTTATTTACTATCTGGAACCTTGACAGAAAAAGTAATCTGACCCCTGTTCTAGGAGCACAATGTTACACCCTCCTTTTTTCTCCCCTTCTTTTCCTTGTCAACGGGGAACAATTCTCCACATGTCTCTTATGCTTCTGCATGTTTTCTAAACTAAAGCATTAAAGACTTTGTTCCTAACCATATTTTTCAAGGATGTTTGTATAGCAAACAGCCTCTGGAAACAGTAAATGCCTCTCTCCGGGGCAAAAGTAAGACAGGTTTGCTAATAGCCTTTTATAAAAGACTGGGATCTTCTATACTCTGGTTCCTCTCAGTGTGTAAAGCAACACACTGCACGTGCAGTCACCATCTGGCCTTCATTGTGTCACCCTGTAGGAACCAGAACACAGAGAAGCTGCACAGATGATGTTATTCTGCCACAATAGGCCATTGCATTGCTGTGAGTAATCAACTGACCTGTGTCCTCTACATCAGGTATCCATGATGTGAAACTGTCTCAGGCTAACCTGTTATCTTGTAAGTAGGTAACACCTCATACCCTTCACAGTTCTTAATACCTCCCACCCCTTTTTTGGTCACTCAACAATTCCCACCTACTGCAAATAGTTACATTAACACTTAGTAGGGCT
>JAAGEH010002531.1:39777160-39872160 GCA_011751065.1 Lasiurus cinereus | reverse complement strand
TCTTTTGAACATAGCTGCTCCAAATGATTGAATTATAAAATTTAAATGAGAATTGAAAAATAAAACACAGAATATCAAGTAGGTACCTAAGAATAAACCTTGTTCAAGACTGCATTACTATTTCAAATCTGACATATCCATGTAAAGCTTTATGAAACAATGTTTTTCAGCCTTTTATGCTTTAATCCATAGTTAGTGGCTTAATCACTTCTACGTATTTTCAGTCTATTCTAGTTTTGGACTTTAAAAATATGAAGATCTGCAGTACATAAAATGCTCTCTTTGAATCTAGCTTTGTTTGATTTATTTTTTAGCATATCTATTTAGAAAAATAACCCAAAGATACAGTTTCATCTTTAAAATTAGTACAGTACTTTTAAAACCAAATGTGTGTCAACTGATAGAGCTGTAATGCAGAAAACTACAGTATTGTCTTATTTACCCAGTAAATTATAGAAAGTAAGTCTACTTTACCTTTAATCCAAAAAAAAAAATCCAAGTGTAAATGTGTTTAACTCTTCGCTATAATGATAAACATAGACTCAAAGAAATGTATTTCAATCTTCTATCAAATTTTACCTTAAATAAATGGTTTATAACCTCAAGATAACTTCCTCTTTACATAGAAGTGATCAAAAGTAGGTTTAGTCTCTCTCTGGTTAGAGCATTGCCACCATTTGTCCACCATTGCTGATGTGTACACATAAGGAACTGTTTGACATTGAAACTGGGACTCAGAACTGTTGGACATTGAAATTGGGACTCAAACATTTTTTGTTCTTACTGGTTTTTTTTCTTTAAGATGTTTTTAAAGAAAAGAATTGGGGCAGGGGTGGACAGATGCAGAGGCAAAGCATTGAACAGACTGTCATACTACGTGGGAAGGCAGGGGAGGTTGGGGAGGAGGCGCTGTGGGAAATCAACTGAAGGATTTGTATGCATGTATATAAGCATGGCCAATGGATACAGGACACTGTAGGGGGTAGGGAGCAGGTGAGGGCATGTACTGGGGAGTAGGGAGGGCAGGAGGAAGGTTAATGGGGGGGGAAGGAAGGAGACAAATGTACTATTATTTGCAATACTTTAAACTATAAAAAAAAGGTAAAATCAAACTAAAAAAAAAAGTAGTTTTAGAGTTGTAATGTAAATAATGCACCTATATAATAAAGAGCAAACATGCAAATTATCATGATGCCCTCACGCATAATAACCTCTCAGCATGAGGCTGTGTGTGCAGCAGGTGTGGGTGAGCAGGAACTTGCACTATAGGGGACTTGCATGAGGCTCTGTCCCCACCTCCGGTGCCGGCCCCAGTGATATGAGGCTCAAGTCCCCGCTCTTGGTACCGGGTCCAGGGATGTGAGACTTGTGGAAGTCTACCTCTTTGGGGTGATGGATCGCGGGGCTCCCGCACTGTGACAGGGCACAGGCCAAGCTGCTCCCCACCCCTGAGTGCATAAATTTCATGCATTGGGCCACTAGTTAATAAATAACAACACAAGAATAAATTCTATGTTTCATGTACTCAGAACTATATGCCCACCCCAGCATATGTAAATTTAGGTATTCTAGAAAATACTTGTGCTAATTCTTATATTTTATTTTAGTAATTAATATATATTCTGAAAAACATGAAACTTTTTTTAACCTTTTATTTTGGTAATAATATGTATTATAAAAAATATAATTGCAGAAAGAGTCAACTATATTATCAACTACTATAATATCAACTGACATTTAATGAGTATCTTACTTCATGCAAGGTGTTAAGCAGGTGCCAGGAAACTACACCTGTTGATAAAATTTAGTCCACTGCCTGTTATCATATAGCCTGTAAACAAAGAATGGTTTTTGAATTTTTAAATGATTGGAAAAAAAAGAAAAATAACATGTTTTTGTGACACTAAAGTCATACTAAATTCCAATGTCAATGTCTATAAATAATGTTTTATTGGAAAACAGCTATATTCGATCACTTATATATTATTTATGACTTCCCTGGTATTAGAATGACAGAGCTCAGTAGTTAGCACCTGTAAAGCTAAAAGTATTATCTTGCCTTTTACAACATTTGCTGACCCTCTGGTATAGGATGTATTCAATTTACATTGGTGTTGATATGAGGAGGAAATTACTTTATAAATAATATCCTACTTTTTCTCCTCCCCAAATATAATCTGTAAACTTTACTGTCAATACTTTTAAGAAATCTGAAATGATGCATACATACTTTTATTTACCAATCCCATGGGAAAAAAAAGAAAATAACAGTTCTAGAAACTGTTATACTACTCTTATATGTGTTTTACTATTCTTTCCAATATTTTTTTTTCTGACTTTCGTTTTAAGGGTCCTAATAAAAACAAAACTAAGTCTGGCTTTCAAAGTGCTTAGCAGAAAGATTCCCATAATTGGTTACAACAAATTTGATTAGAACCAAAACATTTTACATAAGGATATGTGCTGTGTTATTAGATGTGATAATCACTTGACCCTAACAGTTCTACTGCTTTCTCATTGACAGTATCAATGATATAATATGAAAAAATAAAAAATAAAAAACTTGTTGTACTCTTCCATTGTAACCAAGTTCAGAATCTTTGCGTTATTGTTAATATCCTCATTACCCTCTAACAACTAGATGACAAGTTTGATGTCTCTTGTATTCATTTCCTTCTTTTCTGTCCATCTACACAATCATAAGCTGCTGGTTCAGGTCATCACTGACATTTAAAACACTAAAATTTGCCGAAACCAGTTTGGGTCAGTGGATAGAGCGCTGGCCTGCGGAATGAAAGGTCCCAGGTTCAATTCCAGTCAAGGGCATGAATCTGGGTTGCGGGCACATCCCCAGTAGGGGGTGTGCAGGAGACAGCTGATCAATGTTTCTCTCTTGTTGATGTTTCTAACTCTCTATTCCTCTCCCTTCCACTCTGTAAAAAAATCAATAAAATACATAAAAAAATAATAAAACATAAAGTTGTTTTTTTTCTTTCAAATTGCTACAGTAGTGCATGTTTACTGAAAGTTCTTTCAAACTGTATGGAGATATTCGCAAAATCCCCTTTAGGTTTAACCATAATTAACAACTTGTGTCCCTCCAAATCTTTTGCTCCCTTCTGCTTGCTCATTCAAATTGGTCTCCCTGCCTTTAGATCCCTCACACACCAACTCGTACCACAGACTCCTGTAAAAAGAAGTCTTTTAAAATGTACCTTCCTTATATGCTTAGTGAGGTGTGATGTAAAGTGCTTGGCTTTGAAGCCAAACAGACCTGAGCTGAAACTCCGGCTCTGTAACTCATAACCTCTATGCCACTAAAAAATAAACAAATAAATAACCCTAGGACTTCAATGTTCATAATGTGAAATGGGGAAATTACCATCTTATTTCAGGGTTGTTGTAAATCTAGGCTAAACATAAAAAGAAAATTTGGAGAAAAGTAATGCCTGATGAACATGACAGGCACGAGTGAGGGAGTAAAATAAGATTTCAGAATTAAAATAAAGGAGTGTGTAACTACAATTCAGTACAGGAAAGTTATGAAAACTAAGCAGGTCAAGAGGCTGTGACACACTGTACAAATTATTAATGTGTACATGGAAGTCTCCCAGGATGATGGTGGGGTGGAGAGACTATGTGTAAGATATCAAGATCTTCACTGAATATGGTAAGTGATGAAGATATCCCAAGATGAGAATGACAAGGGAAAGGGTATAGTAACATGGGATGGGCCTCATAAAAACAAGGGAAATGAGGATAAAAAGGGAATGGCCTATCCTTAGCTGGTTTAGTTTAGTGAATAGAGCGTCAGCTATGGGCTATGGTTCGATTCTGGTCAAGGGCACATGCCTGGGTTGCGGGCTCCATCCCCAGTAGACAGCATGCAGGAGGTAGCGAATCAATGATTTTCTCTCATCGTTGATATTTATGTCTCTCTCTTCCTCTCCCTTCCTCTCTGAAATCAATAAAAATATATTTAAAAAAATTTTTTTAAAGGAATGGCCTAGATACAATAGCTGGGAACGTCATATAAACACTCCTGCTGGAAATAATGATTTTTGTCAAAGACAGAATTATAGAGCATTCTGAGTAAGGAGGTCATGGTGAGAATACTTTCTATAGGACAGCAAGATCCAAATGGAAAAGCTAGGCTATGTAACAATACTTTATAAAAGTATGTTAGTGAGGGAAATTGTTAGCTGTTTGACATATTTTACTCATGGGACCACTGCCTCTAACACTGGCCATGCTGCTTGTATTTAAAGGGATGTAGTGAGGAGACAGGGGGATATGGATCTCATCTGGATGAAGTCCTGGAGGAAGAAAAAAGTATGTTTTAGATGATGCACTATTTGGAAAGGCAGCTTTATTACAGCTACTTTAATTTCAACAGGTCTCTTTGGAAATGCTTTCCTTGAATCTGATAGAGAGGAAAAGGATCCTTTTACATCATAGATGCCAATCAGAGGTGCTGTAGCTGCTGAGGAATTCCTGCCATAGGACAAAGATGGTGAAATGGTTTCTTTGAGACCAGAAACACACACGCACTTGTACACACACACACACACACACACACACACGTAAATTCGTTTCTGCCTGATTTGTGCATGTATATTTTAAATGCGTCAGTGAAAAGGTAGGCATGAGGAGAAGAATGTGATTTAGTACACAGGAACCTAAGAGTCTTTGTAGTCCATGTCTGTGATAGCAAAGCCTTCTGATGACCCAGCTTTCTTTTCATTCAAGTCTTGAATTTTTTTGGATCAAATACTGGTCTTAGGTCCTATGTGCTCATACTTCAACACTAGCCCATGTATTCTGAGGCTGTACATCTTTTTCTTGACATATGGAGCATTTTTCTTCAGAAGTAAGGAAGGTTATACTTCCTTCTTGTCAGATAGTTAGAGTTGGCAGTGGTAAGAAAGAAAACACTAAATTTTAAGTTAGAAGGCATTCAAGTTATTTGATAAGAAGAAAACTAATTTATCGTAGCTTGCATTTGTAAAATAAAGGGTAACACTACCTAATTCGTAGGATTGTTTTATAAGGATTCAGAGAAATGCTGCATATGAAAGTGTTTTGTTGATGAAAATACTCTTCTTCCATTATTATTAAAGATTACATTTATTACTATAAGGGGAAAAATAGTGGCAGAATTAAGATGGGATTTAATATTGTTAAGCATCATTTCTGCCAAGCAATAAGCTATGCCTCTTTTTTCAATATACACAAAATGTTCATCATGATAAAAAAAAAATAAAGGTCAGTAATGCAAGTAAATGGAGAGATTTTTTTTTCTCCTTCAGAGATCTGAATAGAAAGCATTTCTTCCCAAAGTTTAATGATAACTGAGGAAATTTTTGTGAATATGATCTTAATTATGAATCAGTATCAGTCAACAGAATAACTTTCAAAAGCAAACCAATAAAAGGAAATTAGTATCATCATTAAAATATCAGTTATTTAATAAGCTAGATACCTGAAAGTGGATTTCAAATGATAATTTCATAAATATACATCATAAAGCAAAGGAATCTCAGGAAAAGTCTGGATGTCATAACATCTCAATGCTTTGAGATACTTTATATTTCTTTACTTTATCAGAATTACAGTATTAATAAAACCTCCACCATCTACATATCTATTACCAGTACTAAACTTATAGAATTCCATTTTTATACTAAGGAAGAAAAATTAACTCAGTATTTGAACATACTGAAAAGAGAAATGAAAAATATCACTGAAGAAAAAGTAATGAATACAATCTAAAGCAGCTGGATGGGATACTACACCATATGTCAAGAGACCTGGTTATGGTTTCAACTCAGCCATACATGCTTAGTGAGACCTCAGCTAACCCACAGCTTCACTGAGCTTCTGTTTTTCTTTTCTGTAAAATGGGGCTAGTTATACATATCCTGTCTGATTCACTGAGTTCTGAAAGTGATTTTTAAGCTGTTCAATAAAAGGCATTATTGGGATTATTAGTAAATTGAATTTTCAGTCAATGTTAAAACACCAAAGTCATATACAATAAGGTCAGGAAGTTAAAAGTACATAGCAAAAAGCTGAATCACCAATGGAGAAGGGCTTTAAAAAACAATAGTGCTGTATTTATTGATAGTACCATCCAGAGGCCTTTAAAAAGCAATCCCTTCCCCCATGTCCTTTTTCTCTGTGTTAGATGTGGGTGAACAGGACTATTCTCTAAAAGGTTTCTAAATGAGGTTGATGTTAAAAAATATAGTATCACCATTTAACAGCCTTTTAAAGAGCGGTCCCTAGTATGGTCTTTGTTAACAACAGAGGGAGGAAGGGACTATTTTTTTCAAAGGCTTTTAGAGGATGTTGTTAAAAGAATATATAGTGACATAATTTAAAAGCCTTTTAAATAATAGTTCTCTTTTCCTCCCAATTGTAATGTCCTTGGCTTTCATTTATTTTGTACTATAAGCCGAAAATGGACATGCTAACATATTATTGGCCATGGCAGGCATTTGTTGGATGGAGAATGATGTATTGCTTTTTAAAAGGTCAGTGGTCCAGAAATAAATCCAACTCTTCAAGAACATGGTACCATTTCTATGCAGGATACTGCCCACCCACCTTGTCATTTGTTTGTCTACTCTAAGAGTGTACTGAAGATATCACCCAAACAAGAAAAGAGTCAGAGCTAAGTCATTCCAAGATTACCTATGGCTTGAATATAGTCCTACCATCCTCTTTTACTTGAGTTAACTCTCCATCCAACTCATGGCAAAGTCTAACTTTCAGCTCCTCACTTGCTATCTTTATTAAACTATTTCTGCCACTATTCCTCTAATTTTAGACTTTACCCTGCGATGAGGCAGCAGTGGGCTCTTAGGTTGCTCCCATATTAAGCTAAGGGAAGAAAAAATTAAGTCAGCCATTTGGTTTAAAGACAGAATCTGACAGCCAGTGCGCTTTGAGGTAGGTCAGCGAATCTTTCACATAACATACCAAAGAAAAAGGAACTACCCCTAGGGATCTAATCATAGGATTGTAAACAATTTTCCATCTCTTCTTGTATGCGGTCTTTTCAGAAAGTGTCATTTCAAGAACAGGAATTCCTGAGAGAAATCCAAGATGGTGGCATAGGTAAACACCTACACTGCTGCCTCGCACAACAATTTCAAAACTACAACTAAAAGACAGAACGGACATCATCCAGAACCACATGAAAGCTGGCTGAGTGGAAGTTCTACAACTAGAGGGAAAGAGAGGGGCTCGCGGAGACCCAGAGGAGCTGCAAAAAGCTGAGGTACGGAGACCCGCGCTGAGAGAGCGGGTGCCGGAGTACCTGGCTGGCTTTCTCTGGCGGGAGGGAGACGGAGACTCTCAACGGCATTGAACCCCTTATCTTACGACACTAAACCCCAGATCCAGCCGAAACTCATACGGGGGGAGTTTGGACTGTGAAAAGGGAGAAGTGCACGGAAATTTAGGGGAGTTGCAAAGGATCGGAGGTCTGGTCGCGCACGGCACCACGCGGAGGACGGATTGCTGATTGTGCCGCTGGCTTTCGCGAGTGGGCGGGAGACAGACCCTCCCAACTGCGCCACTTCTGAGTCCACTGGGCCCCTGTTTTGGGCGAAACCCTGGGGACCTAGACTCGTGTGGTCCTGGTTCGCAGGGGAGCCGGAAAGGCAGCGGTCAGAGGTGCTGCGGGTGCGCGCGCGCACAAGGACCGCGCAGCCATTACCCAGTCACGTGAGACTCAGGGGCCGTGGAGGGCGGGGCGACTGGAAGACAAGGCGGTCCCTTAAGCCCTGAGACTCCACCCCTCCCAAGCTCAGCAGAGGCTTCTGCGGCTGAATCCAGCACAGAAGTTTCCCCGGCACAGTGAAAATGCCAAGACAAGGGAAGGGATTACAAGCAAAAGAAATGGAGGAAAAAAAACGACTGGATATAGAGTTCAAAACCACGCTTATAAGGTTTTGCAAGAATATGCTAGAAAAGATGGATAAATTTAGTGAGACCCAAGAGAAGATGATAAATACACTGACTGAAATAAAAACTATTATGTAGAGTACTAACAGCAGACTAGAGAAAGGCAAGGATGAAGTCAAAAATTTGAAATATAAAGAAGCAGAAAACATTCAATTGGAAAAGCAAGAAGAGAAAAGAATCCAAAAATGTGAAGATAATGTAAGGAGCCTCTGGGACAGCTTCAAGCGTACCAACATCAGAATTGTGGGGGTGCCAGAAGAAGAGAGAGAGCAAGATACTGAAAACCTGTTTAAAGAAATAATGACTGAAAACTTCCCACATCTGGTAAAAGAAATAGACTTACAAGTCGAGGAAGCACACAGAACCCCAAAGAAAAGGAACCCAAAGAGGACTACACCAAGACACATCATAATTAAAATGCCAAGAGCAAAAGAGAAAGAGAGAATATTAAAAGCAGCAAGAGAAAAACAGTTTATTACCTACAAGGGAGCACCCATACGACTGTCAGCTGATTTCTCAACAGAAACGATGCAGGCCAGACGGGAGTGGCAAGAAATATTCAACGTGATGAACAACAAGAACCTACAACCAAGAATAATCTATCCAGCAAAGCTATCATTCAGAATTGAAGGGCAGATAAAGACCTTCACAGAGAAGAAAAAGCTAAAGGAGTTCATCAACTCCAAACCAGTATTATATGAAATGCTGAAAGGTACCCTTTTAGAAGAGGAAGAAGAAAAAAGTAAAAGACAAAAAATTATGAACAACAAATACACATCTGTCAACAAGTGAATCTAAAAATTAAGTGAATTAAAAATCTGATCAACAGAATAAACTGGTGAATATAATAGAATCAGGAGCACAGAAACGGAGTAGACTGATAATTCTCAGGAGGACAAAAATCATAAAGCATCAAACAGACTGTGAAATTATAGCAGAAAGATTAAAGTTAGGTGAGGTAAATAAGTGATCAATCAAAGGACTTGTATGCATGCTTATAAACATAACCAATGTTCACAGACACTGGGGGGTCGGGGTACGCCTGGGAGGGAGGGGGGGCAATGGGGAGATATGTATAAAAAATTAATAAAAATTAATAAAATAAAATAAAATTAAATTAAAAAAAAAGAACAGGAATTCCTGAAATAATATGCCTTTAAAAAATCTAAAAGCACAGCCCTCCAATTTTATTTCTAAATTTTAGTGCATCTCTTACTTTATCAATTTTGCACATAGATCTACCTGGTTAGTTCCTGATTTACTTAAATCATAATAATGATTTAGTTAAATATCTAATACCATCCATCATACAATGCTCAGCTCAAGCCCTAATTTGTTCATTCAACTCTTTCTGACTATACTTCCAGCTCGTAATGGTATTACTCACATTCTATCTTGACATTTTTATAGTTTAATTTTCATATTATTATTTAATTTTATGGATTTCATATTATTATTTAACCTTATTCTTCTGCACCATGTAAATAAAGTGCTAAGCCTAGACAATTTTTTCGCACATTTTTGCATAATTAAAAAATGTAAATAACTTTTGAATTCTCTCCTGCCTTAATGGTACAAATTAGTTATTTGTGCTTATATTTTTACTAGAGCCTGGGTGCACAAAATTTGTGCATAGAGGGAGGATTCCCTCAACTCAGCCTGCACCCTTTTCAATTGGGGATCCCTTGCAGGATGTTCGAATGGCGGTTCCTCTGGATCAGGCCTTAACTGGCAGTCAAATATCCTTCTTACAATCTGGGACCACTGGCTCCTAACTGCTCGCCTGTCTGCCTCCCTGACTGTCCCTAACTGCTTCTGCCTGCCAGCTTGATCACCCCTAACTGCCCCCTCCTGCAGACCTGATGTTGCCCCCAACTGTCCTCCTCTGCTGGCCAATTTGGTTCTGATTGGTTGGTTCCTATGCCAGTCAGGATCAGAAGCTCTACCTCTTAGGCAGCCATTGGCTCCCCACAGCACCCAGATTTGGTTCTCATTGGTCAGTTCCTATGCCAGTCAGCATCAGAAGCTCTGCCTCCTAGGCAGTCATTGGTTCCCTCCAGCACCCATCTTTGGTTCTGATTGGTTGCTTCCTATGCCATTCAGCATCTCCGGGCCTATTTCTGGGCCTGATCAAAGAGGCAGGGCTTAACAGCAGCGCCCCTGCCACTCAGAGGCCGAGAGAGAAAAAAAGCCTGGCTACTGGCAAAGATCAGAAAGAAAGAGGGAGAGAAAGAGAGAAATAAGTACACTGATCAGCAGCTTCCACTAAGGCTGCAGATCAGACCCTGACTCACTTTCTGGGTCTCAGCCACCTGAGCAGTGTTGGGTTACTAGGCTGCAGCTGGGTAACCCAGCGCTGGTCACAGGTTCAATCCCTTCCCAAGCCCCAGGTTTTAGGCTTGGGAAGTGTGCCCTGCCCCTCCAATCGTGGGCTCGGCCCCTCTGATGGCCGGCTGGGAGTGACTTAGGTGCTGAGGAGGTTCCTGGGACCCAGGTATGTATGCAAATTAACTGCCATTTTGTTGAGTTAATTTGCATACTCACTCTGATTGGCTGTGCGTAGTGGAGGTACGGTCAATTTACATGTTTCTCTATTATTAGATAAGATTTCATAGTATATACTTAAAATGTTTTAAAATATTTTAAAGCCTCTGCATAAAATTCATGTTATTTGAGGTTTGTTTCCATTACCCAGAGAGATAAATCAATGAAAAATGCTACTGTAATTCTGATCCTAATAAGTATAAATTGATAAAATTTTGAAATAAAAATTCTGATTTCAAAAAAGCATAAAATAGCTTGAAGAAAATATAAATATATGAAATTTAACTAATATGATTGATCTGAAAACTTCAGCTGGCAAAATCCCTATAGCAGGGCTCCACTGGAATTATAGGTATAGTGAGTGCCATGGTGCCATCAAGGTCAAGATCAAAGAGTACCTGGTTATGTGTGGCGCAGCATCAGAATGATCTCCAGAAAAGCCATGACCCTACCTTTCCTCTCCTCTGCAATTTGATAGGTGAGGCATGAGATGAGTCATCCTCCTCTCCCCACAGGTTCTATAGGTGAGGTGGTATACAAAATCATGCCCTCCTCCCAAAAGTATCCACGCCCCACCCCACAGAACCTATGTATATGTAATAATGCATGACAAGGGGGAATTAACCAACTAAATGTGAGACAGGAAAATTTTCCTGGATTATCTGGGCGAGCCATGTAATTATATGAATCTTGTAACAGAAAGAGTGAGGCAGGAGTCAAGTGTCCGAGTGATGCAGAATGAAAACAACTCAATTGGTTACTGCTGGTTTTGATGGAAGGAGTCCTGAGCCCAAGAGTGTGGCCAGCCTTGAAGAGCTGGAAAAGGTAAAATAAAGTATTCTCCCCTTGAGCTTCCAGAAGGGAATACAGCCTTGCTGATACCTTGATTTTAGCTCAGTGAGTCCCATTTTGAGCTTCTGATCTCTGAACTGAAAGATAATAAATTCATTGTTATAAGCCACCATGTTTGTGGTAATGTGTTACATCAGCAATAAGAAACTAATAAAGGTATTTGATGCGTAGTTGAAAACTACTGTTCTGAATGTTTGTGTTGTAAAATCTACCTATGGGTCTATGGTACAATGTTTATTTGTATACATTTTTCAATGGCTAGTATGTGATCTGAAAAACATCAAAAATTCTGCTTTACCTATAGTATTTCCTCATTGGACTTAAGCTTAAACACTAGTGAATTTGAGTGGCTCTCAAACCTGGACAGTTATTTGTCAGAATCATTTAGAGAACTGGTTTCTAAAAATGCCCCTCTACCAATAACCTTTCTATATTTTAAATGAGCATATTGAGTTGATTTTTATCCATTCAGTTAACAGGTACTGAAAATCAATTTAAAAAAATACAAGATGAATGTCTTCCAAAGGCTCCAACCTAATGCACTGCGTGCTATCTAAGACAACTCCTCATCCCTCTTTAGTTAGTATTATTATTCTTTTTTATCAAATATGCATAAATAGGAACATTCTGTAAGAGTTCTGTACAAACAAAAGGGGATTTCTGTAAGGAGTAGTAGTTATAGACACTTGGGTGATGAGGCACAAAAAAGACAAGTTTCAATGGGAATAAAACAAGGAAACAAGAAAACTAAGGGTTTGGGAGGAACAGAACTAGTAGGTATTAAAAGGGTAATAATTCTGAAGGAACTCTTAAAAACGTTAGCTTTTTTCTAGAGCCATTTTTCTCTGAGAAAGCACAATAAAAAAAAGTTAGATTTTTATAAAAGTCATACTGAGTCTCTGAATCTAGATTCTTAACTATTTTGCAACTACCTGTGTTTAGTTAATGTTGTAAGTGCTGGGATAAATAGCACAGGTGTACCAGAGGGCGCTTATGCAATCAGGTCTCTGAGAGAAAAGTTGAACCACCAGAAATATAAGCAAATAATGCTCAGAAAAAATTCAATCTGTGTTGGTCTGACAGAAACACATGCAGAATGGCAAAACAGTTCTTGGTAGAAATTCCACATCTACAAATCATTTTACAGAAGGCATTCAGTAACATAATCTAAGATAAAGAATTCATCTCTGAAAGTTGGTTAGTCATTTCCTCTGCCAAGAACCCAAAATACTTTATACAAACCTTCAGTACTCCCCTACTCATTCTCTCCTGCACCCCCGTGTTCATGGTTTCCATTTCCATAACAAAGATGTGCCTCAAAACTGCAACCATGGATTACTGTTTTAAAAATTTGCTTTAGAATATAGAAGATACTCCGTTCATGTTTATTAATAGAAATATTAGTGTTTTAAACCTGTCACTATAATCTCCAAAGCTTTTACTAGAAGCAAGAAAACTAGCTCCATCAATTGATATCAAGTCTGTAAAGAATGTACAGGACATTAACCCGTATTCACTATTGTACCCAAACTATTTTTTGAAGTCTCAGAGAACTGAGAAATTACATATATGCATGCTGGGTAATTTTTATGTTGATCTGACACTTGCTCAGATCATTTCCCTGCTTCTTGATATATAACGGCTCTTTTCGGTTGATAGCTTTTAAATAAGCATTGAGCCACATATCTATAAAAATATAACTTAAAAGGCACACTGGTGAGTTTCAGAATACATACAATCTGGTCAGGTATTAAAAAATAGATATGTTATGATTCCCTGTGTCCATTTATCGGAAGACTGGAGAATTGATAACCTTCTCCAGATGTGTATCGTTCTCTTAAAAATTAGTTAAAATATATTGTTTCCTAAGAAAGAAATAGTTCAAATAAGTCAGACACTAACTTCTGAGCATTTCCTTGAACTATTTTACTTACTCCCATAGGTGTTTAAAATTAACAAGGCATTCGAACTTGTTGGGCAGTACCTCTATGGATTTTAGCAAATGAAGCTATGTCAAATTTCAAATTATTTTTTCAAAGATTTTAAGAAAATTTCCAATTCTATCAAGCATTATGGAATTGGAAATTGCCAGTGGCTGGCAAGTATTCACAATCTACCTATGGTTATGCTCTGTGACCAAAAAGTAAAACACGCCTGTATGTGAATATTGTCTGACACAAAACATGTACCTGTCACAAAGCTATGTCTAAATTTCAAATTCATATTTAGAATCACTACTTGAGCAGCATTGTCACTGAGTAAGACCCATGTGACGCTTCAAACTGCGTATTATCACCCATTGACAAACGCAACATTTTATGAAGAGTCAGCCCCCCTTCACACTGACATCCTCTACACCCTGAGTAAATAACAATTCATTTCCTAACCTTGACTTTAGAGTCCAGCCTTTCTACCCTTCTTTTTTTTTTTTCTTCTTTCCAAACAAGTGACAAAGAACAAGGAAGCTGATTGAAGGGGTCCATTATGTATCAACTTAAAAGAAAGGCAAAGTGATTGATGAAACTAGCAGTCACCTTCACTGCTAGCTACTGCACCTGTATCCTTTTTGTCAAATGACCTGAAAATCCTGCTGACAGTTTAACATTCACTACAGGATACAGAGTACGGGACTACAGTTTTCAATATTTCTATTTGTAATGAAATGTTCAGGAATATAATCTGAAAACAAGAATTAAACTTTATAATTTTCTAAGCTTTATATTTTCCTCCTGCATAGTCTCTGATTATATCAACTTGCTTTACAAACATATTGTCACGGGTGTGTATCAAAGATAGGAAGATGGTGTGGCAGGGTAGGCAAAATGAATGCTTCTTTTAAACTTTATCATTTTGTCTGTTTTGTTGGCAAAGACAATATTGTTAATATAGCAGGATTCCTCCTGCCAAATTATTTGCTAAGTTATAAATACATTGCTAGACAAAGAAATTACGATTTCTCACTTTTTATCTATATCTTAAAAAGGAATTATTAAAATAAAAAGTTAAAATGTAGCATTCTAACAACAGTAATGTTTTACCTAACCAACCGAAAGTTGTTTTTCAACTTTCAATAGGTGACACTGGCTTAGTGAATTCACTGGATAACCAAGTTACTAAGAATTTCCTCTGTGGATGAATAAAAGTTTACCTACTTCAAAGGACCTATGATATTTCCTTACAGCAGTGAATTCACTCACAAGCTTCCCGTGTTAGAAATAAAAACTTCACTAGGCAACAGTGACACACTTGGGAGCCAGGAAAACCTCAAAAGAAGCCCAGTTCTCGTTGTGGACATAGCACCATTTCTTCTGGGCATTTATTACCTGTTAAAAACCAATCTTTTGGTGAGTGGCAGTTCAGGGTTTTTGAGAGCAAGCTGCAATATTTCTTCAGGTCTGCAGAGTCATAATTAAAGCTGAACTGAGCGGAATTGGAGAGGGAAGGTCAGCGAGGTGCCGTATGAGAGATGAGGCTGGGCTGATGGGCACCAAATGAACAAATTATGATGGGCCCCACTCAATGTGATGAGGTCAAATGCTTGTTTCTACCCACTGACAGTTCAATTTCCCTGAAATGTCTCTCGGTTCTCTATGAGCTAATTATGAATGAAAAGTTATCAACTGCCTACGCCAAAGGGGGCTTAAATACTATTTTGTGGAGTTCTTAATGTCAAAATATTGTTCAAAACAGCAAGCTGTCCCACTCCAAATATAATGTGTGGGTTAATCTACATACCAGGTAAACACTATCCATTTTTCCCAGGCTTCCCACAATGTATACATAAAGCAAACTCTCCTGCACTTGTCAGCTTTACTGCCCCCCCTTCCCCCAAAAAAATCATTTTATCAAGTAAATCTGTATTATACTGACAATTTATTTCCATGGTAATAATAGTATAGTGTTTATAGTTTTATATATCACAGGCTACATAATTTTCAAATATCACCATATGTTTTTCCAGGAATGAGTGTTACTGGATTATTTAGCTTCTAGGCATCAATACTGACATTTGCCCCAGCATACAGATTCATTATACTAAATCAGCTCAAGAGTGATTGACAAAATGTAAACTCCTTTTATGAAACCTCAGTTTCTGAGGAACAATTTTCCACCGCCTGCAGTTATGATGGACAATTACTTTGTTTACATTTATAAAGCTAAATTGGATACAACTTCTCTTCAAATCCTATAACAGATAAATATTTAATAGAATTTAGGATTCAACTAATTAAAAAATGTATATGGCTTCAATCACAATAATACAAAAACAGATGAAAATGATAACATTTACTGGGGCCAACTATGTGCCAATTATGTGCTAAGGAGTTTAACACAATATGTTTGGTAGTTTTCTAGCAACATACAACATATTTAAAAGCTTGACTCAATGTCCTGAGGTTAAAGAAAAATAAAGCAATACAAACTGCACAAAATAAAGTAGACCATTGAGCTTAAATTGTACCAAAAAAATTATAAAATATGGCCTGGCCGATGTGGCTTAGTGGTTGAGCATTGACCTATGAAACAGGAGTCATGGTTCCATTCCTGGCCAGGGTATATGCTTGGATTGTAGGCTCAGTCCCCAGTGGGGGATGTGTAGGAGTCAGCTGAACAGTGATTCTCTCTTATCCTTAATATTTCTCTCTTTCCCTCTCCCTTCCTCTCTGAAGTCAATAAAAATATATACATTTAAAAATTATAAAATATATAAATGTACTATACTTGAAAATGACATTAACTTTATTGCCACTAAATGAAAAAGTTACATCCTCTATAAGAAAAGTAGATTTAAAGTATAAACATACAAGTATTTGATGAAAGTGGGGCAGAGAAAAAGATCAATTACTTAGACAAAGATAACTGGACATAAAAAGTGAGAAAATTAAAAAATATATATATATTTTATTGATTTTTTACAGAGGAAAGGAGAGGGGTAGAGAGTTAGAAACATGGATGAGAGACATCGAACAACTGCCTCTTTCACGCCCCCTACTGGGGATGTGCCCACAACCAAGGTACATGCCCTTGACCAGAATCGAACCTGGGATCTTTCAGTCCACAGACCGACGCTCTATCCACTGAACCAAACCAGTTTTGGCGAAAATATTTTTTGAATTTGAAAGCATCATAGGGATATATATATATATCTCCTAGCTAATAAAAGGGTAATATGTAAATTGACCATACCTCTGCTACACCCACAAACCATGCCCACCAGCCAATCAGGAGTGAGTATGCAAATTAATCCAACCAAGATGGCTGTGGCCATGGAGAGAGCAGGAGGCTTGGGTTTCCCCAGCAATGAAGGAAGCCAAGCTTTCCACCTGCCCTGGCTCGCCCAGGCCTCCGCTCAAGGCTACCAAGTTTCAATTATAGAAGATAAATAAATCCCAGATACCAGGGCCTCCGCTTGAGTCACCGGGGTGTGTGGCCAGCCAGCAAACCACCACAGGCCCCACACCCAGGCCGACCCATGCCACAAAAGGAATCCCCACCCTGATCTGGGACACCCTTCAAGGCAAACCAGCTGGCCCCTACCTGTGCCCCAGGCCTCTATCCTATCTAATCCTATCTAATAAAAGAATACAGTGGTACCTTGAGATACAAGTTTAATTTGTTCCGTAACCTTGAAGTGTGGGAAACTATGAGACACTCGAGTCTCGGTAAACTGGTGGATCGTATGCAGCTGGCGGATCCGCGTGATTACTGCTATCTCAAATGTTGCTCGTATTTCAAAGCAAAAATCACTTGCTCAACAGCTCGTATCTCAAAAATCTCGTATGTTAGGGAACTCGTATCTTGAGGTACCACTGTAATATGTAAATTGACCATCACTCCAACACACAAGATGGCTTCTCTGCTGTGGTCAAAGATGACTGCCCCCATGTGAAGATAAGATGGCCAACAGGGGAGGGACCAGGCCTGCAAAGGAGGGCAGTTGTGGGAAATCAGGCTAGCAGGGGAGGATAATTGGGACGGACCAGGTCTGCAAGAGAGGACAGTTGTGGGCAATCAGGCCAGTAGGGGAGGGCAGTTGGGAGGGACCAGGCCTGCAAGGGAGGGCAGTTGGGGGCGATCAAGACTGCAGGGGAGGGCAGTTAGGGGTGACCAGGCCAGCAGAGGAGGGAAGTTGGGGGTGACCGGGCCTGCAAGGGAAGGGGAGTGAGGGGGGTGGGGGAGGGATCCAGACCTGCAGGGTAGAGCAGTTGCGGGAGACCAAGCCTGCATGGGAAGACAGTTAGGAGTGACCAGGCCTGCAAGGGAGGGCAGTAAGGGGTGACCAGGCCTGCAGAGAAGGGCAGTTAGTGGCAAACAGGCTAGCAGGGGAGCAGTTAGGCATCAATTAGGATGGCAGGGGAGTGGTTAGGGGGTGATCAGGCTGGCAGGCAGTCAGAAGCGGTTAGGGGCAATCAGGAAGGCAGGCAGGCAAGCAGTTGGGAGCCATCAGTCCTGGATTGTGAGAGGAACAACTTTCAAGGGGTCCCAGGTTGAAGAGGGTGCAGGCTGGGCAGAGGGACTCCGCTTCTCCCTTCCCCCCCGCACGAATTTCATGCACCACGCCTTTTGTGTGTGTATATACACACACGTACATATTCACATGCACACCCACAAATATATGTGTATGTATATGTATATGTATATTTTTGGCAACTTCCTAATAATGAAAAAGTTTTTAATGTTAACCATCACTTCTATATTTGAGAAAATATGCAAAATTATACATCAATTTAAAGATTCCTTAAGAAGTATTATCTTATATATTCATGTTTAGAGATCACAATTTAATTTGTTCATTAATGGATCCTTTTTAGAGGTTGATTTTTTCTAATTCTTATTGTAATTGTATTGTTCTAATCTTGTATTATAAAGGCAGCTGCTTGCCTATCATTTATACTTTCCTCGTTAATCCTGACTCAGTGAATTAACCTTTAATTATATCCGTTAAAATTGAAATGAGCCTCTTGTCTGGCTGGGGCTGCCCCCTTTCAGTACATGATTCTGATGAAAATTTTTAGGGTTAATGAATATGTCCCATGTCATGTCTGATAGCTGCTAAAGATGTGAGGAGGTAAATGTTACCTTAGAAAGATGTGATTTAAATTTTCAGGAGATCTGCTCTATTGACAGAAAAATAAAATAAAAATATCTTTAGTTTCTCAGTTTACCATGCTATATTTTCAGCCAAATTAAGAGAGCATTTAAGAAATACAAAGAATGGTTATTAAGATACATTTAATCAAACAACTTAAATAATAACTTATTCTCCATTTTCCTATTTTAAATAAGTAATAAAAGGAACATGAAGGAAGCACTACAACTTTTTAGATATGTGCTTGATAAGAATTCTCTCAGTGATGTAATAAACTAACATATTAACAATACAGCCCTTTAATCTCACACCAGTGAGGATGGTCTCTAATGATAAAGCTAGAAAATAGGAAAAGATTAATTTCATTCAGTTAGCATACTCTGGATGAGCACCCATTATGTATCAAGCACTGGGAACAGAAAGGCCAATAAAAAAGGCCCTGTCCTATCTTACAGAGACTCAGAGTCCGAGTCTTATTACTTCTTTTACACTTCTAATGAATACTTGTCATATGCTCATGATGTTTGCTAAAGTATCTCCACTTAATATCCCATAAATGTCTAGAAATTTAGAATTGGAAAGGATCTCAGAAACAATCTTCTAATTTCACAGATGACAATCTGAACTAAACTCATATTTTGGTGTACCAGCTTAAATTTATAAGGTAATTTTGTCAGGTCACATATTCTATAAACTATGGATGTCAAAGCCTCACTGAGAATATGAAATAAACAAGTTTCTGCAATTATGTACTTCAAGTATCTTATTACGAAAATTTTCAAATGTACACAAAATCAGAAAGACTAATACAATGAACAAGTGGTACTCATCACTAAGTTTTAAAAAGTATCATTTGTCCAATTTTGTTTAATCCAATCTTTTATTCCACTTCTGAATTATTTAAAAGCCAATTGTACCTATAATATACTTTTATCAGTAAATACTTTGGTTTGTGTTTCTAAAAAAGACTTTTAAAGAAAACTTTCTTTTTTTTTTTAAATATATTTTATTGATTTTTTACAGAGAGAAAGGGAGAGGGATAGAGAGCTAGAAACATCGATGAGAGAGAGACATCGACCAGCCGCCTCCTGCACGCCCCTTACTGGGGATGTGGCCGCAACCAAGATACATGCCCTTGACCGGAATCGAACCTGGGACCTTTCAGTCCGCAGGCCGATGCTCTATCCACTGAGCCAAACCGGTCTTGGCAAAGAAAACTTTCTATTATGACACCTGAAAGAAACAAATTCCCTTTAAGTTCATGTAAAATACAATCAGTGTTTACATTTCCCTGACTAAAATACATGTCTTTTCAGAACTGGTTTGCTTGAATCAGGATTCAAACAAGATGGACATATTACATTTGTTTATATCTCTCTTAATCTAAATTATGCATTTTAAAGCAGGACTTACTGAATTTTTTTTTTTAGCATAAGTGTAAAGGAGATCTTCAGTATTAATTTAAATAAGGGGGAGATATTTATATACTCAGTAATGTGGAACAACTGCAAAGTTAAAAAAATAACCCTTATTGCTAGGGCTATAAAAGCCATCTGTAATTATATTCCTGAATGATTTGAATAATAGTGCGTTTGATATATTCTAAGATAAGTGGCTTTTACTTTTCTTTGCTATTAGGGTCATATACTGTACTTATCTATTTTTACTCCATGCTCTTCTCTCTCTAATAATAAATTAATTTATCAGTGTTAGTTGGGCATGTGCCTGCCCTATAGTTAAATTCATTTTCTTTTCCTTTGATGAGTAAGTATCACAATATTTTCCATATTTAGGTCAGGTTTCTGATGACAAAGATTTAACACTATTAAAATAATACTTAATTTCCATATTATGCCCCGCCATATATTCAGAAAATTTTTGGCAAGCTTTATAAAAAGAAGAACAAAGGTAACAAAAGTTAACTTGATGTATGATGAAATAACAACACATGATTGGCCAATGCATAATAATCTACGATATCTTAAAGCTTAAAAAACATTATTTTTCAATGCAACTATAACAATGTACCATACATAATTTAAAATATAACAGTTGTCAGTAACACAAAGTTCAATCAATTTTGTAAAATAAAATTGCCATGAAAGATTAAATCTTTTCTAAACAAGTGATATTTTTAAAACCTCTTATTATTTCCTATTATAGTACATTTAATTATAATAAACAAAAGTTAAAAATCATACTCTTAGAAAAGAAGTTGGTAGATATTCTGTGAACTGAGCTCTGAAAACAGTGAACCTACAGCAAGCAAAAGGAATTACTACCACAAAGTAGTAAGAAAAGAATGCCCAAAGCTTTCTTTATCATCTCCTCTTTAATCCTCCAATTTCTTGCACATTTATATACATATTTTCTTTGTTTTGGTGAGTGACTTTTTTTTTTGCAGTAAAAATTACTAGCTCATTACTAACTATGATGAGCATATCATAAAGTAGATTATTCCTGGTAGAGAATTTTATTATAATGTTAACAAAGCATTTTGTATTATCCACCACTCAGGACTTAAGATTGTTAGACTGGCATATATTTGCTTAAGCCAAATAAAAAATATTTTGCAATAAAACCCCTGCAACTAAAAATGAGTTACAGTCTCTTTTTAAAAAGTAGCTCCTTTTTATAATCTAGGGAAGGAAGCAAATATAGTGCTGTTACTAATTCTGAGACTCTGAAGTAGTGTGGAAATAGAGTCGAAGCAAATAGAGACTCTGAAGTAGTGTGGAAATAGAGTCGAAGCAATAGAGTCGGCACACCTTAAAGTTTAATTTAAAAATTAAAGCTACTCATACCCAGAAGAGAATTAAATAAAGAAATAAGATGGGACATGGCTAGGCAATGGTAGAACAAAATACTGTCAAATTTTAATTAAAAAATGTTTTCAATTTAAGCAGACCCAGGCCAGTGATTTTTCATTATTTTTACCACAGTTCCATGACTACTGACATTCTCATCAGAACAAATAAAGGATTTTTCCCAAATATGAAATGACAAAATTATTTTTAATTTTGACTTATAATTTCTTTCTCCTCTAAACTCAGGATTTTAACTAGACTTGTCTCTTAGCCTAAGACTTGAATAGATCTTACATTTGCGAAGTACAGTGTAAAAATACAATTTTTTTTAAAAGGGTAGTTGTTTTACCTTATTAGAAAACAAACTTTATCACAGATGTATTATCTTTTGTTTTGGAAATGAGATGACATATTCAAGAAACATCTGGCACACAACCTAGTAAATGCTTATATTCAGACTCCCTTTCAAAGCAATCTGTCTTGAAGACAAACTAGAAGAAAGCTGGCACTCTGGCAGCACAAGACAAGCAACCCGGAAAACCATACTAAAATGCCCTAGCCCAGTTCAAATGAGAAAGAGACATTGACTTAAGACAAAAATCCACTTCAGAGAATCAGAAATCAGCTTCAATTACAACTGTCATCATTATGATACACAATTATTCTAATTACTCCAAATACTGAAAGTATGTCTGATAGATACTCTTTATGTTCCAATTAATTTCGGATAACTCAAACGGGGTCAGGACCTCATCCCTAATCATGGACAGTTGTAATTTCAATTAATTGCTATCTCTGTCAATAACAAAAGCTCTAAGCTTAGTTGCTAGCCATTTTTAAAAATTTATTTTTAATCCCCAGCCGACAATATGTTTATTGATTTTAGAGAGAGAGGGAGAGAGAAATACTGATGTGAGAGGGAAACAACCTCCCGTACATACCCTGACCAGGGATCGGTCCCACAACCTAGGTATGTGCCCTGACTGGGCTTCTCTAGTTGGGCTTCTCATTTTGCAACTCTGGTTTTTCTTTCATGTGATGTTCTTGGAATTAATTCCTCAATATATTACCTGTATATTCTATAATGATCACTTTTTTAAAGGAACCTGCCTGCACCTTTTGTGTAAGGGACAATGCTCCAACCGAGCCACCCAGCACTAGCCGTTTTTTCTATATTCCTCAGATAAGAAACCTGACAGAACTAAAGATGCTAAAATGTGGTTTGTGTATAAAAAATGCCTTTTCTTTGCCTCACTCTGCCTGCTCAAATTCAAGTTTATTACATACAGGTTATCCTCTTCTTACCTTTCAGCTTATAAATCCTTGAGGGGGTAGGGAGCCTTAATTAAATTACAGGCTTTTTGGCCAGACTGATAAACTAATGCTATCTTTTAGCTGGTCATGGGAAATTCCAGGTTGGTTACCCTTAACAACCTGCAGAGACCTTAGTTTAATCCTGTTGCTGCTGCTGCTGACTCCACCCTACCATCTCAAGCCTTTACTCCTTCATTGGTGAAGTGATACTCAGCAGTGCCAATTCAAGCAAAGCAGACAGTGGATAGCATCGACTGTGAAAATTATCCTTCTGCTTCTTATAAGTGAGGAAAAGTAGTTCAGATTTCTAAATTTTATACTCTTCTAAATGTCAAAAGTTAAGGTATAATAGGATAGAGGGAAATAGGTGGGACTGTAGAGATTAGTCAATATAAAGTAACAGTATTTTTGTACACAATCAGAGAAATAACAAATAAGGACAACTTACAGCCACAGAAATTCCCAAATGGGGAAAACTATGTCATAAATGAAAGTACTTACTATACTTATGGTAATTACATGCCTTTGAGGCATTTTTTTTTTTAATGTTCCTACTTAACTATAAACTCTTGAGGGCAGAAACCTAGCCAATCTTGTTCACTACTATATGTCTGGCACCTGCCTCATATTCTGGCCTGAGCAAATACTTGTTGAATGAATAAAACACGTAATTGGCATACATGTAGTAAGGAATTTGGTTTCATTTAAAGAGAGGTCTGGACTTTGCTTTAGCGCTTGACAGGTAACCTCTAAACTCTTGGAATTTCCCCAATGACAGCAGTGTCTTTATAATTCATGGTGGGCCCCTGGGGACCATACCTGGCTGGTAGTTTATGCCCATGCAGTGATTCATCGTGGGTCTCTAGATAGCTTATGCTAAGCTATTAACTCAGAATGGGAATGGCTACATCAGAAACACCAATCATATGATTAAAGGACTGGGGCTTTGATCACTGATAACCAGCCTGACCGGGAGGGGAAGGCTGGAGATTGAGTTCAACCATGTTGCAGTAATTCAATCTTGTCTACGCAATAAAGACACTGGAAGCTTAGTAAGCTTCCCTGGTTGGCAATACTTCAATGCCAGTAGGGTAACACAGAAGCTTTGAATTTAGAACTCATCCTGAATCGCCTCTATGTATCTCTTCCTTCGGCTGGTTCTAATTGTATCCTATTGTTATAATAAAACTGTAATCGCAAGTATCTTGCTTTCCTGAGTCCTCTGAGTTGTTCTTGTATATTATTAAATTTGAGGGTAGTTTTAGGAAACCCCTAAACTTCCAGGTGGCCTGAGTACTCTTGGACTGACTTAACCAGTCTGGAGGACTGTATATGTTCAAGCCAGAATATGAGGCAGGTGCCTTTCCCATGGGATTTGGCTAACTCCAAGCAGCATATGATATCTAATAGAGCTCCTCTTTTTGCAACTCTGGTTTTTCTTTCATGGGATGTTCTTGGAATTAATTCCTCAATATATTACCTCTATATTCTATAATAATCACTTTTCTTAATGAACCTTCCTGCACATTTCCTTTACAAATTTGTAATAATAATGTAATAACAAAAAATAAATAAAATACTTAGTGTTTAATATTACAGATGAAATAATGTGAGGCATCAAGAAGTAAATCAATTTGCCCAAGGTTGCTCATTTTGTAATGTGCCAGAGCTGTTATCTGAATGCAATCAGTTGGGCTCAAGAGTCTGTGCTTTTAACTGCTACATCATTTGAGTGTTTGCAGTTGGCATATGACTGGCAGAAGGGACAGTAAAGGATGCAAGTATAGCTTTAATGGGTGAAGGCCAGGGATGATAGATGCCCTGCAATGAACAGGACACAATAAAGATTAT
Source organism: Lasiurus cinereus (assembly GCA_011751065.1). NCBI lineage: Eukaryota > Metazoa > Chordata > Mammalia > Chiroptera > Vespertilionidae > Lasiurus > Lasiurus cinereus. Next base: position 39,847,728 of record JAAGEH010002531.1, on the reverse strand, counting down.
ATACCACGTTTCTCACAACTTTCAAATGTCATGTTGGACATTCATGAGGTGATAACTTGTTTAAAATTACCAATCTCAGAATACCTTACATGTAAGTACAAAGGAGTATTTTTGCAAGATTTTAATATACTCAATTTTCCAGAAATGCAACTATCAGAAAAAATGGTTCAATGTTTTGGAAATGTATGTTATTAATGGCAACATTAGCATTTGTGTTGCTAATACAGCACACCAGTCTGCATTTATAGCTGCCACGTTCATGGTAGTTCTAGTTATGAGTGCCAGCATCATTAACTACTTCATTACATTTCCAGTGCAGTCATGATCAAGAGGTTAACTATTACTTTATTATAAATTACTTTTATTTCTTCTTTCTATTCAATTAGGGCAACATGTTGATTTTGAAATTATGGATATACTCTCATCTATGAAGTTCATTTCAGGATCCAAAAGGCTCCTATATTTGTTGAGGACCCACACCATTTATATGAGGGCTATTATTTTTAAGGATTTTTCTTTGAGTTTTCCTCTGATGACTTTAGTCCATGTCTTTCTAAATTAGTACACACAATGAGAAAACTCAAATTTGTTGCTTTATGTTCTTCTTAAAGTACTGTTTTGAGGGTTGGAGGTAAGCTTAGGAGCCATTCTGCATCAGACTATTCAATTTATTTCTTCATAAATAAACCTTTCCAAAATTCTCCCTTTTCTTTGTTTAAAGATCTACCCCTTTCTTATTTATGATGCTGGTGGATTTCTGGTTGGCATTCTTATTACTGCTGTTTGATCATTCTGTTAGCTTGTGGGGATAAGTGTTATGATCCTGCTTCACTAGTCGCACCACTGGGAGTCCATTTGTGCATACTCTTTGGATAGAGTGCTTTTCTTTTCCTTTGAAGAGACCATTCCAATACATATTTTCCTTCATTTAAAAGGATGAATCCTTCAATTACTTTGTGATGAATTAAAACTTACTATAACTATTCTAATTACAACTGCATTCTTCTTATAGCTAATAAAGTGTGAGACTGCAGAGTTAGCCAGGGTCCATTATCACATCACTTGTGAAAATATTCTATCTAATAAAAGAGTAATATGCAAATTGTACCTCCACTACAGCCACAAGCCACACCCATCAGCCACGCCCACCAGCCAATCAGAGTGAGTATGCAAATTAACCCAACCAAGATGGCTACAGCAAGAGAGAGAGAGCAGGAGGGAGGCTTGGGTTGCCCCTAGTGATGGAGGAAGCCAAGCTTTCCCCACACCCTGGCCGGCCCAGGCCTCTGCTTAAGGCAACAAAGTTTCAATGGCTGTGCCAGCAGAAGGCTTGGCTCCACTCCAGGCTACAAAGTTTCAATTGTAGAAAATAAATGAATCCCAGATATCAGGGCCTCTGCTTGGGTCACCAGGGGGCGTGGCCGGCCTGAAAACCACCCCAGGCCCCTCGCCCAGACCACGCCATGCCCCAAGGGAACACCCACCCCGATCTAGGAAACCCTTCAGAGCAAACCAGCTGGCCATGTGCACCAGGCCTCTACCCTATTTAATAAAAGAGTAATATGCAGACTGACAATCACTCCAACACACAAGATGACTGCCCCCTGGTCAAAAGATCTGGCCCTCATGTGGACACAAATGGCCACTACAAGATGACCAGTAGGGGAGGGCAGCTGGCAGGGACCAGGTTTGCAAGGGAGGGCAGTTGGGGGTGATCAAGCCTGCAGGGGAGGACAGTTAGGGTGACCAGGCTGGCAGAAGAGGGAAGTTGGGGGTGACCGGGCCTTCAGGGAAGGGCAGTATGTGGGAGGGCAGGTAGGGGTGATTAGGCCCACAGGGGAGGGCAGTTAGGGGTGGGCAGTTAGGAGTGACCAGGCCCACAGGAAAGGGCAGTTAGGAGCAACAGGCTGGCAGGGGAGCAGTTAGGCATCAATCAGGCTGGCAGGGGGTGATCAGGCTGGCAAGCAGAAGCGGTTAGTGGCAATCAGGAAGGCAGGCAGGTGAGCAGTTGGGAGCCAGCAGTCCTGGATTGTGAGAGAGATGTCCCACTGCCCGATTCTAGATCAGGCCTAAACGGACAGTCGGACATCCCTCTAGGGGTCCCAGATTGGATAGGGAGCAGGCTGGAGTTAAGAACATATTTTGTGCATTGGGCCTCTAGTTACTTAATATTGACTGAGCAATGACAATGTGCCAGTCACTGTTCAACAGCTTTACATTTATTATCTCATTAATCTCACAACAATCCTGTGAGTTAGATACTATCTTCATAGGAAACTGAGGTACAGAAAAGTTATCTACCAATTTGCCTCAAATAACATAACTAGTAAATGGCCAAGAAGGGATTTGCACCTGGTTATCTGGTAACAGCCCAAGAGCTTTATCCACTACTTTACTACTTCCCAAGATTTTAGGGGTCTCCTTTCCCCTCAAGGACTAACTGCTTCACGCTAGGGTTTTTTTATTACCACTTTCTCTTTGCAGCCTACCACAAATACTCAATAAATATTTATTACTTAAATAAGTGAAAAGCTTATCTGTTTACTTTCACTGCTTTCCTCCCCATCTCTTTTAATCTACATTTTCCTTTTAGATTAAAAAAAAAAAAAAGGCAAACTAAAATCCCAAATACAATTCTTGCTCATTTCTGAGTGGGTAGAAGATAACTGCACTCTATAGCTTAAAAACAACATTATATGCTTAATAGTTTTCACCTATACTTTCTAAGTGAGCTGACCAGAGCTAAACAGAAATGCATGTAGCTCTTCTGAGTATTTCATGACCTTGCAATTTACACTTGAGTCGATGGGGGAATTTATAGCAATAATGTGCAAGAATTGGGCACTCCTCTCTCCCACTCCAGCAGAGCAGCTTTATGCTCCAGGGCAGCTCAGGTCACCAGTTACGCCCCCCTGCCAACTCTGGAACCAGTGATGCACCAGATCTATTCAAGCTATCTGTGCTCCCATCAGAACTCACGGTTCTATCTCTTAGTTTGTCAGATTTCTGACACAAATTAACAGAAGGTCAAGTAGATTATATATCCTAGGCAGCATGTTTGTTATAGGGTGAAAGGTTAGTGATCTAATATGCTAACACAGAAAAAGTTCTTGTTCTTTCCCTCCCTAGATTGATTCAGTTGGTAACTCAGTTGGTTAGAGCATCATCTCAATATGCTATGGTTGTGGGTTCAATCTCTGGTCAAGGCATATACAAAAATCAATCAATGAATGCATGAATGAATGGGACAACAAATCAATGTTTCTCTCTCTCCCTAAAATCAACTAAAAAAATAAAAATAAAAATAAAAAGTGATTACAGTTTCAGATTCTATGACAGGCTGATGGAAGAGGCATTATTTTGAGATAGGCAAGCCTCTGGCCTCTCTTCCAATCACACTCCATAAATAACACTACAGAATTTAGACACCAAAAAATGTAAGTAAATGCATAATGATACAACAGAGAGAACACAATATTAAATTTTCAAATGAAAACAATTCCATAATTTTAAATAGCCTACAGTAAAAAAAATAAAAACACACACAAAAAAAACCAGCATGGTAGAAAACAGAATGATTATGAGAATAAAAGTCTGTTAATGTAGAAAATAATTCTTTATGGTAGGAATTTATGTATGTAAGCTAACTCAAAGTGGCAAAGAACCCTTATATATTACAGATGGAGAACAGTGCTAGAGAAAAATGTACACATAATTAAATGTGGATAACTTGCAGAAGTAAGTTGAGATGACAATGGTTTGAGTACAGCAAATTAAAAAATATTTACAGAATGAAAAAGGTCAAATAAAAAATGCATGTGTTAGAGAGGAGGAATTGTTCAAGACTAAGAATCTACTTCAATTCTTTGCATTTTAATAAAAACGATGCAATGGCATAATTTAAAAACTGAGTTAACGTATTTTGAAAATTACTTACGTTGATGATTGATGAAGAAGTTGACAAATTTAAACCTTCAAGATCAGCTATCAAGCTTGGAGAAAGAGCTGGTGTGGGACGTGCAATTGGAACAGTTACCGGGTTAACTGAAAGAAAAGGCCCAAATTAGCAAATGTGCATGAAAATTTAATTCATATTATTAAAAGCAACATTTTTATTTTGTTAGTAAGTCTAATTAAATTACATTGATTAATAAATTTATGGCAATGCTATTTAACATCTTGATGTAGTCAAGTTATTAACAAGTCATGGCAATTATTAGTCTTAGCTTTCAAAACATAATGGCAAATCCTATAACAAAATAAGGATATAAATATCTTGAGTAATAGTTTTTGAAAATTTTTATCACATAACATTATCACTAACATTTATCATCCAGCAACTTCACTAAAAGAAAAAAATGAATTAAAAATTTTAAAAAGAGACTTTTTTTTCAGACTAATATAAAGAATAGCAATAGCTTTCAAGAGAGTTCTCCAGTTGAGTAAGAAGTCTTAAAAGGGTGTTTAAATACTTTTTTCTATTTTATTCTCCACTGTAATAATTACAGGGCACAGACTGCCTAATTCCCTTCTACTCATACTTTGTCAGCAAAAGCTACGTGCTAGGTAGGGAGCACTTTCAGCACTAGACAGTCACCATGAAGTTCGCAGCAAAAACCGCAAACGCCACTTCAAAGCCGCAAGATCCAGCTTCCTTGCTCTCCAATGAGCTGCAGCAGAAGTACAGCATCCGCTCCATGCCCATTCACAAAGACCACGAGGTCCAGGTGGTTCAAGGACACTAAAAAGGTAGTGCAGGTGTACAGGAAGAAATATGCCAGCTACATTGAGCGAGTGCAGCATGAGGCGGCTAAACATACAACTGTCCATGGGGGCATTCACCTTAGGAAGGGGGTTATCACTGGCTAAAACTGGACAAAGATCGAAAAAAAATTCCTGAACACAAAGCCAAACCTCGAGAAGTTGTAAAAGAGAAAAGCAAATATAAGGAAGAACTTACTGAGAAAATGCAGGAATAAGTACAACCTGTGGTGCAACCACAGCTTAGCTGTAGGTTTTTAGTCTGGTGTGTATTCCTTTGAAACTTTTCTAGGTGTCTCTGGAATATTTCTTCCCTTCCTGGTTTGTTATTGATATATGGCTCTATAAATCCATTGTTGCTGTTTTAATTTTATAAATAAAAATTGGAACGGTTTCTTAAGAAAAGCTATGTGCTAGATAAAAAAATGTTTATTCACCAAAACCGGTTTGGCTCAGTGGATAGAGCGTCGGCCTGGGGACTGAAGGGTCCCAGGTTCGATTCCGGTCGGGGGCATGTATCTTGGTTGCGGGCACATCCCCAGTGGGGGGCGTGCAGGAGGCGGCTGATTGATGTCTCTCTCTCATTGATGTTTCTAACCTTCTATCCCTCTCCCTTCCTCTCTGTAAAAAAAAACAATATATTTTTAAAAAAATGTTTATTCTAGGACTCCTATGTACTAGAGATCAGATACCTGAAAGTTTGAAGATTTTTAAAAAATGCAAATCTGATCATGTTACTTCCCTTCTTAAGACTCTTGAAAAACTCACAATTGCCTGCAAAAGTCCAAATCTTTAATTAAGTGCACAAGGTGCTCTGTGATCTAGCTCAGCATTATCCAATAGGACTTACTGAGATGATGGAAATGTCTTGCAGCTGAGCTGTCCAATGTGATGGCCAGAGGCAAATACACCCAAGGCACTCTTGAAATGTTGCTATAATGATTAAAGAACTGTATTTTTATTCAATTTAAATTTTTAGTAGCTATGTATGGCCAGTGACCACTATATTGGAAAGGTCAGATCTAGCTTACCTCCAAATTTATTAGCTGCTACCGAATAATATTTCCCAATATCTTATTTCATGTCTTTGAGCCTTTTATTTTTTATTCCTTTTGCCTAGAAGGTTCTTCTCTGCCTTGCTCACTTTGCAACTTCTACGCATTAAGATACCACTTAGAGGGAAAGTACAACCTGACTCACCTAAACACAGCTTATATGTGCCTTCGTTGTTACATAGAAATGCGTGGACATATTTCTACAACTGTATTTCTCTCATAATACAAATTTGTCTTTTTATGTTTTTATTTCTACTAGTCTGTATAAGCACTAGTAGAAATAAGTACTTATTAACTGTTCAACTGTTTGCTGAGTGAAATAAATGGAAACTTGAAAAAAGTTTTAGCTTCCTTTCTCACTCCAAAATAATACTATAAAGTAACGTTTACTTAATTTGACATCGTTTTTCAAAGCATCATTTTCTTATTTTAGTATCACAATACCTCATAAATTAGAACAAATATTAATTGATAAAGATAGCAAATATTTCTTGAATGAGAGCAAGGGAGTGACAACATACAAATTATGGTTCAAGATATGATCTCTGTCTTCAAATAACTGAACACCTAATTAATAATAAAAAAAAGATACACATGCTTGATGTAAAAAAAAAAAAAAGGTAACAATATAGTCCATAAATGATATTGCCAAAAGAAGAAAAATTTCAAAGGAAATCTATATATATAAAAGCTTAAGCAACTGTTATGAGCAGACGACAAGACTACTGGATCACCAGTTGGTAGCGATGATGCGCACTGACCACCAGGGGCAGACACTCAATACAGGAGCTGACCCCTAGCGGTCAGTCCACTCCCACAGCCAACCTCCCACAGTCCCTCTCCCCAGCTGGTCAGCCCGATTGGCCCCAATCGCTGGCCAGGCTGAGGGTTCCCACCCATGCACGATTTCATGCACCAGACCTCTAGTTTTAAATAAAATCTCAACATATACAATAGAAAAAAAGAGTGGAATTGGGTGAAGGAGAAATGGAGTCCTTGCTTTCTCATTTGCACTACTTTGCTGTGCCTGAGGCACTGCTACAAATCCCCAGGCTTACTTAGACATAAGTTGAAAAGCACTGTACAGTTAAGCAAGTGACATGGGAAGTTGGAAAAAAGAAAAGGATCAATGGGGATATGGTAGTAAGAGAAGGCTTCATGAATAGGAGTGAATGAAGTCTAGTTTTTCAGTTAAAATAGGATCTGAATAAAAGGAAAGAAAAATAGATTAATTACTGGGTAAGACAATGTAAACAAAGGCTGAGAGGTAGAAAATTGGAAAGCTAAGAGGGTTGGATTTATCTTGTACACTAAAGGGAACAGTTAAAAATCTACCAAAAAGAGGATATCAAGTGATAGCATAAGGAACAGACTGAAGAAGGAGCATTTAGATTGGCAGTGAGGAAGAATTTACAATAGTTTTGGCAAGATGTGAAAAGGACTGAAGTAAGATAATGGCAATAAAAAGACAGAAAAGACATTTATACTAAAGAAATTGTAAACTGAGGCATAAGGAGATAAAGGCTTGCCAACATCATAAAGCAAGTGAATGTAGAACCACAGAACTAAAAATGGGTTCTTCAAATTTGGATCAAAATATGTTGCCTTTCCAAGCAGCAGGTAATTTTTCTGATGGATCCTAAATGCATGTTTGTCCGTCCGTCCGTCCATCCATCCAAAATATCACATGCCCATGTTTAATAATAAAAAGTGAGTTTAAAAATGCCTCTCATTTCAACTATGGCTCAGCTAAAGACTTAGGAAAAAGGCATCAAAGACTAGATAGAGAGGAAAATTCATACCATAGACAAGTTTGACTCTTTTAAAAAAAGACATATTTTTAATATCATTTTAGGAGGTAGAGGCTCTGGTATTAAGGAAATGATTACACATTTGTTTACAGGTCTGGCAAGATGAAAGCTGACACTGAAACTTTATCCTAAATTAGAGTCTGAGGCCAGCTGATGATGCTGAAGTATTTAATTAATGTGTACAAAACAAAATGACTCCTATGCAGTTTTTTTTAACAACATGGTATAGAAATTAAAATGAGATACCATTTCCACCTATCATATTGGCAAAGGCAATTTTTAAATAACACAAATTTCAGCATAGGTAAGGTTATATAGAATCTGGCACTCTCGTACTAATACTGTGTAAGGTGGTATAAGCTTTGTAGAAGGCAATTTTACCAACAAAATTCTTTAAAGCATTTGTCCCAGCAATTCTACTCCTGGGAATTTATCTTAAGGAAACAGTCATAGAGATAATGCAATAATATACTTATGGTGATGTGTACTGCTTCACTGATTATGATAGCAAAAAATGTAAATACGATAAATGTATAACAATAGTAAACCTGTTAAAGAGAATTTATTACAACCATATAAAGAATAAACATGTAGTCATTAAAAATAAGGCTATTAAAGAATATTTATGGCATGAAAAGGAATGTGAATGATACACAGATAAAGAAGCAAATAATAAAACAGTATGTCAGTATGATTCAATCTTGGGGAAGAGGGATTTGAAAAGAACTTGAATTGACAGAATGTAAATCCAAGTATTTGGATTAAAATCCTTTTTTATTTTTCTTTCTTTTTTTTTAAATAAGAAATTAAAATATTTTTGGTAGCATACAGGGCTTTTGCCAGTTCCGTAAGTTTAGAGGGGGAAAAAAACCTCTACAAAAAGATTTTTTTCTTTATTGAAGTCTATTTAATAAAATAATTATATAATTATTTTTTCTGATCCAAGTTTTGCTTTAAACTTTAAGAAGTAAAACTTTCACATATAATAATTTAATGTGAAGTCATTTAACTGGTTGGCATCTTTGTTGGCATCATCTCCATCTATCATAGCTCACCCTTACATATGCTTATCACGTGTTAAGGACAGCTTTAAGTGCTTTTACATTGATCAACTCTTTTAATCCTACTAATGCTTCTAAAAAAGTATTGCTATTATCCCAATTTTATAGATAAAGCCACTAAAGCATAAGAGATTAAGTAATATGCCCAAAGTTACATACCTAGTAAGTAATAGAACTGGGATTTGAACTCAGTCTAGCCCCATTGTCCTCTTAGCCACTCCATGCTACTGCCTGTACTGTAATTTACTCAACAATATGATATCACATATCGTAAGGCATATCTGAAGCATGATTACTGTCGGGTGATATAAAATTTTAAAAGACTTCACAATTAGTTAGTTGTAGTAATAGTGTAATTGCATAGGTTTATATTTCCTATGAAAGAGTACCAGAATATGATTGCTGCTTTATGATCATCCTATTGAAATGACATGGTATGGGGTACTAAAAAATATTTTAATTTCCATAAACATAAAATATGACTGGAAAAGAGAAAGGATATTGCTTCTTCTAATCTATCATAAGGTCATACATTACCTCAGCATAAATATTTTCTAATGTATTATCAACTGACCTCATGAAATAGTCATGTGATTTCATAACCTAAAGGAATTGTAGAAATTATCAGCCAATGATTTTTCACTTAACAAATAAATGAGACACAAATTGATTAAAGGGCTCTGATTTCCAACAGATACAGTAAGGAAATATCAAGTTACTTATTCAAACCACAGAACTGTTTTTAGTAGCCAGTCCATTGCTAGGGTTGCTAAGTACACTTCCTTAGAGAGAAATGAGGATTACTTCAGACAGCAGAGAGCCCTCACTCTTCCTTGCAGTTACTTCCCTTACTTTCTACCTCCAACTGCTTACTAATTCTCACACTCAGCTCAAGCATTATGTTACATCTGGAAACTGCTAGGTGGGTTAGGTACCCCAATACCCAACAGCATTCTGGCCATATCTCTGTCTCATTTCATTTATAATGTGTCAATCTAATGGCCACTTTATGTGTTTCCCCTATGACATTCTGAAAGTTCCTTGGGTAAGGACAATGTTGTATCCATTTAGAAACTCCAGCATGTAGCAGATTACTTTGATCATAGCAAGTATTTACTTAATAAATGTTTTCTGAAGACATAGATAAATTCAGTACTTGTAATTTTCCTGATATGCAGTGTGTACCAAACAAATAACCTCTGAGGATTATGTGCCTCTTATATGAACAAGAAATGTGTCTGCCCCCCTTTCAAATTCTTTCTTTCTTTTTTTCCTTTATTTTTATTTCAGAGAGGAAGGGGGAAGGAGAGACAAACATCAATTATGAGAGAGAATCATTGATTGGCCGCCTCCTGCACAATTCCCACTGGGGATTGAGCCCGAAACGTAGGCATGTGCCCTTGACTGGAATCCAACCCATGACCCTTCAGTCTACAGGCCAATGCTCTATCCACTGAGCCAAACCGGCTAAGGCTCTGCCCCCATTTCAAACCTAATCAAATTCTCACAGCTAAGAACTCATGCAAATGGAGAATAACTTCTTCATTTTTGATCAACAAACTGCTTGCCATGGACAATGGAGAACTAATATATATCGCCTAATAAGTAGCATATAATGAAGTCCATTTTTTAGGAGCCATTATCAACAATGCTTTTCTCCCACAATACTCCACTTGTCTGTATCTGTAAGTACAGAGCATACTTCTGCCACAAGTCTTTGTAGCTTTTTGTTTTCCTCCTCATTTTGTTACTACACTTTGTAACTCTATTAGATGTCTTATATAAGTTGTTACCTGTTCAGGTATCTGGATCCCTGACTGTGAGATAAATTCCTAGAAAAGAATTGCTAGGTCAAAATTGGTAGGTGTATACAATTTAAAACTTAAGAGAAATTGTTAAAATGACTCCAAAAAGCTACACCTATATATATATGCCTATCAAAAACATACATAGAATGCCAGTTTCTCGAAACCTTTGCAATAATGGATGTTGCTTTAAAATCTTTTTCAATAGGTAAAAAATGATGTAAACTTTAAAATCTTCACCAATAGGTAAAAAAATTATCCAAATTTAGCTCCAATTTTATTTTAATTTCTCTACATTAAGTATGTCTCTGTAGCATATATTTTGATTTCCCTATATTAAGGAATTTGTCATGAAACAGTCTAAGTAAATAATATAAATACAACAGCTTTATGTTCAGTTTATAAGAATGAAACATAACTCATCTCTAGCATGGGAAAACTATATTGAAAAATTATAGTAGTTTAATATTCATTAAGTCTTACTTGTTACTCTTGTAGTGCAAAATGTACCTACCAACAAAGTCAATTCTACTATCGCTTTCTCACAATGAAGAAGATGGGTATACATCTTTGCATATTTGTATGATTCTAAGTTCTTAGAAGAGGATATGCTGAGATAAAGATTTTTTGCAGTTAAAATACTGATAGATATAGCCATTCTGACCTCCAAAAACTTTTTGTATCTAATTCTGTTTCCATCAAAAGTGTGGCAAGTAGAAGATGGTGGTGTACTTTATATTTATAATTACTTTGCTTATTCCCTACCTCCTTAAGTTAGATATCTCAATCTCCATAGTACATTTAACAATGTAGGAAGTTGTAAAATATAGATAACTAGAGACCTGGTGCATAAAAATTTGTGCTCTGGAGGGGAGTGTCCCTCGGCTCACCCTGTCCCTCTCACAGTACAGGAGCCCTCAGGAGCAGGAGACAACCCAGCGATCAGGGAAAGGCAATGCCCCATCACATCTCTGCTGCTGCCACTGCTGACAGCGCAAGCCTCAGCCGACTCTGGTTACTTGAGCCTCGGGCAGCCCTGGGTGGCTAGGCAGCTGCCATCTAAGGCTCACCTGTGCCTTGGGCTGGCCCTGCGTGGCTGGGGAGCTGAGGGGACTGAGGGACTCCAGAGGCAGGCACGCAGAGTGGCTGGGCCCACTCTCAGGCAGGGCTGAGGGGCTGGGTGCCACTGTCTTTGAGGGCAGGACAGCCAATTAGCAATATTCTCTCACTGGCTATGGGCACCACCATATTTGTGATGGGTGAGGGTCAATTAGCATATTCCTTCTTTATTAGATAGGATTATTTACTAAAACAAGTATAAATTTACTAAAGAAAAGATCTTAAAATGAATTTGTATACTTTTGTCTGAACAATTATATTTATTCAAGTAATACATATAATAGGTTAAAAGACACTAATAAAGATAATGAATAAAGATACTAATAAAACCAATTTCTAAAATTTTCTTGCTATATTCATCTATATATTTTTTATAATAGATATTAATATACTTTGACACATGTAAATGAAAGGTACTCCAAAAATAAAACTTGTCGTAAATACAGAAGGAAAAATTGTAATTTTAATACTCACAATCATCTAGATCAAGAAGTGAAACATCTTTGGTAACAAGATTTCTATCTTGCTTTATTTTTGTTTCTTTCTCCTGTAAAATAAGAAATGTATAATTTATTGCATGTTCTATTTAAAAATCCTAAGAGGTAGTCCTTTATGTTTTAAAACAAACATTTTCTTCTGCATAATCTTATAAGAAAAATAAACTTCTATGTGGGTACACATACAGGTTGTTTTGAATCAAAATTTTTATTTCAGTTAGCATATAGTATTTATTATCCACCATGCAAACTGTTAATTATTTTAAAATATTTGGTCTTTAAAGATTATAAAGAACCTTCAAAAGAAAACTTAAAGGGACATAATTATTTTATAATCTGACATTTTGCTAACATATAAAATGTAATATGGCCCTGGCCACCAGGTGGCTCAGTTGGTTAGAGTGTTGCTCCAATATGCCAAGGTTGAGGGTTTGATCTCTAGTAAAAGCACATACAAGGAGAAACCAACAAATATATAAATAAGTATAACAACAAATCAATGTTTCTCTCTCTCTTCCTTCCTCTCTTTCTACAAAAAAAAAAAAGTAATGTGGCTCTTTGTTAGAAAGAGTACAAATATTCTTGAAAATAATTTTTAAATAAGTTGATTTAAGAAAAAAAAAACACCACTCAATACATGAGATGGTCAATAGCATATTATAGATTAGTCTTGCTGAGATGTAGTTTGTGACATACATTGTACCAGGTACTTAATATTTCAATACTGGGTTGGTTGTGTCAGACTTCTTCTGCCAAAGGTATTCATTAAAATCTACAAATGGGCATGGCCGGACATTTTCAGGTTCCTACTCTTTAGGATGAAAAGAATTCACTTAGTTTCTCTACTGTTTTCCTTTGGGGAGAATATTTCAAAACATACCTAACACATAATTAGGGCTTCCTCTATCTCATATTTGCTTTTTCAGTCTACTATATTTTTGAAACTTGGATAACCATGGACAAGAAAAGTGTCTGCAAGCTTGAGGTGTACATAATTTGCTTAGAGATTCAGAAAAAAATGTGTAATCTTAAAAAAAACCCAAGTGCAGTATGGAGTAACATCATCAACAATTAAAGACAAACAAAGATTAGGGTGTTAAATAGATGTATTTGAATTCTTATCTTTATGTTTACCTTCTTTTTACATTAAATCTTCTCAAATTATAAAGGCCAAAACTTAAGTTTTTGCTAAAATGTTTTTGTTTATTCATTCATTAATAAATATATATATAGAATTTTTAATATGTGTCAGATTCTGTGCTAAGCAATGGAAGGAACACACCCAAAACAGACACAGTCCCTGCTTCAGATAACTTACAATTTATCAAAGAAGTTTATAGCTTATTGTATAAGTAAATTATTACAAATATGTTTGAAGTATTTTTTCTAACCACAAAAAATTAGCAAGCTATTACTACATCATGCCTGTGTGAACAAGAGCAATACACCAAATTTGATGTTAGGTAACATTTTTAAAAGATTTTAAGTTCTGTTTGTTTTTCTCCTACTGCCTATACTCAGAAAAAAAATATGTTCAAGGCTCACACAATAATACACATTAAAACACTAAATAAAAACATCAGCATTTTTTTCTCAAATTAATTATTTCTGCCACTGAAAACTCCAAATCAACTAAATGAGTTTTAATTTTCGTTAGTTATTATAAACAGCATTTACTCCTCTCCCCACACCTCAAATGAATAACAATTTCTAGGGCTAGGGGGGAAAAAAAAGAAATATTAGTTTTGAAGCTGAAATGTAAAAGCTGTAAGTAACAAAAACAGGCTCAGGAAGCAAATGCCATCTCAACTACAATATCATCCTTGTGAAGAAAGAACATATAACAAAAAGAGCTTATTACCATGTGACTTATCAACATGCTATGCTGAGCACAATGGGTGTAGCTTCCTATAAGCTACAATGGTGCATGACTGTCTTTATGGAATTGTAACCTCCCTACCTGAAAAATTAGAAACCTTTCAAATTGAGATAAAGTTAAAGCTGTAGGCAAGTCTATACCTTATTTTCTACTTCACAGCTAAGAGTTTGTAACAATATCTATTAAATACACATCAGGTCACATACAACACAGGACAGAGCTGCATGTGAAATTGGTTTAAAACTTAAAACATAAAGAAAAAATGACTCTCAAAAGGACAGAGTTTCATTGACTTTCTGAGAACAGCAAATAACCAATGACTGAAATACAACATTAGCAATAGATAATGGTCATTTCTACTAAATTGAAAAAGCCTTGCATTTTGAATCAAGGCTATAAAAAGCTTCATGATGTGCTTGGCATTCCTCTCTTATGTTATATTTCATTTTTCATTTTAAAAAATCCATAGTAAGTTCAAAACATTTTCATACTTAAAGGATCTACCATAAAAATAAAAATCTGAATTCTAAACAAAGAAGTTAAGAGCCCTATTCCATCAAACATTTCTCCATTTGCAATTCATCTTGGTAATAGAGACAGAACCTGGGTAAATGCATATAGGACTTGAGGCAGGAGATTTTTCTTGCTCAATGCATAATTCATGTGCTCCGCCTGCAAAGTGTGTAAAATGAGAATTTCACACCGCAGCATGAGCCATGGAGCTGCAGAGAAAAGGCAGATGAAATCATATTTTACTGTGTGAATTTTATTCCTTACCCTCCCAATATTTATACAAAACCATCATTGACAAACCAAACACATTGACAGATCACCCACTGTTTCCATTGTGTTAGTACTTGAGAAGATATCAGGCAGAAACACAGATAATTTGTTTTTGTATATATTTTTTAAATAGAGAATTAGGTTCTTAACAGCTGAGTGACTGTATTAGTCTTTTATAAGGAAAACAGTAACTGATCTTAAAATCTCACTACAAAAAAAACCTAGCTATCAATTCATCACTCTCAAATCCCCATTTTGTTTCTATGGTATTCGATTATACACCTCAACACATCAACATTCACAAAATGAAATACAAAGTTACAGGGTTAAGAAACTAATTTCTATTTAAATATATGTCATTTCAAATAATAAATAAAAGATCCTGGAAATTCTTATTAAGCTCCAAATAATACAAAGTTATGTTTGTATTATATCTGTAAATATATCTGTAAAGATTTTTTATGGATTTTGCATGCTGATTTTTTTTTAAAAAAGCAAGTAGGGAAAAAAAGATCTTACACGACAAGCACCAAATATGCTTCCTAAGAGGAAACTATTGCCAAGAGATTTGAAATTTAAACCACAGAACAAGTTAAGTATGTAAAGTTTGTTAAACTCATACCATGCTGTGTAATCAACAAAAAATCAAGGCTAATTTTTTGCCTCACACAGCAAGATATTTGCATGAAATATTTTCAATTAGCATTACCAATCAAGTACCATTTAAAGATTCTCTTGCCTTCAAATCTTCTAATAATTTTGATTTTAAAAATCTGAGGCTCACACTTATACTGTGCTTTAAGACAAAAAAGTACATTACCAGTAAATTTAGACTCCTTTATAGGTTAAAAATTAGTCTAAACTGTTAAACAAATCTACCCTATTAAATTATATCTACTTCAACAAGAAAGCTTGCTTAATGGCCTTTACTATTATTTAAAGATTTCAATTGAAATCAAATAATATTTCTATTCTGGAGAACTTAAAATGTCATCAACTAAATTGGGAAAGACATAAATTTCAAGAGGCAAAGCTTTAACTTTCAAGAGTAAAAACCAATATTCTACGATATTCACTTAAATTATATGATTGCAACATAATAAATACTTGTGAAAACACAAGTAAAACTTGTTTCCTACATCTCCAATAGGGTAGAAAATAGTTCTTTCCATTCTTATCCATAGTCTATCTCAGATCAAATGCCAAAATCTTTTTAAACCCAATTATTTGGGGCAAAAAAAAATATTTCATAAAAAAAGACTAGATTCAAATTAAAATATTTCTCTATTATAGATATTTTGGAAACAAACACTTAAAAATAAAAATGTACTTGCCCATCAAAATAATTATAACTGAAAAACAAGATTAACTTTCTTGGGTCATTACTGACAATATCTGATCTGAGTTAAGGACATCTCTCAATCAATAATACAAAGAGCCTGGCCAGTGTGGCTTAGTGGTTTAGTGTCGATCCATGAACGTCAAAGTTAATTCCAGATCAGAGCACATGCCTGGGTTGTGAGCTTGATCCCCAGTAGGGGGTCTGTGGGAGGCAGCTGATCATTGATGTTTCTATCTCTCTATTTCCTTTCCTCTCCCTGAAAAAATAAAATGAAATATAAAAAATACAATCTTACAAACAATACCAGAATGTACGACATGGTTTTGTGACCTATGAATCTGCTGGGGCATAGTTTTAAATGACAAACACTTCAGCAACATAATTCAACAGAGATTCTTACCATTTGACTGTCCTGTCCCTACACCATTCACATGAGTAATACCCTCTCATCAATATTGGTTTTTATCTCATGAAGTCTTTCTCAACTACAAGTGGAGGGACCACCCCTTGATAAGGGGTCACTTTCTCCTCAGCTTGTATTTCCTGTAATAAGAGAAGTGTAAGAGGAAGAACAAAGACATAGAAATGGAAAAGTATACAGCATGGTAAGAGAACAAAAAACAGTATATTGGGATCAGAACACAGGGAACACAAAGGGGTTTAACTTTAGAAAGGAAGGTTTGGACATGTTAGTTTGAGGATTTATTGAACTTGAATGATAATCATTATAGGTAATGTAAGCATTAATGAATGAGCATCATTATAGGTAAAGTGAGCATTAATCTGGCAGCTGCACAGAAGGACTGGGATTGGGGAAGCTCTGCGAATGACCAATGGCAATGGTCTATGAGTGAGGTAATAAAGAAATGATCTAGAATGGTAGTGGTAGGAAAAGAAGCAACAGGTATGATAAATAACACACAGAACCTCTAAGACTTGGCAACTGTATGAACATGCAGGATGAGGTGGGAATCAAAGACAATTCTGGGGCTACCGATCTGGGAGAAAAAGTCTGGTACCAAATGGCAGAGCATGGGTCCTTCTGGCTATATTGATAGGTTTGGGAAACCAGTGGCTTGAATTTGGGGGAAAAAATGTTATAGTTGTTGTAGAGATTTAGAAATGTTATTATGGAAGATGTCATATAAGCTTTAGTTAAAACTATAGGAGTAAATAGGCTCACAATAAAAAAAACTTGTAGCGAAAAAAAAAGACAAAACAAAATAATTCACATTAACTTTTATTTATTAATGTATTTTTAAATTAAATTTATTGGAGTGACACTGGTTAAAAAGATTAATTTTAATACTTTACAGGTCTCAAGTATACAATGCTATCATATATACAGATGATGCATCATATTATTTTTGAAAAAGAATATATACTAAGCACTAACTTTGGGGCAATGTTCACACTTGGGTGTCAGAAAGTGGTAAAAGTGAAGCAATCAAAAGACTGAAAGGTCAAAGAAGTCAGAAGAAAAAGGATGCAGAGTTTCAGGTAGTAGAGGAAGAGTCATAAAAGTTCTGAGAATGATAGTTACTGAAAGAAGGACACTTGGGTTGAGAGAAGATCACGGTTGACTTTTCAGAGCAATATCTGTAAAAAGTGATAAAAGTGAAAACCAATTTCAAAGGGACTAAGAAATAAGAGGCAATAAATGGAGAATATCTAGATTATTTTTCTAAACTCTCATTGTCACACACACTCTCTGTCTCTGACTCTCTTCAACTTCCTCCTCCCTTTCTCTCTCTTTAAATGCTGGGAAAAACTTGAGTGCTTTTGTTAGCAGAGGAAGCATTATGGAAGAAAAAGACTAAAGGAGCAAAGGAAGCTGATGATTCTCAACAAAACAATGCCAAAAGGAAGTAGGACTTATTCTTGGTTCAGTGGATAGGGTCACTTACTCAGAGCTACCAGTATTAAAAGAAAAATAAGGGTAAATAGATTGTGTGCTAGAGAGCAGTGGCAGCTTAGTATTCTGCAGGAGGTGGATGAGACCACAGGCTGCAAGTAAAGGGTCATTTACTTATATTGACTTATAACTTGAATGGTATAAAGAGGAAAAAAACATACAGAAGATATAGAGTTATTAAAAAATGTTGGTTCCTTTTAGCATTGGTGTTCTATAATGCTAATATTGTTACTCTCTCATGGAATTAATGTTCAAGTAAAAAATGTTAAAACTACTCTGGCTAGTGTTTCCCAGTGGTTAGAGCATGAACCCACACATTGAAGGTTTGCAGGTTTGATTACTGGTCAAGGGAACATACCTGGGTTATAGATTCATTATCTGGCCCCAGTCAGATTGCATGTGGGAATTAACCAATCAATGTGTCTTTCTCATATCGATCTCTCTAAATATTTATCTCTTTTTTTTCTCTCTCTCTTCCTCCCTCTTCTCTCCTCTGTCTCTATCTAAAAGCAATAGAAAAAATTCTCAGGGGAGGATTTTTTAAAAAAAGTTAACACTGATGTTTTATATTTATATAGTGCTTTACAATTATTTTCCACATTAGATTTTTTTTAACAGCATCTGAAAGAAGTAGTTAGTAGCATTTCTACTTTATAGATGAGGAAACCAAAGGTTAAAGATATTATTGCCCAACAAATACAAGACTATGCCTATCCCATAGGACCACCACCTTCAAGGTACCTCAAAGTTCTCATTTTCATGCTCAGTATTCCCAAAATACATTGTCCAAATAAAAGAAATAAAAGAAAAAGAGTAAAAGTATAGGATCTAGTTTGGCTGCAGATTTAAGTCTTAGGAATTTTCAGGACTAAAATACTGTCATACTAAATTAATGTAAAGCACCCACCATCTGCCTTTATTACTCATAATTTAGAGCAGAAGCCAAAACACTTGGTGCAAGAAGGACTCTTCTATAATTACAGAGTTGCCAATAATTAGAAAATTGATATACTTGTAATTACGATGGTAGGCTCCAAATCATTCAGAAAAAAAAGTAGGAAGAAAAAAATAATTATGAGGTTCCAAGGTAGAAAATATTCCAACTAATAAATTAAAACAACCCATCCTGTCTGTCTAGTACAGACAGGAAAAGGTATTCCATTATAGAGAAAGTAAGCTACATAAGCAAAACACATAAACCTAAAACTGTTAACAACATGAATAAAGCCTGAATTTCTCAAGAGTCTTGAATCACTGGAATACTTCGAAATTTTATGATTTTCTACAGTAAAATATTTTAAATTACAAAGAAATGTATTCTGATCATTGATAGTCTTTAACAAACAAAAACCAAATTGAATGGCTGATTTGCTATACCTCTGTGGCTTTTTAATAGAGTCCTAAATCCCTGTTTCCAATACTATACAGGCTCTAATTTTTCAACTTTTACAAAACTTCATAAGATAACTTGTAATACGTTAAATAATAAAGAAATTTTAAAAAGAAAAAAGAATAACTCATTTTAATTCCACCCACTTGACATTCACTGATTTCTTGCTTGGTCATTTTTAAAAACCCAGACTTCTTAATCTGGGTTATACTTACTGTTAATTTCTAAGGCTCCTTTATTCATTTTAAATAATACCTTAAGCTTTTTTTATAATTTAATATAAGTAGAAAATGAGAGGATATCAAACTCACTATGTAATAAGTTTTATACAAGGCCAGTTTAATTAAACCTGTAAGATTTTATGTAAATTTTTGGGGAAAAAAAAATCTAGATATATCTATATATATAAAAGCCTAGGAGACCGCCCAACCATCTGACCAGTATCAATGGCCACAGGGGGTGGGGCAGAATCTCCAACCAGTAGCTATGATGCACACTGACCACCAGGGGCAGATGCTCAATGCAGGAGCTGCCGAGGTGACGCACCTGGAACCAAAGAGGCGGGAGCCTGATTCCAGGGTGCATCACCTGAGAACCACCCTCTCGCAATCTGGGACCCCTCGGAGGATGTTAGAGAGCAGGTTTCGACCCAATCCTCACAGGCCAGCCCGAGGGACCACCTATGCACAAATCTTTAGCATATAATATAGAAACAAGTTTTGAATATAAATTCAAATTTAAAATAGGTTTTGATATATGCAAGGATATTTGAAAGATGGTAAGACAAATATTAACCAACTTTAAACATGCTTATTCTTTAGCAATAAATCTGAATAGAGGAGGGCAATTATATACTTCAATGGATTTATTTTCATCCTTGGCTACTCCAATGAGAAACCGATTAAGTATAGGACAAATACAAGGGGGAAAAACTATTAAGTATAATATTTGCTTTTGATTTCAAATATTCTTTTATGATATAAAAAGTATTTTTTATTTCTAAAAGATGTCTTATCAATAATAAATGTGGTCTTATTGAATTCTTTTTCAGAAAAAAAAATTAATTCAATTTAAAAGATAAGACTTGACCATATTTTCAACATATAGAATACAGTTTACTTTTTAAAAACCTCATTTGAGCCCAGCTGGTGTGATTCAGTGGTTGAGCATCGGACCATGAAACAGGAGGTCAGGTTCCATTCCCAGTCAGGGCACATGCCCAGATTGTAGACTCCATCCCCAGTAGGGGGTATGCAGAAGGCAGACAATTGATGATGTTTCTCTCTCATCAATGTTTCTATCTCTCCATCCCCCTCACTTCCTCTCTCTAAAATCAATTTAAACACACACACACACACACACACACACACACATATATATATATACAATAAAAAAAGTTTAAAAACAAAACAGAACTGCATTGGAAGCCTGGCATCAACATGATCCATTTATAGGAAGGGAGTAATAACCAAAGATCAGAAAGATATTTATTAGATTTGAATTTTGCAATTTATACTTTTTTTCTTTTTTACTGCTAAGCAGACAAGGTTAAAGGTTAAAAATATATCAAAAAGTGTAACATTCTGCTACAGAAATGGTGCTTACCTTTGCTTTTAAATACATGGCTACTGAATTTTTATTAGTTAAGGAATGTATATCTGATTAAAGCTTTAAAAATATTATCCAAAATACCTGATACTTTTAAAAAGGTTATTAGTCTCAATTTCATAGGCCACATTTAGATTTATATTCCTTTGCTCAATACTATTTCTGCACTTCCCTTTTACTTCCTCTTTAGCAAAGACTCCCTTGTCACAACCTAGCCAAGAAAAACAAAGGCCATACTCATAACTACTGAGCTCTTTAATTTCAATGGCAAGTGATGAGGTTAAAAAGTTTCTAATTTCTCTGCAGGGTTGAGTTATAAGGGAAGCAATTGCCTAGAAAAAATAATATAATATTTAGAGGTGTGGATGAATGAAGATAGTGTTTTAGTTGTGAGTGACAATATTAAATTCCTTTCTTAGATTCTTGATTTTCTATAACACTATTTTCACAAATATTTATTCTTAATTGGGAAAAGGCTATGAAACATTTATTTTCAATTATAACATATGTGTAACCTCTTACCTTGGTGACTTTTCTGGATTTAGATTCACTTTCTGATTTTGATTCAGATTCTGAAGAACTGTCTTCTATTGAACTAGATTCTCCACTGGAAGAATCTGAAGTTTCAGATTTTTCATTTTCTTTCTCCCCATCTTCAGAATCACTATGTATAAGAATAAATTTTGTATAAACAAGTTTAAGTAGTTTATATAAACAAGTTTAAGTAGTTTAAAAAAATCAAATGCCAAATGTTCTATTTGTCCAGTTTGCCTATAAATCCTAACATTCACTAGAGAAGAGTATTTCACTGAGAACCACTTCTTCTTAGTATTTAAAAAGATGACGCCTGGGTGGTGTGGCTCAGTGAGTGTCAACCTATGAACCAGGAGGTCACGGTTTGATTTCCCAGTCAGGGCACATGCCTAGGTGTAGGCTTGATCCCCCAGTAGGGGGCAAGTAGAAGGCAGCTAGCTGATCAATGATTCTCTCTCATCATTATTTCTATCTCACTCCCTTCCTCTCTAAAGTCAATAAAAATACACTTAAATAAGTAATAGATTGATGAAAAATATGGTTTTAAAATCCCAGAATATAGTGAACTAATAATATAGGTTATAGGTTATAACCAAATAAATTAGATCCCATTCAAAACTAATTATATCATATCACACAATCTCAAATGCAAAAGATCATAAAATAACCTAAAATTATATCCTAAATTGAAAAAAACTAATAATTGAATGTTTGATTTATCAGGAATATATATTAAGTGCTAACAGTAATGACTTTAAAGATACTTACGCCGATTTCAAAAAGCTGTCTCAAATTATTGTTTGTTAATAAGTTTAAGTACTTATACATGGACTTTTGCTAAAATAGACTTGCATTTTATAAATTTTTCTGTCCAAGAAAATTATTTATCTATGTCCCTAAATGTGACCCTAAAACATATCATATGAGAAAATGTTATCCAGTTCAAGAGAATTCTCCTAATGCACTTAAGTCTTACTTAAAAAAAAGTAGGATAACCAAATATAAATTTTTAAAATACAAAAAGATCAAATCTAAGTGCAGATGCCATTCATTCATTTATTCACTCTGTCCCTCATTTAACAAACATTTGATTGCCCTCAATGTGTTTGCACTGCTAGGTGCTGATGATAACAATGGTTAGCAAGACAGAGATGATCTCCGCGTGTATTCCTTACACAGTCTACTGTCCCTGAAGACACAGAGAAGTAAGGTGCCATTGACAAGAAAGTATAGTAAGTAATAAAGTACAGTGTATCATGAGAACATGTGGAGGGACATCTCAACAAAGGTTTTCCTGGGAGATGGCAAAAAAATTTTCGAATCTTAAGAACTTGAGGAAGTCACCCAAACCTATAGGTATTGCAAGCTAAGCCTGATGGCAACTGTGTGGCTTGGATTTTTCACCCTGAGGGCTAATTAAAGCTCAATCTGGAGATTCTTATAAGATTCCAGCAAAGAAGATGTAGGAGCGCCTATACGATAAATTACTATTCTTCTTGTATTTATACAAATAATAAGACCAAATTGAAGCTGGTTTTAATGCAAATGAATTTGTCATAATTTGGCTCTTTGGTAAAAATGAGGATGATTTTAAGGGGAAAGACTATTTGAATAGAATCTATAATACACAGTTGTGAATATTAGGATGTAATTCAGTTAATTGTCTTCAAAATTTTGTCACCCATAAATGGCACTGAATTACAAATTTTTTTATTTTCTTAAATATTTGGCTATAACCCTCCAAACTAATGTTTCCTTTCTCTCCCATCCTTTGATTTGGAATTATTGAGAACTAAAAATTTTGTTTCTGGCCTTTATACTTGCAAATTATAGCCAAAGGACTTGATATAACCTTGAAAAATAGCCACAATAGCTCATTCATAATCATCATGACTGATGTTGTGTAAACCATGCAGAATTTACATCAACAGATATTCAAATAAGATATGCAGTAAAGAGAATCTATCAAATTGTCACTGCTTGCTTTCATTCTAGAAAAACAAAAACAAAACTTTGAGACTAACATCTAAAAATCTCAACTGACAGCCTTACAGACTTAGAAACTGGTTTGTAATTTGCTTTGGTCATTAACCTTTGTCTTTTCCCTTCTGTTTTCAGAGGCATATCCCTATTAAATACTTGTTACACAACACAACTCTCACTTTAGGAGCCCACCTACACCACTGCCTTCTGAACTGAGACTCAACAATATCACTGAACTGACTTACTATCAGGATTACATGATTAAGTTAATGAAATATGGAGCAATCTACCAACTTTGATTCTGGATATAACAATTAAATATTAAGATGATGATGCTTTGGGGATTCTGGACCATCACTACTTTGGAAGAATCAGCTAACAGACTGTTCCAGTCTGGGATCCCATTCCCTTGTCTACTTTAGATCAGGCAGGAAGAGATTTCCATACCCTGTATGTGCAGGGACTGCAGCCCTTGTCAGTAGGAAGCAGCTACTGAAGAGCAACTGACCTCCCTCAGCAACCCTAACAGATTTCAGAGATAGACCTCACTGAGAGGAAATGAGACAGGCTAACAAACCAGGAGAAGCAGAATAGGGAAACTGAGTCAGTTAAATGGACAAGCAGCTTACTTCCATCTGATAAATCTTATCTTCCTTAATCAAGGACACTTAGTGCTAATGGTTTATACTTCTCTTCCCAACCAAATGGAAGATATCAGAAATCCAATTAGTGCTATTTGTGCCCATGATACACAAGGACAGATGAAGTCACTGGGAATAAATCTCATTTTGGCACATCAGCATAAAGCTGATAAATATCCTTTTAAGATCCTCCCCCAAGATCTCCTTTAAATTCCCAGCCTTTAAAACCCTCAAGGCAAAGGACCCAGCAGGTGCTCTCCCTCTCAGGAGCCTATGGAAACTCTTCCTTTACCCCATTTAATCCCCCTCAAGGCTTGTTAGCTGTGCCTGTCTCTGTCCAGAGATCCAAGAGCCCTTCTGCCTCTGTAACTTGTTTCCTGAGCCTATGCAGCCCAGCTGGCTCACTTCTACTACCTCGGTAACTTTCTAAATAAACTATCATTTATGATTTGAAAAAAAAAAAGAATAAAAGAATATATCCTGTGCCAGGCATATTAGGAACTTCATACCAATCATCTAATATGACATTCCACCATATTTTTACTGGGCATTGTAATCCTACTAGTGACCCGATGCATGGATTCGTGCATATTAAAAGGAAATTAATTAGAAGATTCATGCAGTAATTACATTATTTCAAAAAATTACATGTCAAAATAGTATATATAATATCCCATATAATAAAGTGGTGATATGCAAATTGACCAGCACTTCCCACACACAAGATGGCCGCCCCCATGTGGACACCAGATGGCCACAAGATGGCTAGCAGGGGAGAGCAGTTGTGGGCAATCAGGCTAGCAGGGGAGGGTAGTTGGGGGCAACCAGGCCGGCAGGGGAGAACAGTTGGGGGGGGGGGGCAGACCTGCAGGGGAGGGCAATTAGGGGTGACGAGGCTGGTAGGGGAGGGGAGTTAGGGACAATCAGGGCGGCAGGGGAGTAGGTAGGTGTTGATCAGGCTGGCAGGGGAGTGGTTAGGGGGCAATCAGGCAGACGGCAGGCGAGCAGTTGGGAACCAGCAGTCTTGGATTGTGAGACGGCAGTCAGACATCCCTTGAGGGGTCCCAGATTGGAGAGGGTGTAGGCTGGCTCAGGGACACAATGCACAAATTTCATGCACCGGACCCCTAGTCCTATCTAATAAAAGAGTAATATGCAAATTAACCATTACTCTGCTATACCCACAAGCCATGCCCACCAGCCAATCAGGAGAAAGTATGAAAATTAACCCAACCAAGATGACTGCAGCCATGGAGCGACCAGGAGGCTTGGGTTTCCTGAGCAATGGAGGAATCCAAGCTTTCCACACACCCTGGCCAGCCCAGGCCTCCCCTCAAGGCTATAAAGTTTCAATTATAGAAAATAAGTAAATCCCAGATACCAGGGCCTCTGCGTGGGTCACCAGGGGGTGTGGCTGGCCTGAAAACCACAACAGGCCCCTCGCCCAAGCCACCCCACACCCCAAGGGAAACCCTACCCTGATCAAACCCCACCCTTCAAGGCAAACTAGCTGGCCTCCACCCGTGCACCAGGCCTCTATCCTATCTAATAAAAGAGTAATATGCAAATTAACCATCACTCCAACACACAAGATGGCTGCCCCATGTGGACATAAGATGGCTGCCACAACATGATCAGAGGGAAGGGCAGTTGGGGGGGGACCAGGTCTGCAGGGGAGAGCAGTTAAAGGGTGACCAGGCCTGCAGGGGAAGGCAGTTAGAGGTAACCAGGCCTGCAGGGGAGGACAGTTAGGGGCAAAGAGGCTGGCAGGGGAGCAGTTAGGCATCAAGTAAGCTGGCAGGGGAGTGGTTAGGGAGTGATCATGCTGGCAGGCAGAAGTGGTTAGTGGCAATCAGAAAGGCAGGCAGAAGTGGTTAGAGGCAATCAGGAAGGCAGGCAGGTGAGCAGTTGGGAGCCAGCAGTCCTGGAGTGTGAGAGGGATGTCCGACTGCCCTACCAAGATTGGGCCAAAACAAGCAGAGATTGGAGAGGGTGCAGGCTGGGCTGAGGGACACCTCCCTCCCCTCGTACATGAATTTTGTGTACCAGGCCTCTGGTATTAGTATAAAATTAAAACACGTGTGCGATTGGCACCAGCAAGAGCTTTATACGTATCATACAGTCACCATTTATTTTTAAATTGCCAGTGGGCATCATATGTACCGGTCAGTTGGTTGGACGGTTGATGAATAAATTGTGATGTGGTTCATGGTGAATGTCAACAAAAACAACCAAATTCATGATCGACAATGACAGATCAAAACACACGCATGTGATTGGCACCAGTGAGAGCTTTATATGTATTGTTCATGCACAAGTCAACATTTATTTTTAAATTGCCAGTGCGCGTCATATGTACTGGCAGTTCAGTCACTTGGTCACTTAGCCTTTTATATATATAGATAGACTAGAGGCCCAATGCCTGAAATTCATGCAAGGGACTCAGCCCTCGCAGCCTCAGCAGTTGCCCTTGGCCATCGCAGCCCGGCTTCATTCGGAAGGTCGTTTGGCTGTCAGTCTAATTAGCATATTATAGATATTATTATTATAGATAATATTCAGTAAGGTTAAGAAACTTTTTCAAGGATACATAGCCAGGAAGGGTAGAACTGTAATTTGAACTCATGTCTGCCTTATTCTAAAGATCATATTTACCCTACTACACCATAATAGCTCCATTCAACTGAACATACTTTGGAGTATAAAACTCAAATTTAGTAAAAAATAATTAGGATTGAGCAAGAGGGTTTTTTGAAGATACTTAAAGCTCCCTATCTTTAAAAAACTGCCATATATACACTGGCAACGTTTAAAAAAATTCTGAGAGACAGGCAGAAAAACACATGGGAAGGGAGAGTGGTGAGGCAAGGGAAGAATCAATAGTTCCTACAATTGATTTTTTTGTGAAGGAAATATGATTGCTGTTTATTAAAAATGGAGTCATGGTAACATCTCAGAGCACATGTAATTATATTTGATGACTAAAATATATGTTGTTTTTTTCCCCTAGCAAAGAATAACAATTTATTATCCCCAATTCAAAAGTTAAAAAAATGTACTTAAAAATACAAGGTTAGAATGCATCTGAGATTTCCTTTGATGCATTAAACAATTCTTTTAAACTCAAACATGAATAAAAGAAAAGTCTAATTCTGAAAGAAAAAAAATAATGAAACTAATCTAATACATGGTTATAAATTTCTAGCACACTGGCTTTTGCTATCTGAAAAGATATTTAATGCACTGAACCAAATTTTCCTTTCCTAGAAATAAGACACTTTTTATAAACTATATAATCAGAGCTATTCTGATACTAAACTAGAAGTACAAAATTTCTCTCAAAGAAAAGTCTATTACAAACCAAGTAACTCTGTTGCAACAAGTGAGTAATTCTGAATATATTTCATTTGCAGCTTTTGAGATAAGATTTAAAGGTATAAGTGTTATTTTGTTATGCATCACTCAATTTTGATGGGTAATTATTGTTTACCTTACTGCTTAGAGTTTCAGATGCTAATCTAATGAAAAGAATTTACTGGTAACTAGCTTTTTAACTTTGCAATGATGAAAAGCCTGTATTAATTTAACCTACAGATTTCATTTGTTCTGAACAGGAAAAACAATATAAATCACTTTTAAAATCATTAAATCCTGACTTAAATTAATAAAGTCATAATTAGGGTATTATGCTGTGTTTGTTATGGAAGTGGCAGGGCGAGCTGCTTTAATTACTGTCTGTAATAAAAGGAGCAGAGAGCGTACTGCGCCCCAATCAGTGCTGTCAGCCACGACTGAGCTGGGCTGCAAGCTCATCAAGGGAGCGGGCAGCAGGCCCCTAGGAAGGGCCATCGTGTCTGCTGAGGCCACACACTGACAGCAGGGAGGAAAACAGACTCTTACAATCCAAGGTATCAGCCCCAATTACTCAAAATTTTAATGACACTTTAATACACGATAATGTTGTTGATAATGGGAGATCTTAAAAAGCACTAGTACTTAAATATCTTATGACCGTCTTCCTTCACAGCCTCTGACTCTAATATTTGGATCATAATCTTTTTAATATAACATTATTTAGAAAAATCAATTGTCTTAGTTACATAATGGCAAAGTCTTGAAGGATTTAATTTTAGCCCTCAGTAAAACTGCTACGAAAGGTAATTAAGTGTTTCATACCTACTGCCTGATCACTTAACTCAGCCTTCCAAGGTTATACCAATTTTTGAAATGTAGCCCCAAGATTGGTTCAAGTTCAAAATGAAAATGAAGCATTATAAGTAGTAGAATAATTTGAACTAGTATTCTAAATTAATTTTATAGGATACAATATCTGTTCAGGAAAAAATACACACTCATTTTGTCATTCTGAGTTAAAGGGAAATGTTAGCCTGGAGGAAGATGCCACAGAACATTTTTTGAAGAAAATAATTTACCCTTTTCCTTTGGTTTTGGAGTTCCTCTTGGCCTTTCTTTTGTTTTCTACTTCTGATTCACTTCCACTCTCACTCTCACTGGAGGAGTCCTCGCTGCTGTCTTCACTGTCTCCTTCCTCCCCTTGTTCTCCACTTTCACTTCCAGATTCACTCTCTGAGAAAACAGTAACAAAACAGGCGCTCTTTGATTCATAGCCATTTACTTATACATAAGGACACAAGTAAGTGTCAATATTCATCACAAATGAAACCAGATGTTAAACTTTAGTTTACTGGCCCCACTTAGTCACACTGTTTCCACACCCATCATTTGGACTTCTGGAACCTCTCAGCAAGGTGAATGTGGAGGGATTCCGAACACAGGAGGGCTCTAATAATGACTGAGAAAGCAAGCAAGGATGAATCAAGTAAGTACACTAAATCTGAGAGAATCTCGCTTCTCAAACCTGTAAGTATCTGTATCTGGCTATGGCAAAAAAAAAAAATTTAAAGAATACAGAGATAAAAAATAATTTTAAATTCTTCTATTGATAATAGTAAATTTTATTTAGAGGAGAAAAAGGAAACAAATAGTTGAATTTTTTAAGAACAAATTTTGAGAGGGAAATGAATTATTCAAATCATCTCAAAACATTTCTAAATTCAAATGCAACAAGAAAAATTACTAATTTAAAGTTACCACTTACTTTAGTTAGTATAGGAGTTTTCTACAGGTCAAAGAGATGAAGAATTTTCCTTTTAATTTTTTAATATATAAATTACGGTATATAGGACTCTTTGTAGAAGTGCTGCATATAGTATATTTATATGTATTTTATTTAATTTTTAATTTTTTGGTTAATCCTCACCCGAGGACATTTTCTCCACTGATTTTAGAGAGAGTGGAAAGGGGAGACGGAGAGGGAGAGGAAGAGGGGCATAGGGAAAGGGAGGGAGAGGAAGAGGAAGAGGAGGAGGGAGAGGGAAAAAGAGGGAGAGGGGGAAAGGGAGGGAAAAGAGGGAAAGGAGGGGAGGGGGGGATGGGTAGGGAGAGAGAAACATAGATGTGACAGAGACACCCGAAACTAATATAATACTGTATGTCAACTACAATTGAGAAATAAAAAATTATTTTTAAAAAAGGCATCTAACTCTATCTCTTCATTGATTAGATACAGAGAAAGATAAGTATCTTGTTGAATTTGCAAAGCTAAAATCCAGGATTCTGATTTAGCATTCTTTTCATTGCATATGGTTGTTCTCAATCTTTTAACTCTTCATTTCTTTATAATACATAAGGGACTTATTGATTTTAGATTTATCTCTATATAGGTTCATGTAGAAATAAGAGTATAAAATGGATGAAGAACAGATTGTTCAATATTTAAATAAACTTTACATTTTTATAAAAGAAAGTTACTTTTAAAGGCGCCATTAAAGACTTATCAAATGCAAAACCATGATTTTTCAATGCACCAATGAATATAACAGGTAGTGTGGGTTAGAATTCAGAAAAGCATGAGTTCGTTTTTTAGCTCTATCATTTATTAGCTATGTGTCTAAGAGACAATGTCAAGTAAGAAGGGACTGGAGCCCTGGCTGGTGCTGCTCAGTGGTTAGAGTGTCATGCACTATGCACCAAAGAGTCTTAGATTCAATTCCTGGTCAAGGGACATAATCAGATTGCAGGTTCAATCCACAGTTGAGGCTCATGCACGAGGCAACTGACTGATGTTTCTCTCTCTTTCTCCCTAAAAAAAAAAATAATAATTAATTAAAAAAAGAAAGAAGGGCCCTAGTTGTTTTGGTTCAGTGGATAGAGCATCGGCCTGAGGACTGAAGGGTCCCAGGTTGGGTTCTGGTCAAAGCACATGGCTCGGTTTCAGGCTAGATCCCAGTTGGGGCATGTACAGGAGACAATCAATTAATGTGTCTCTCTCACATCGATGTTTCTCTCTTTGTGTCTCCATGTTCCCTTCCTTTCCACTCTGTCTAAAACTCAATGGAAAAAATATCCTCAGATGAGGATTAACAATAAAAAAAGGGGGGGGGGTTGGAAATTATTTTGAAAACTAAACAGTGATATGTAAATAAAAGGAATTATCAGAATAGCATAAACCTTTTTTAAACTCACTTGTTGAATTTTATGTACTAGGCTTTATTGTTTTGTTGGAGGCATATTATATAAACTACAGTGAATAATGTATTTTTTAATAAATTATATAGCCCACCACTGTCACTGCTGCTATTGGAAGAGTCCTCTTCCTCCTCAGATTCAGAATAAAATTTCTTAGCAGGTTTCTCTTTCTTTGCTTTTCCTGATGGAGTCCATTCTTTAGCCTGTTTAAAAAGATAAAGTAGAAATGTAAATATAAAGAAATTCTCATTGATGGATTCAATCTTCTGGCTAACTTAATCATTCAGATCACTCAATCACCATGAACCAAGAAGAAAGTTTAAGGCCTCAACAGAGAAGGCAACTGTGACAAGTCCTGGCATTAAGGCTGACTCCCCTTTACTACTGAATAGAACACAAAGACTCAGGGCCCATTTTATGTTCAATCAACAACCTTATTTTGCACGCAATTTTAAAGACTTCTGCATTTAGCCGAAACCGGTTTGGCTCAGTGGATAGAGTGTCGGCCTCCAGCGGACTGAAGGGTCCCAGGTTCGATCCCGGTTAAGGGCATCTACTTGGTTGTGGGCACATCCCCAGTGGGGGTTGTGCAGGAGGCAGCTGATCGATGTCTCTTGTCGATGTTTCTGACTATCCCTCTTCCTTGCTCTCTGTAAAAAATCAATAAAATATATTTTAAAGACTTCTGCATTTGTTGGTCTACAGAAGATTTAAAATAAAGTCTAGAAGAGATTAGGGCAATTAGAAGTAGATGCAATAATAGCAATAAAAAATATAAGTTCACAGCTTGATACTGAGGTAAGAGAAAAACAATGAAAATATTTAGGGTGGGCAATAAATAGCCCTAACCTGGAGTAATTCTTGACTTCTCTCTTTCTCTCATCTAAATGTATAATCCATCAAGAAAGCCTTTAGCCACCTTGTTCCTTTACCACCTAGGCCAGAGGCATCTCTCTGTCCTGGATTACTCCAACAGCCTCCTAACTGGCTATCATACTTCCCACACTTAACCCCCACTCTGAGTTTGCTAACTCCCTAATCCCTACTCCGAGTTTGCTTAACACAGCACTTAGGATAGTTCTATTAAAATCTAAGTTGGACTATATTCTTAACTATATTCCCTATAATGTACTTTACATCCTCATGACTATTTTTGCAACTACCGATTTGTACTTCTCAATCCAATCACATTTTAATAATTATGTATGGTACCAAGTGGGTACTAGAATTACTGGGGGATCATGTCTTAAAATTATATCATTGTCTTACCACTACACTGAACACCTGAAACTAATATAAAAGAATACTAAATGTCAACTATAATTTAAAAAGAAAAAATTATAAAAAACATAAACTTAGTCCAATCAAACCCTGCAACAGCTCCCCATTTCACTCAAAGAAAAAGCCCAAGTCTTTAGAACAGTCTGCCTGGCCCTATATGCCCATGCCAGTCCCCTTGCCTACCTGATCTCCTTCTGCTGTTCTTCCTCCTTCCCATTCTGTTCCAGCCACTACTGACTGTTCCTTCAAACACACAGCAAGCTTCCACCTTAGGGACTATCCCCCTGTTGTTCCCGCTTCCAACTCCCCCAGGTGTCACTTCAGGGAGGACCACTCTATTTAAAATTCCAATCTCCCATGCTTTGCTCTAATATTTTTCCCCCATGACAGCACTTATTACTTGCTAACATACCAAATATAGTATTTATATATTTACTTTTATTGTCACATGTTATTGTCTGAATAGCCCCTTAAAGACTTTAACATAGTGCATTATAGTAAAATAAGTTAGTTTCATAATTGTGACCTTGATTCATCAAGAAAAAAAATAAATCATGTTTCAAATACTCTTTTAAAGGGCAAGAAAAATGTATATTTTTTAAAAGGTCAAAATGGTTAAGGCTCATTTATTTATCACACTTTTAACTGAGTTTCTACTATGTGCCAGTTTGCTAAAATACACATCCCATTGTAAAGTACTTTACAGCACACTAGAGGTTCTTATTCAAGAACACTGGATGCACGTTAGAATCACCTGAGAACATTTTTTTAATACTTAAAGAAACAATAAAAATACAGATACTAAAAAAGCTAATGCCTGAGATTCACCTTCTAAAAGCCATATTTAATTGGTCTGGTGCAAGTATGACATGGGTTTGTTTACTTAAAGATCTCTGTTGAAAATCAGTTACCTGAAAGAGTTTAAGGATTTAAGGTATGCTGCATAAAAGATAAGTAAGCCAGAACATTCTATATAATAAAAGCCTAATATGCTAAGTGTCCGACCATTCATTTGATCATTCGACCAGTTGCTATGATGTGCACTGACCACCAGAGAGCAGATACTCTGACCGGTAGGTTAGCTTGCTGCTGGGGTCTGGCCGATCGGGACTTGGTGAGACGGGCCCTCCCCGGCCAGCCAACCTCCCGGGGTCACTCTTCGGCCCCGAAACCAGCTCTCTGTCATCTCCTGAGGGATCCTGGATTGCAAGAGGGTGCAGGCCAGGCTGAGGGGCCCCACCAGAGCACAAAATCTGTGTACCTGAACTCTAGTTACTATATATGGACAATAGAAAAATGAGTAAAAATTACTCAAAAATCTCTATATATAAAAGGCTAATATGCTAAGTGTCCATCCGGGTATTGACGTCACGTAGCAACAACTGGCTTCCTCTCTGTAGCAACGACTAATCTCCTTGCAATTTCTTCAGCCCAGGAACACAACTTGCTTTATAGATAGGTACAAGCATTTCACACTTTAAACAAATGTCTGTGAAGCATTTTCCCATCTCATTTGATCTTCATAGAAGTCCTGGAGTAGGCAGATAGGAGACTTGTGGAAATTCTATTTTCTTTTCATTAGCCAGAAACTGGAGATTTAGAAAGATTAGAAACTTGACCTGACTGAAAAGAAGTAAGAAATGGTGGACCTTGAAAATGACTTCAAGTTTTCACACTGCAGAGAATATAATCAAACACTGCTGCGTTAAATATTTTAGCCTTTGTTCTCCCTGCATGATCTAGAATAATTATTTTGTGTTGATATTTACTGCTGTGTATTGCTGACAATTACCAGAAAGAGAAGTTGGGGTGCTTCAATGTGCTGGAAAAAGTTTAGCTACATCAGAAAGCAGGTCTAACTAAGCAAGTTTATTCTATATATGTAAAAGGTTAAGTTGACTTGTGCATGTGCGATACATATAAAGCTCTCGCTGGCACCAATTGCACCCATGTGTTTTTATTTGTCATTGCCGATCATGAATTTGGTTGACACTTCTATTATACAGCAAGGGCAAATAGCAATATTAAAATATTTCTTCTTATTAATTTCCTTTCAATGTGCACAAATTCATGCACTGGGTCACTCGTGCTTGAATTAAATACTTATGTAATATCAGCAATATTGCTTTCTTTTTATATAATTAAAATGTTCTGTATTCCAAATATGAATATAGTATTCTATGAACAAAGTTTTCCTATATTTAGTAAACACAAAAGTCCATATTTTTCTTAAATCCAATCATTTTATGAAGTTTGGTAAAAAGTGTACCAGATCAATTTATGGGGATTAGGGAGGGGAGTGGAAATTACTTAATTAGACTATGGCTCTCAAGGTAAGACTAAATGGACAAATAAGGGAAATTAGGCTTCTATGCTAAAAGGGCAAATTACCTTGGCACAGATATCAACTCAATATTTATGGCATTTTAAATAATAAAAATATTTTAATTTTTATGATGATCTTTAATGACTATGAGAATCATATCATTCTAAGCAAAAGAAACAACAGGGAAAAGAGAAGAGGAAAGAATAGGAAGACATTAATTTTAAAGTTCCTATGAGGGATAAAATATTGATAATAGATGGCTTTATAAAGAAAAATACTTTTGATATGCAAAGGGCAGTTTTTCTGTAATTGGAGGGAAAAGGATATTCTAGAATAAGCAAAAAAATTATAATGGACTTCAAAACTTACTGTTATAATATAAACAGACATCATATCTGATATCCTAGAAATGGTAGTATGCAATTGAAAGTGACTTCTAATGTAAACCTGACTAGGTTCCCGGTTGTTTTGATTAAAATATCAGAGTATATAACCCAAGGCCATTTTTCTTACTAAGTTATCATAGTGACCCTGTAAGATCACTTTACATTGAAAGTAGGATAACACTGTTTTATGTGTATGAATATATTGATGCAACTTAGGAGGGATGTGAGGTAGAGTGAAAAGCAAGAAAGCATTTCTGCATTGTTACAAGCCAATCTTTTAGAAAGTATTTAAGAGTATGTAGATTTGAGTGAAAATCAGCATTTGATATTTTTATTGTGTCTTTTATAGTATAACTAGAGGCCTGGTGCATGAAATTCACACACAGGGGAGGATGTCCCTCAGTCCAACCTGCACCCTTACCAATCTGGGATCCCTCTCACAATCCAGTACTGCTGGCCCCAACTGCTTGCCTGGCTGCCTTCCTGATTGCCCCTGACCGCTTCTGCCTGCCAGCCTGATTACTCCCTAACCACTCCCCTGCCAGCCTGATTGATGACTAACTGCTCCCCTGCCAACCTAATTGCCCCTAACTGTCCTTCCCTGTAGACCTGGTAACCTCTAACTGCCCTCCCCTGCAGGCTTGGTTACCCCTAACTGCTCTCCCCTGCAGGCCTGGTCCCCCACAATTGCTCTGCCCTATAGGCGTGGGCCCCTCTAACTGCCCTCCTCTGCAGGCTTGATCGCCACCAATTGCCCTCTCTTGCAAGCTTGGTCCCTCCCAACTGCCATCCCCTGGTGGCCATCTTGTGTCCACATGGGGGTAGCCATCTTTGACCACATGGGGGCAGCCATCTTGGAGTGGTGGTCAATTTGCATATTACTCTTTTATTAGATAGAATAGAGGCCTGGTGCACAGGTAGACACCAGCTGGTTTGACCTGAAGGGTGTCCCAGATTAGGGTGGGGGTTCCCTTGGGGTGTGGGGCAGCCTGGGTGAGAGGCTTGTGGTGGTTTGCGGGCCAGCCATGCCCCCCAGCAACCCAAGGGAAGGCCCTGGTATCTGGGATTTATTTATCTTTAATAATTGAAACTTTGTAGCCTAGAGCGTTCTGTGGCTGCAGCCATTTTTGTTGGGATTTACTTATCTTCTATAATTGAAACTTTATAGCCTTGAGTGGAGGCCTGGGCCTGCCAGGGAGTGAGGAAAGCTTGGCTTCCTCCATTGCTGAGGAAACCCAAGCCTCCTGTTTGCTCCATGGCCGCAGCCATCTTGGTTGGGTTAATTTGCATACTCGCTCCTGATTGGCTGGTGGGCATGGCTTGTGGGTATAGCACAGTGATGATTAATTTGCATATCACTTTTTAATTAAATAGGGTTTTAAGCCAATACATCCAGAGACCCATAGACTGAAACTGTTTTCTGCATGGCATCAATCGATAGTAACAGTTTTTTCAACCAGATTACAGCAGTTATAATTATTCTCCCTAAAGAAGGTACCCATTATTAAGTTACAGAATATAGTCAGCAAATTAAAAACAATAATTTTGTTGCTGTTGAACTGGGCAGGTGAAATGAAGACAAGAAAATAGGTTATTGAAGTACTATCCTGTAAGAAGAGCACATGAAAATGGAATAAGCCAGCCAACCCACCACTCTATCAGCCAAAATAAGGGTACTGCTGAGACCAAATTAAATTGCACAAAATTGTTATCAATTTCTGAGAAGATTAATTAATTAATTAATTTATTTATTTATTTATTTATTTATTTATGGAATGGGCAGCGAGGAGTAAAGGTGGGTGGAAGTGAGGAAAGGATGAAAGGATGGCTTTACTTGCATGTACCCAATAATAAAAAAATGATGGAACCATAAAAACAATAAGCAGGCATAATATGAAATTAGGAAAGAGAGTAAGTATACCTATGGAAAGAATCATAACAAAGCATATTCTCTTTGTATTCTAGCATCTGACCAAAAATTGCACAAAGAAGCCAATCTTTTTGAAGAGTATAGTGGTACCTCGAGGTACGAGTGCCCTAACATACGAGATTTTTGAGATACGAGCCGTCGAGTGAGCGATTTTTTCTTTGAAATACGATCAACATTTGAGATAGGAGTAATCGCGTGGATCGGCCGGCTGCACACGACCCACCAGTTTACCGCGACTTGAGCATCTCATAGTTTCCCACGCCTCAAGTTACGGAACGAATTAAACTCGTATCTCAAGGAACCACTGTATTTAAGAGTATGTAGATTTGAGTGAAAATCAGCAAACTTAATTGCAAAGAGGAACAGACATGCAATTAGTTTTAATAACTTTTACATTTTAAAAAATTATCTCTAAATAGTTAATTTGTCACAACATGAAAATGATGGTGCTCTAAGTACTAAGAATAGTACAGATTTGCAAATAAGCTCAAGCTTCCTCTCTTAATGTTACATAACACTAAAATGCAATGAAGAGCATGAACAAA
Source organism: Lasiurus cinereus (assembly GCA_011751065.1). NCBI lineage: Eukaryota > Metazoa > Chordata > Mammalia > Chiroptera > Vespertilionidae > Lasiurus > Lasiurus cinereus. The sequence goes on along the minus strand of JAAGEH010002531.1, from coordinate 39,810,527 downwards.
GGACTGGCAGATCTGGGTTAGAATCTCAATTCCATCACTTTCTAGTTTTGTAAACCTGGGCAATTTATTTAGGATCTCTGAACCTCAGTTTCCTCATCTGTAAAATGGGTAAAACAACAATCAACACTTATAATCATTATGAGGTTTAAGCAAGATAATATTTGCAAAGTACACTGCCAACGTTTGCCAAATGGAGCCAGTATCAGTTATTATTGCTTCTGGCCATGCTCTAAAGCCAGAGTAAGGTCTGAAGAGTTAAGAGAAACGCATTTCTTAAAAGGATCAAATTATATGGCTATGCACATTATATAAATTCTATTTAAAGTAATAAAGATTTTCTTCCACTGTATATAAGTTAATAGGCAAGAAGGTTAATGAATTTCTCACAAGAATTAGTGGCAAAGAACTCTGGTTTTCTGAATCCTTGTTCAATATAACTTTTCTACCAAAAAAAGCATCCAGAATGAAATACCTAATTGTTCATTTTTATTAATTTTACTTTAAAAATTATGATATATATTTCACATAATCAAATCTCTAAAGACCATCAATAGACCCTCCATTTTTATTTTTTATATAAGAGATATGAGATAATATTTGAAAACAAAATAATTCTATATATTCCAAAAATGTAGCCAGCATTTTTTTAAACATCTAGAAAAAGATGATTTGTATAGAAGTTGGTTTTTAATGTGAAGGCAACATATTACTCATTTTAATTGTGACCCTGTCTAAGGATATTTTTGGTACACAATGCTCCCTATTTATGTCTAGGCTTCACTTAGAACGGATTCATCAGAAAATCCAGAACACTTTGTATGGTTTCTTTGGAATAGAACAGCAAAAATTATTGAAAAAAACATTGACAGGAAGCTTACGAATCTCTAAACAAAGTAGAAAAAGCTCAAACTAATGAAACCGAATACCTTAGAAATAGAATCTACACAGCTACAAATGCAATACCACAAATGTAGATAGCATTGATACAGAGAATTCAATTCTCTATTTCCTTGAAGAAAAGGAACAGTACATGTACAATGATGTAGGAACACTACAATTTTTAGTTCCCATAACAGCAAGATACTAGTATACTTAACACATTTTACTTAGAAATACCAGAACAATTTTCAATTTTCAACCCCCCACAAAAGCTTTTATTTGAAAAAGTCATTATTCTAGAATATCCTACTTCTTGACAAAATTAATTTCAGAAAGGTCAACTTACCAACTCTATTACTTCTACATTTCGAACTGATGGATCAGGTGCCACCTCTGGCCAATTAGATAATTCCATGTACCCAGTAGCTTTAGTGTTGAGAGTATGAGATAAAGTTCCAAGCTGGAAATGATCCCTATCTATTAAAATAGAGGAAAATATAAAATAAACAATATGAGCTGTATATAACATAGAACAGTCCTAATCGAAGCTCAAGATAATTGGCATATTACCTCAAATGTCAAGGAATAAATATAAACTAGGAAGCTCTTCATAGGTCAAAAAACTGATTTCAGTCCATAGATTACAATAATCTTTCCCATAATGGTCAATAAAAAAAGCTAATCAGTCAGTGTGTTTTGAGGTGTTGCTTTGAAATGTAGCTTCTCTAAAAATTACTTTACTGTGAATATTAAGAATGACAGCACAGTTAAACAATCCATATACATGTCTTGGCACAAACACATTCAGAATTTTAATAGTTTTTCTATGAACTGCTTGGTATCACTTTATAATTAAATAAGGAAAAATATAAAAACCAAGGTATAAAATCATCTGATTCCAACTGTAATGGCTACTTGTGAAATTGATTAATTATTCCTTTTAAAAAGGTGAGAAAACATTTAAATATTGAAGTTTTTATGAAATAATTGTTCCTAGAAAAGTTTATGTTTGCATGCATAGAATATTTAATTAATAACAACTCAGTATTAAGGTGAATTATATTCTTTATTAAATAAAGGTATCTATTTAAAATAAAAGTGAAGTTAATGTCTATAAAAACACAGCTTTTATATATTGTTTTTATGCTTAGTAAGAAAATAAAATCAGAAGATTAAAATTATTTAGGTAAATAAGGTCCATAAAAATATAAACTTTAACTAATATAAAGCTTGCTCTATAGAACAAATGAATGAATAGAAAGCACACTGTTTTATATATTTATAGATGCTAGTCATTTGTATTTCCTAAGAGATAAATTATAAGCACATTATAAATGGAATATATTGTCATATTTTTCAAATAACATATTGTGCAGTTATATTCTAGTGATAATAATAATAATAATAATACCTTTAAAAGGAGACTCAAGCAGTGGTGCAGGTTTTTGTGCTAGGAATATTTTTTTGGCATATTTACTTAAAGCTCCACTCTTCTCATTCGGAACAATAAGCTGCCTAATAAATCTTGTACGGTCTCTGATGTCGTAGTTTTGATCATACTTGCCGAGATTTAATATGTACTGGGTAAGCAATTTTGTCTGTTGGAAAAAAAGCAAAATAACAGAACAAGATGAGAACACAGTTATTTATGATTATTGATAACCCTGGATAAACATATTTAAAGAGATAATAAAAATGAATGGTTATGTCAAACAAATGTTGTTCCATAGGGAATATGCATTTCTAACGCTGCAAATGGAATTTTGAAGCCAAAGCACATGTCCTCTTCAGAATTGGGGAGGTGAACGCTGAGTACTGAGAAGCAACCATGTGCTAGATTATTAAACTGCTGAAGTGGAAAGAAAGGCATCATTAAAAAAATAATCATATATGGCAAACCCGCTGAAGGGTCTACGTGAGAATAATGAATGTGGAAATACAACTAAAAACATGGCACTCAAAACTTAATCGGAAAAATATGCAGGACATCAAAACATCAGAGAGTATTAGGGGGTTGGCAAACTGCTTCTCCTGAGGTGTGTTTTATGAAGAGATACTGTCCCTGGCATACGCAGTGTCTGCACTCTGACTGCACTCAGTTACTTTATCCTGAATTATGACCCATTAAAGCAGACACATGAATCACTGAACTGGATTACTGCAAATTATTTGCAGTGCATTTAGCTGTTACTTTTTCATAAAAGCAAGCTGCTGATGCCCTCTAAAAACTAGGATAAAAGACTCCTTCCATTTTTTCTCCCATGCTGCTTATAGCCGCTAGTAATATTGGTCATTTATTTATTTATGTAAGGGAACAACTTATTATAGTAGCTTTTACACTGCAATAAGATTTCCTAAGTCAATTTTTTAATGTACTTACATTAACAGAGATTTTAATATTAAACCAAAATTGAAATACAAAATAACTTTGTATTTAAACTCATTATTTTGTTGAAAAAATATAGTTTTAATTTAGGTTACACACATACAATTACAGCTATAAATACAGAAAATTTAATTACATAGAAATTACATAGAAAAAATAAACACCTATATTAAAATATTTTACATATATTAGAAACATAAAAAATCAATCATGTCAGACAAAGACAATTCTAGAACAGTAAATCCAAGTATAGGAATGGTGTGGCAAATTCTTACTAATAAAAGAGAAATATGTCAATTGACTGTCACTTTGTGATGGCAGCCAGTGAGGAATGAGTATGCAAATTAATCTGACAAAGATGGTGGGCAGCTTCTCCTTCACCCCCCGGCCACTCCGGGCCTCTGGGCAGCGTGCCTCCTCAGGGCCTCCCTGCTGCATTCCACACCTGCCAACCATTCTTGCAGTTCCCTGTGGCCCAGCCCACAGCCTCAGAGGCAACCCTCTGGTGTCTGAGGTTGTAGCTCCCAGTGTCTGGCATCTCTCTCTACCCCACCCATGCCCTGCTGCTCTGGTAAACAAAATGCTAGCATTAGAGCAGCCCCGCGGATGCGAATGCATGCAGGAGTTCACTTAGTGCACAGTTAGCGCACCCTGGGAGCCCCGGGCCAGCCAAGGGGAGATGGTGGCGGCAATAACAGGAGGCTCAGCTTTGTTTTGAATAGATGAAAGAGGCCACCTACACAGTAACCCAAATTATCAGATCTCCCTCCTCCCTATCTTGCCAAATTAAGAGGAGAGGGGTAATGGGCGTGGACGGAGGGCAGGCAGGCAGGAGGAGGAGGAGGAAGAGGATGATGAAGGGGGCCAGTTGCATCCCACTTTCACAATGGAAAAGTGAAACGTACTAATCCAACCAATCTCTCCAGTCCTTCCCACCTGCCTCGCTCCCCCCCACCTCTTCCCCTCTGTGCCTCCTGCGAGCACCAATGCTACACAAAGGAACTCTCTGGAGAAAGAGGACGAGGAGGAAGCAGCACCAGAGCCCACAGGTCTTGCCACCACCGCCGCTGCATAGATTGCTGAAGCGAGCCCGTAGCCAAGGGAAGGAAGGCCTATTCTTGCAGGAATCTTCGTGCGTCGGGCTTCTAGTTTATATAGAAGTGAAGGGGTGTCCTTTAGACCAGCCTGCTCCCTCTCCAATCTGGGACCCCTTGAAGGATGTCCTAATACCCATTTAGGCCCGATCCTGTCAGGTAGGATCGGGCCTAAATGGGCATTAGGACATCCCTCTCACAATCCACGACTGCTGGTTCCCAACTGCTTGCCTGCCCGCCTTTCTGCTTGCCCCTAACCACTTCTGCCTGCCAGCCTGATCATCCCATAATCACTCCCCTGCCAGCCTGATTGATGCCTAACTGCTCCTCTGCCAGCCTGTTTGCCCCCAACTGTCCTACCCTATGGGCCTGGTCACCCCTAACTGCCCTCCACTGTAGGCTTGGTCACCCCTAATGGCCCTTCTCTGCAGGCTTGATCACCCCCAACTGCCCTCCCTTACAGGCCTGGTCCCTCCCAAGTGCCCTCCTGGCTGGCCTGATCACCCACAACTGCCCTCCCTTGCAGGTCTGGTCCCTGCCAACTACCCACTTCTGCTGGCCATCTTGTGGTGGCCATCTTGTGTCCACATGGGGGCAGCATCTTTTGACCACATGAGGGCAGTCATCTTGTGTGTTGGAGTGATGATCAATCTGCACAGTACTCTTTTATTAGATAGGATGGGTTGAGATACCTGATTTGAATAGAAAGCAACCTTCTTTCAGTAATAAAAGCATTAATTTAGTTTAATAAAGTAGAATTGTAAAAAAAAAATAAGGGAGAAAATGTTGATAGAGCTATTCTAAATTTGGTTATCAACAATTGCTACTCACTAATTACTAGAGCATTGATTCAACTTCAGATGAGAATAATTCTATGAATCCTTTTTTAAAAATTAGCAAAATATTCACCAAATGAGAAATACAGTTCAAAAGGAAGTATAATATATTAGACAGTATAATTGACTTGCTGAGACAACTGGGGAAAACTAAAAATAGCTTCCTCTAAAACAGAGTAAGAATTTAGGTTTATTCTAAAGTCACTTGAATGCTGAGATTTAGAATGTGCAACCTAAATAAATCAAAGAAAATAAATCTGTTCACTGCAATGATATATATTTATTTATTTATTTATTTATTTATTTATTTATTTATTTATTTATTTATTTTTGGGGAAGGGCCTAGCAGAATGATACATTTTGCTTATATTTCTGATTCCTGAAATTAATTTTTAAGAAATGAAATTATTTCAACACATTATCTGACAACTATTGAGTTATATTGGGAATTTTAAGTAATTAAAATTATGTAGTTTCTTAAAAATATGTATTTGTTGATTGTAAACCTTGTTTTATTATATTGGTTGGCTTGTAAAAGTTTTATTAAAATGTATTTTCAAATATAAAACCCTTTCTATAAGACAAAAACATATTCATTTATAATGATGCATTGAAAACATAAGCAAAATAATTACCCACTGCACAAGCATATACTTTAATCACTTTCTTAACTGTATATGCCTCTAATACTAAGTTATTGGTATTTTTCTGAAGACATTTTTTGTATGGTCTTATTATTAAGTTTTTTTTAAAAATAAAAATAAGGTTACCTACAAGCATCAAAACTGAATTTTATGATCAATAATTGTGATACTGTTGACATTTCAAGTTACTCTTCTCTATAAACCATAATATTTTTATTGGAGAAAACACCTTTTTATTGTATTAGACTAGTGGCCCAGTGCATGAAATTCATGCACTCGGGGGTGGGAGGGAGGAGGGGAGTGTCCTTCAGCCCGGCCTGCATACTCTTGCAGTCTTGGAGCTCCACGATTGATCACCCCACAGAGGGAGACCCTGCCCACAACCGCTGGCTGGGTAGCCTAGGCCTCCCTCTTTGGGGCTATAGCAGAGCGCCCCCCCCCCCGTCAGTGGCCTGGGCCTCCCTCTGTGGGGCAATCATGGGCAATGGCAGGGCCCCCCAACCAAATGCATCTACACCTGCCTTGGCAGCAGCAGTCAGTGCTTGGTCACCTCGTCTACCCAGCACTGACTGCTGCCACAGGCAGCCAAGACCCAGGACTAACTTCTGCCGTGCCCATGATGGTGGCAGTCAGTGCTGGGTTGTCATAGCGCTTGTGACCCAGGAGGGATGGAGAGGTCAGCAATTCAGCCTGCTCGCCAGTCCCCGCCCACGTGAGCCTGCTCCCGTGCAGCCCGGTGTTCGGTCATCGATTTGGTCATTTTGGGTGTTCCAGACCCTGGCTCTTTATATATTAGAATAGTCTGAAAAGTGCAGAGGAATTCTGTTGAATGAAAGATATTCTCAATGCTTTCTTTTATGTTAAAATGTGTAAATATTTCAAACCCAGATATTTAACTTTTTCCCCTCCAGTCAATGAAACTTCTTGATAATTTTTATAAGGGAAAAAAAAAATCACCAAATTTAGATACTACAAAATCAACTGCCTTCTAAATGTCATTTCACTTTAATACAAAATATAAACTTATCCAATTAAAAACATTAGCTCTATCAAGTCTTCACAATTGTTTAGATACTGTAAATAACAGAACTTCTAAAATAAGTCTTGAGCTCTTAGTACTTAATTTTTCAGTTCTTCTCGTTTTTATAGAGATAAATTTTCAATGTCTTCCTGTTCGCAAGATTTGTTTCCAAGAATTGCTATTTGCTAAATTTGCAAACACTGAAGATTTTGACACTATATTTAGTAAATACTTTAAATATTTCCAAATGATTCTGAATAAAAATCTAACCAATACAGTATAAAAATTTACTTACTCCCTTCAACTCGAGCCCAATAAAAGCTAATATAGGACACAGATCAATTTACAAAGCAGTTTTTCACAAAATCACATTTCTAAAATCCCATTGGTACCATGCAGCAAAGAGAGTTGCATACCAGAATGTTTGACGTCATCTGAAATATATTCAACATTATACAATAACTTGATGCACAAAATTCATGCAAGGGGCAAGCCCCTGCGGCCCTACCCACTGGCCGTTCTGGAAGTTCATTCCATCATCAGGTCTAATTAACATATTAGCTCTTTATTATATAGGATTAGTTTCATTATAATTTTAGTTCTGTGAAATTATACATATCAAATATAAATAAACTTTATAATTATAATTTTACTTCAATTGGCAGAACAAGCAGATTTTGTTTGCATGCACCACAACCAATTCCTCAAATATTTCTGCTCCATAGTTTTCATAATAGAAAGAATGATTTTATTTTGACAGCATCCTTTTGGCAAAAACAAGTAATTTTATTTTCCATGTTGGGCTTTCAAATTTACAGAAGCATTTACAGCATTTCTGACAGAATAAACTTCCAAAAGCTTTACTATGATTCCTTTTATTGCATGGCAGAACAAATGTATAAAAGCTTTGAAAAAGTACAACTATTATTGGAATTAATTGATTTTCTATTTTAAAAGCAGCATTGTTTAGGATCTTTTTTCTGCTAATGGAATGAAAACATAACTATTAGTGCTTCATTTTTTATATGTGCAAAAGAAAACTTGAAATAAAAATTGAACAAAATTAATTTTTAAAAAGTTATTTGATCTAAATGAGATGTCTCATAAAGACATATGTAAATATCTTTTGCACCTATATATCTTTGTCATTTTGAGACTGCAATCCTTTCAAATAACTCCTAACTTTTCAAATAGATGCTGATACTTTTTTAGCAGATTGGTCACGTCTTTTGATTAGTGTGTGGTCAATGATATCACTATAATTATCATGGCGGATGGTAAATATTAACAAACATGTTGTGCATGTTAAATATTGAAAGAGAAATTCAGTATTTCATTCCTTAATATATATACATTAATTTTTAAAAATTCATTGTTGCTGGGTTTATAAAAACAAACAAACAAAAATAACTGCCAAAATATAAACTAAATAGATTTTAGATTTATGCTACACAACAAATAACAAAACTACTGTAACAAGAGGACTCTGTCCACTCTCTAATGATCTACAGCTGGATTATCTGTCACTCTCCTGTACATATTTCATCAAACCCAACCTCTGACTTCCTGTGTTTTTCTCTGACTCCATTGGCTGACAGCTGGGAATTACATGCTTCACACAGGCCATGGCACAACTTGTTAGTATATCAAGTTGCCAGCAGGTGAGCGCATTTACACACTTATCTCATCAGCACTAAAAAAGCAAAGGACTTGGCTTTTCCTCACTGCCTTGTCAGGGTACACTTCATTTTATTAGCACACATCCTGCATGCTGCTTTAAAAGGGAGAAGTTAGTTATGTTGTTTCTCAAAAAGGTTGAAAAAAGAAAGATGAAGTTTTTCCAGTGTAAAGATTTTACATATTAAAATGAAATCTCTTCACTATACTTGTGTCTTATGTGCTACTAGATTAAAAAAAAAACATGGTAGATGATATAAGTACAATGTGGAGGTCTGCAATTTACTGTCTTTTATATATATATATATTTCAGAGAGGAAGGGCGATTCTCAGAGACAGATGGAAATATCAATGATGAAATCATTGATCAATTGCCTCCTGCACATCCCCGACCAGGGACCGAGCCCAAAACCCGGGCATGTACCCTGACCTCCTGTTCATAGGTTAATGTTCAACCACTGTCCCATACTGGCCAGGCTAACTTACATAACTTTAGAGTAACATAAAGTTATTATAATTATAATATTCTATAACTTTCCAAATACTGTATGATTTTAGTGAACACAAGGAGTGTAAGGCTAAAACAATGTTTTTACTTATATATGGGTAAGTAAAAGGTGACTCCTCTTACTTACCAATATATAAGAAACGCAACAGTAAACATAGGTTTCCTTTCTTTTACTGTTTTTGAAAAGTAACTCATACATAAAGAAATCTACATGACATTTGGAAGTGATTAGCTGATTCATTTCAAAGATTGACTTAAAATGCAAAGATAAAATCGAAATCATGTGAATATACTCAGATTATCTGTAATATTTGGTCACAAATTTTGTATACCAATCAGCAAAAGCAACAATAACAAAAGTCATAACACAAGTGGGGATAAATTTGAGGAGTCAACCTGAAAATTCTGAATGGCCAATATCAGCTTACTAGAGAGTGGGTATGGGTAGGCAGAGAAGGCAGAAAGAGAGGGAGACAATTGAGACACACACAGCAAATACAAAAAGAGAGAAAGATGAACACTGATCATGTTTCTTTCACATCGATATTTCTCTCTGTCTTTCCCTGTCGCTTCCTCTCTCTCTAAAAATCAATGGGAAAAATATCCTCGGGTGAGTATTAAAAAAATAATATAATTAATTAATTAATTAATTAATTATAATATTTACTGGTTTCCCCTGTACCTATAGGACAAGGTCTACAGTATTTGCCACTCCAAGTGCTGGCCTGGACTACCTGTTCAGATCACTTTAAGTATGCTGAAAGCACTAAGCTATTTTATGACTCTGACCTGCTGCTCTCCTCTTTCCTTCTTCTGCACAGGAAACCACTCCTTAGAAGTCCATAGTCAGGAGTCTTATCCTTGATGAAACTTGTCTTTGACCTATTTCTTCCTACTGCAGACTTTCAATAACTTTCTCTTTTGGAGTTTCACTGTATCTCAGTACTTCTATTATAACATCTACCAAATACTATTTCATTTTTTTTATGTTTTTCTTCCCTACTACATTAGAATATCATCTCTTTGCAAAACGACCATCTTCAATAAAACCTTAAAGAAACAGGCACCTAATAATTGTTAGATAGACTAATGCGTGAACAGACTTTAGCCGCTTCATCAGAGTAAAGAAAGTAGGTAGAAGTAAGGATTGGCCTCTTACCTGTTTGGAGTTGGTTAAATACAATTTTGCTCCCAAATTTAAAATCTGCAGTTTTACAAGATCATCTTCATTTGTGAAGCTTTTAGCCATCTTCCTCAAAACATCAGGGGCAATTATAGGAACTCGTTCACAGTTTTCTCCAATTAACCAAAGAATACTTGCTCTAGCTACAGGGACCTAAAATTAGAAGTAGACAATATGTTTACAAATAAGATAAGCATGCTCTCCTTAATATTAACATAGAAAAGCCTTTAAGTATTACCAACGTGTTACATCTATCAATTCATTTAATGTATATCCAAGAAGTGCTCCTATATTTATGGATTTTCTTTAGTTATCAAAAAATAAACACACAAGAAATCACAAAACTGATTTTGGGATAATGTCTTAGAAAAGATTCATAGAGGAAAAATCACTGGTCTAGAATCTTGATTCTATCAGAGATCTGCAAATTCTTGGGCTGAATCTGGCTGGCTATGCCCATTTGTTTATGTATTATTATTGCTGATTTTGTGCTATACTACCAGAGGGGAGTGATGGTAACAAAGTCCATAAGAATAGCAGTTTACAGAAAAAGTTTGTGGACCTCTGCTCTAGGGCACTGATTTATAAACCTCAATGCCCCAAAAGATCATATAGAGTTCCTAATAACACTGCACAGTTCTGGTATCGCTCCAAGATAGTTCTGTGGTGGGGTCCAGGAATTCACATTTTTATGAAGCATCATGGAAGATTCCTGAGACAGGTGGTCTGTCTGTAAACCATGTTTTGAGAGTCATGGATAATACAGAAAAAAGAAGAGATCCATTACAAGCTTTGATTCCAACTGTTATGTCCTCTATCTACAGCACTGGGAATATATAACTGATAAGATCATCAAGATTTGGCTTACAGAATCCAAGATGGCGGCATAGGTAAACACCTACACTGCTGCCTCGCACAACAATTTCAAAACTACAACTAAAAGACAGAACAGACATCATCCAGAACCACAGGAAAGCTGGCTGAGTTGAAATTCTACAACTAGAGGGAAAGAGAGGGGCTCACGGAGAACCAAAGGATCTGCAAAAAGCTGAGGTACGGAGACGCAGGCGTGGAGAGAGCGGGTGATGGAGTACCAGGCTGGTTTTCTCTGGCAGGAGGGAAATGGAGACTCCCAAATGCATTGAACCCCTTATCTTATGACACCAAACCCCAGATCCAGCCGAAACTCATATGGGGGAGTTTGGACTGTGAAAAGGGAGAGGTGCACGGAAATTTAGGGGCGTCGCAAAAGATCAGAGGTCTGGTGGCACGCACAGCACTACGCGTAGAGGACAGATTGCTGATTGTGCCACTAGCTTTCGCGAGTGGGCGGGAGACAGACCCTCCCAACTGTGCCACTTCTGACTCCACTAAGCCCCAGTTTCAGGTGAAACCCTGAGGACCTAAACTCGTGTGGTCCTGGGGCCAGGGGAGCTGGAAAGGCAGCTGTCTAGAGGCACTTCGGGCACACGCGCACAAGGACTGCTCCAGCGATTACCCAGTCACGTGAGACTCAGGGGCCGTGGAGGGCGGGGCTGACTGGAAGGCAAGGTGGTCCCTTAAGTCCTGAGACTCCACCCCTCCCAAGCTCAACAGAGAAGCTTCTGCGATTTTGAAAGTCTGGTATCATAAGGCTGAATCCAACAGAATTTCTCCTGGCATAGTGAAAATGCCAAGACAAGGGAAAGGATCACAAACAAAAGAAATGGAGGAAAAGAAATGACTGGATATAGAGTTCAAAACCAGGCTTATAAGGTTTTCCAAGAATATGCTAGAAAAGTTGGATAAAGTTAGCGAGAGCCAAGAGGAGATGAAAAAGGACCAACTAGAGATGCAAAAGATTCAACTAGAGATGGAAAAGATCCAACTAGAGATGAAAAAGGACCAACTAGAAATTAAACATACACTGACTGAAATAAAAACTATTATACAGAGTCCTAACAGGAGACTAGAGAAAGGCAAGAATCAAGTCAAAAATATAAAATATAAAGAAGCAGGAAACATTCAACTGGAAAAGCAAAAAGAGAAAAGAATCCAAAAATGTGAAGATAATGTATTGAGCCTCTGGGACAGCTTCAAGCGTACCAACATCAGAATTGTGGGGGTGCCAGAAGAAGAGAGAGAGCAAGATACTGAAAACCTATTTAAAGAAATAATGACTGAAAACTTCCCACATCTGGTAAAAGAAATAGACTTACAAGTCCAGGAAGCACACAGAACCCCATATAAAAGGAATCCAAAGAGGACTACACTAAGACACATCATAATTAAAATACCAAGAGCAAAAGACAAAGAGAGAATATTAAAAGCAGTAAGAGAAAAACAGTTCATTACCTACAAGGGAGCACCCCTACGGCTGTCAGCTGATTTCTCAACAGAAACGATGCAGGCCAGACGGGAGTGGCAAGAAATATTCAACGTGATGAACAACAAGAACCTACAACCAAGAATAATCTATCCAGCAAAGCTATCATTCAGAATTGAAGGGCAGATAAAGAGCTTCACAGAGAAGAAAAACCTAAAGGAGTTCATCAACTCCAAACCAGTATTATATGAAATGCTGAAAGGTACTCTTTTAGAAGAGGAAGAAGAAAAAGGTAAAAGACAAAAAATTATGAACAACAAATACATATCTATCAACAAGTGAATCAAAAAATTAAATGAATTAAAAATTTGATCAACAGAATAAACTGGTGAATATAATAGAATCAGGAGCACAGAAAGGGAGTGGACTGATTATTCTAAGGGGTAAAGGGGTGAAAGGTGTACAGGGAGAGACTGGACAAAAATCATACATCTATGGATGAGGTCAATGGGAGGGAGGTAAGGGCAGAGGGAAGGGTAGGAGCTGGGTGGAGGGGTGCTATGGAGGGGAAAAAAGAGAAACAAATGTAATAATCTGAATAATAAAGATTTAATTAAAAAAAAGATTTGGCTTAGAAAATCATTAATTCTAGTTTATTATCTGGTCACCAACAAAAGAAATAGGAATACATAAATTTGTCCAATAGTGCATTTTGACATTAAATATTTTTAATAATGAAATTTTTTAAAATAAAGTACATTTTTACATAATTTGTTTATTAAAAAAATTACTGCTTTGTAACAAATTGGAAACCTTCCATCAACACCATTAAGACCATTAGCTTAGAGTATGTACATTAGTTGTATTTCTATCTGTTTACTTGTATTATCCCCTATTCCAAAAGGAATTTGAATGGATGTGTAAATTAGTTTCTGTGAACATTTTCACCTGGTATGAAAAATTTGCTTTTTATAAGAAATGAAAAAGACAATAACTATCATTAAGAGATAGCATCACAATAATAGATAATGTTCTTTTTTAAGAAGTCCTTTTCCAATTCCTCAAATAAAGCCCTAATATTTTCATTACAGTTTCACAGCTGCACATAAAACTGTTAAAAAAGAAAGTGAGAACAAGGAACTTTGCACAGCTAAAATTTTATCATAATATCCACCATCTCAAATTATTTCAAAACACCCATTTTATGAAATAACATAAAATTATTAATACCCTTAAGTTGGGTCTTTCACCAGAATGAGAAGGAGGTAATCAAAAAGACTTTAAAATAAAAATAATCAAGAAACCAAGATGGCAGTATAGGTAAACACCTGAACTTGCTGCCTCACACAACCACTTCAAAACTACAACTAAAAGACAAAATGGACATCATTCAAAACCACAGGAAGGCTGGCTGAGTGGAAATTCTCCATCTAGAAGGAAAGAAAAAAGCATACTGAGACTCAGAGGAGGTGTGGAAGTAAAGGCAGAGTACAGAGGCATGCATACAGAGAGGGCTGGCAACTGAGTATGCGGCTGTCTTTTTCAATCCAGAGGGAGACACGAGCCCCGGACTGCTCTGAACTCCAGTTCCAGGTGAGACTCTAGGGACCTAGACTCATATGGGGAGACTGCACTGTCTGGCATTGGGTGGAACTTGAGGGTGGCTTTCTCTCAAGAGGTACTTGCAGCAATTACCGAGGGACACTGAGACCCAGGGGTCTCTTAAGGCAGAGCTGACGGGAAGCCATTGCTGTTTGCTCTGCCCTGAGATGCCATCCCACCCAAACTGTGCACAGAGGCTTTTACATATGAATGGTCTGGTCCTTTGATATCTAAACTGAACTAACAAACTATAGCTGAGTCAGAGAAACCCAGAACATCCAAAAGAAGGATCAAGGCCCCACAGCAGCTTGCATTGTTTCCTTCACAGCTGGGCCTCATCTGGGCACCTCTAAAACCCAAACAAAGAAGAGATATCCAAGAGGCAGTGTACTCAGGGGTCAGAGTAGAACCATCCAGATTAAAATTCCTCAGATCCCTAAGGGACACATTCAGGGGGCAGATTCAGTGAGCACCAAAGCCCCACTGAAGCAAGTCTTGCCTCATAAGGGTGTCTCCAGCATAGAAGTTTTCCCATCGTAGACACAGCTGATCCTCACAGCAAATTGGCCTGAAGGTCAATTCTTCCCAGTGATACCAACAACAATCAAGGCTTCACTACAAGAATATTGTGCACACAGCCCACAAAGAGGTGCACCAAGCATGTCCACCTCAGGTAACTGGGGAGGCTGAGCCACTAGGTCCTATAGGACACCTACCACACAAAGCCACTCTATCGATACAGGGAAACAGACAAAATGTGGAGACAAAGAATCAGGTCACAAATGAAAGAAATAAAGAAAAGCAAACTACTAGATACAGAGTTCAAAACCATAGTTGTAAGGTTTTTTAAGAATTTTCTAGAAACTGCCGATAAATTTAGTGAGACCCTTGAGGATATGAAAAAGGACCAATTAGAAATTAAGCATACACTGTCTGAAATAAAGAATAATATACAGAAATCCGACAGCAGACTAGGGGACTATAAGAATCAAGTCAAAGATTTGAAATACGAAGAAGCAGAAAACATTCAAGTGGAAAAGAAAAAAGAACCCAAAAATTTGAAGATAGTGTAAGGAGCCTCTGGGACAACTTCAAGTGTACCAATGTCAGAATTATGGGGGTGCCAGAAGAAGAGAGAGAGCAAGATACTGAAAACCTATTTGAAGAAATAATGACAAAAAACTTCCCCCACTGGTAGAAGATATAGACAAGTCCAAGAAGCACAGAGAATACCAAACAACAGGAATCCAAAGAGGACCACACCAAGATACATCATAATTAAAATACCAAGAGCAAAAGACAAAGAGAGAATATTAAAAGCAGCAAGAGAAAAACAGTTCATTAGCTACAAGGGAGTATCCATATGATTGTCAGCTGATTTTCTCAACAGAAACTATGCAGGCCAGATGGGAGTGGCAAGAAATATTCAGAGTGATGAATAGCAAGAACCTACAATCAAGATTACTCTACCCAGCAAAGCTATCATTCAGAATTGAAGGTCAGATAAAGAGCTTCACAGATGAGAAAAAGCTAAAGGAGTTCATCATCACCAAACCAATATTATATGAAATGCTGAAAAGTATTCTTTAAGAATAGGAAGAAGAAGAAAAAGGTAAAGATAAAAATTGTGAACAACAAATATATATCTATTAAGTGAATCTAAAAATCAAGTGAATAAAAATCTGATGAAAAGAATTAACTGGTGAATATATTAAAATTGGGGGCATAGAAAAGGAGTGGAATGACAATTCTTGAGGAGAAAAAGGTGTCAGGGGGGTGCTGGAAGAGACTGGACAAAAATCGTACAGCTATTGGTGATGACAGTGGGTGGGATGTAAGGGCAAAGAGTAGGGTGGGAACCAGATGGAGGGGAGTTATGGGGGGAAAAAAGAGGAACAATTATAATAATCTGAACAATAAAGTTTTATTAAATTAAAAAAAAAGAAGTCAAATAACTTGCTTAAATTCACAAAGTTAGTAAAAGGTAGAGACTAATTTGATCCCAAGCTATCCAGTTTTCCAATACACTCTCTTAAGCCCTATAGCTCACATATACAATCTTTATGGGGACTTTGATAATTAATCAACAGTAAGAGTGGATATGAGGACAAAGGAACTCTCTGGTGAGAGATGTGGTAGAAACTCAAATGGTGACTCCTGTTGAGTCTGATTCTCATCTTCAAGATAAATGTGTAATTGCCCTAAAAGCTTTACTAACACTCTGAGGGAAGGGAAATTTTGCCATAAGAGACATTAAAAATTGGTAGGCTCCAAACCTTGCCATCCATTACCTTTCACTACACAAATATGATCCCTCTGAACAGGCAAACTATAGACTACCCAATCTTTAAAGAAGGAAATTATATACTCCCTTCTTCAAATACAACCCTTTCAGTTATAGAACATTAGTTGTCAAACTATAATATTCAAGGAACAGGCACAGTAAAAGGCAAACACAATGGAGAAGAATTTGAAAAAAAATTATCAGGTTAAAGCCATAGAGAGCATATGTTTTAATAGGGAAGAAGTGGTCAGTGAAATCAAATGTTAACAAAAGGTCAAGAAAGATATAGAAAGTAAATTATCTACAGGATTTAATAAGAGGGAGATAGTAACCTTGGAAAAAGTAGAAGTCAAAATCAGACTGTGACGTGTTAAAGAGTATGAGGTGAGGAAATAAAATTATTTTCAGATAATTTTTTTCCAAAACTTTAATTTTAAAGGGAAGAAGAGAATGAAATGAGACACAGATAACATGCACTACTCCTATGTATTAAGAGCTTTACATATCTATAATAATAAAGGCTTAATATGCTAATTAGACCAGACAGCCAAATGACCTTCTGGATGAAGCCAGGCTGTGAGAGCCAAGCTCTTTGTATGAATTTCATGCATCAGGCCTCTAGTATTAACTAATAAAATACAACAATATACGTTCTTCTACTATCACTGTTGTACAAACGGGAAAAGTGAAATAGATTTTAATGTAGGGACATGGAACTGGTAAGTGATAGGACAAAGATTAATATTTTTTAATTTAACTTTTAAACATAATTTCAGATTTATAAAAAATTGGTAAGAGTAAAAGAACTTCTGAATATCCTTTACCCAGATTCCCCAAATGTTAACATTTTACTATATTTGTTCTAGCTTTCTCTCTATGTATACAAATACATTTTGGTTTCTGAATAGATAAAAATTGTAGGCATGCCCTTTAATCTCAAAATACTTCACTGTGAACTTCCTAATAAATGTTCTTACATAAACACAGTAAAATTATTTAAAAATCAGGAAATTAAACAATCAACCAGTACTATTATCTAATCTACAGATTTTATTGAGATTTTGCCAATTATCCCTATCAATCCTTTATAGCAAAGAAAATCACCATTTATTTTAACAAAGCTAATATACTGAGTAAAATTCAGTTTATCCAGCAAAAATTGGTACTCACAGTGATACTGTCCAAGAGTTTGGCCATATGTTTAATAATTTCTCCATGTTGTGCAGGTTGCATTTGCAGTAATTTCTTAATAACAACCACACTTTCAGCAACAACTATTTCTGAAAAAGAGATTATTCTTATTAAACATGTATAATTCAATTCAAATTCAAATTAGCAAAATATTCTACATGTCTTAAATGACTAGGTGAAAACTACAACCATGAATATACTTTGACATTTTTGGGGTGAATATCCATCTTAAATAGAAAAGTATACTTTAATTTCTAACATGTTATTGTCTCTTGGTTTATGATAACCCTTTCTAATCTCTGCTTCTTTAAATCATAAACAAATTATATATTTCTTTTTCTTCTCACAATTAACATATGGTAGGTATCTTAGTATCATTTTATTTTTCAATTACAGTTGATATACAATATTTGTTTCAGGTATACAACATGGTGATTAGGCATTTACATATCTTACAAATTGATCACCTTGGTAGTCTAGTACCCAGCTCTACAGCAGCGGTTCTCAACTTGTGGGTCACGACCCACAGGTTGAAAACTGCTAGCAAGGTCGCCTAAGACCATTGGAAAAACAGATATTTACATTATGATTCATTAACAGTAGCAAAATTACAGTTATGAAGTAGCAACGAAAATAATTTTAAGATTGGGGGTCACCACAACATGAGGAACTGTATTAAAAGGTCACAGCATTAAAAAAGGTTGATAACCATTGTTTTAAATCAAAGCCAATAAAAATATTTTTTGAGAAATTAATGACTATAAGCTGAAGTAGAAAAATATGCTTTTAGATTCACAGCTTGAAAATTTCACAAGAGAAAAAAGGGTCAAAATATAAAAATTGAAAAATCTTGAATATATTTTATACTTGAACAAATTTGTGTTCTAACTAATTTGTGGTGCGTTATTGTATGAAATTAAATTTAAAATAACTACCATGGTAAACCATGGTTTAAAAACTGTAATTTTAAATATAACCCAAACAGAAAGTCATTATTAAAGATGTAAGAAAATAAAAACATGTTTTTGAATTCATATTTTAAAGTGTGATATAGAAATAGACAAAAAGGGTATTATTAAAAGTAGAAAATAGATAAGATGTATAGTTAGCATCCTCTTTCCTCTAGTTACCTCCTACAGTCGATTTGTTTAAGAATCTATATACCTGATAATTTATATTGCCACAGTTATTTAGAGTTTTACTATTATTTGTAGAAAAGTATTCTATCAATAATAACATCTTGAGGTTATAGGTAAAACTTATAATTTTATGTTCACAATAAAAAACACTCTTATTTAAGGATGAATTTTGTTTCAATTATAAATACTTATAACAATATTCCAGTTTTAAAAAATGATCTAAATGTGAAATAAAGATAATTAGGAATAAAAGATTTATTGTAGTGAAAAGTGATTTTTCAAATAAAATAATCAATTTGTTATGTTTAAACTATGGTTGCTATGTCACATATGCCTGTGTCTAGATATGACATAATTTAGAATCCCACAAATAATTTCAATGATTTTACATTAAAAATTATGCTTTTCTTAAATAGAATCTCATTTTAATCAAACACATAATTATAATAAATGTCCTCTACATAAACTATTTTAAAGGTGACAGATGACTCATTTTTCTCTCTCTCCAAATGGCCTCATTTAATCTAAAGCCATACCATAGAAATAACTGACATCTCACCACAGAACAGTACTGTACCTAGATGATATATTTTACCACCTAGTTTTACAAAATGTTTAGATATTGTAGGGCTTAAAAACATGAAACTGTTCCAAACTGATAAGTTCTGAATCTAGGATTCATCTTGGATTTCTGGGAATAAACTTTGATGGTAACACATTCAACATACTTTTTTGATCCAGCAACTTCTCCATAGCACAGAATCATTTGCCTGCTTTTAGCACCCTCTGCAGGTGAACCAATATTATACTTGGCTTACATGCCAATGAAAAGCAAAATAGAGCCTTGGAGACAGGGTAAAATGGAGGTAATTAAATTGTTAAGAAATAAAACAAATTATAGTTTCTTAGTTCTGTTCAAGTAAGACAGATATTGTTTGTAAGTTAATCAGCCACTTTACTAAGAAACAAAACAAAACTCTGTGTGTGTGTGTGTGTGTGTGTGTGTGTGTGCGCGCGCGCGCGTTTCAAAGACAAAATACTACTCATCATGACCAGGCTATTGACATACAGGAAAAAATAACATGCAAACATATTCAAATGATAAATTACTTGAAAAACAAAATGAAACTGTCAACTTACCATCTTTGTTAGAGAGCAGACACACCAGGCCATTGAGACATGTGTCAGTGACTTCTAAGATGTTTGTTGCACATCTGCCTATAGTTTGAATAGTGGCTGCTGCAAATTGCTTATCCTGGCTTTTCACATAAGTCTAAAAATATTATTTCAATTAGTTTATATACTGTTACTCTATAAAGTCAACAAGACATAATAATGCCTATTATATTAAGTTTTGTTGATACAAACATTGTAGCATACATAATCTCATCTATAAGTATAATGGGAGAACTAACTGATGACTTAGGTCAATTTAGTTTCCTTTTTACTTAAAGAATGTGCCTATAAAAGAGGTACATTTTCAAGCCAGACTCATTCACTTGTGGCTACCATGCCTTATGACTCCAAAACAGACAGCGAGGAGCAGTCACCCAAAGATAGCAATTAATGTAAGAGCAAGGCTGAGATAGATGAGAACTCTCTCTTTGGAGGTTTCAGTTAATTTCAGTTCATTCACAGCATCTGTGAATTTATGAGAAAGAAAAAAAAAGGTTGATTTTTCAGAAACACTAAATCTAAAAATTGGGAGAAGAAGAAGAAAAAAACCAACATGCTTCCAGAAATATTTTACTTTTAAAATAGTATCTGAGAGTAGTAACACCAAAATAGCTACAATGAACATTTCAATAAAGACTTTATAAATACTTAGTTTACAATAAACAAAATACCACATTTTTAATAGATTTTCTTTAAAATAATTTTTAAAGATACAATGTAAACTAAATATTTATACAAATTTAAAAATAAACAAATAATTCAATTATTTAACAACATGAAGTTAAAAGATTTTTACAAAATTTATGATAGCCCAAAAGAATTTCACTTGGTTAAACTTTCCTAATTTAAAAACTCAGCTTTTATTCTTTACAGAAATGAAAGCACTTTTAACATGCACATTTATATATAACATATATTATAAAATTTAAAATCCAATATTCAACTGAAATCCCAAGCTCAAATAAGATGTTCATGCTGTAGATTTAACACTATGGTTTAACATGCAAAATAGAATAATACATTTAAATGGTACCTAAATGACAAATGGACGAGAAAAATCTGAGAACAGTATCTAAAAACTTACAAATTTAGTGAAAATGGTAGCAAGAACATGATTGTTAAAGAAATAGATTAAACAAATTAAAGTTTCTTAGTTCCACTTAGGAAAGATCAATTATATTTAAAAACTGTTACCTAGTTGATTACCTAATTTCCTCAACTAAAAGTAAGTCTTTAGAAAAATTCACTATTTTATTCAAAAAAATTATTAGTAAGCACACCTATGAACATAGCAAACATAAAAATAAGGTACAAAGAGAAAAAATGATAAAATGGATACTGAAGAAATAATATATTAAACAATGGACCTTCGGATATTTATATCTGATATATTACCAATATTCTGAAACAGGTCTAATGTGTCTCTATAGAACTAACACTATAAAATTACCCCATCCCAAAATACTGTTTTATTTAAACAATTACATATTTCAAAGTTCAGAAAGACATATATTTAACTTTAAACTGAACAAATGTTAAGAATTAGCACTGTATACAAACCTGAAATTCTCGAAGAAGAGTTGATATGTTGGCTTCATTTGCCAAGTTTGTCAAAATTTCAAGCTATTTAGTAGAGAAAGAAGTAAACATTTTGAAACAAACAAAAGAGATGAATTTAATAAAGGCTAGACATTTAATAGAAAGGTAATTTATGCTTTTAAAAGAAGTCAGAAATGTTGGGAAGCATTATACCCTTCAAGTGAATTTTCTCTTCCTACATCTACATAAAGAAAATAGATATTTACAGAATGCTTAACAAGTAATTACAAAAAAAGAGAATCCAATATTTTCCCTAATTATTTGTCCCAACTTTACAATTTATATCCAATTAACCTAAACTAAAAAAGGTAGTTTGACTTTTTTTCTATTATTAAGAAAATTAGAAAACTACTGCCCTCCATGTAATACTTGTGTTCCAGGTTGTCTTATTGTGTTTCCTTTATCCTACCATCCCAAATTCTTAGACATTTTAATTATTCTGGATTTAGATTTACAAGAAATATGCAATTAAAAGCCCATTTCCAATAGGCTCAGTAAAAAGATGTTTTTACTCATAAAAAATATAGGCTCATTTAAAAGATGTTTTTAGTCATAAAAAATAGCCAATTAATCTGAAGGAAAGCATGACAAAGGAAAAAAAAATGGAGAACAAATGGAACAAATGGGACAAACAGAAAACACCCAAGATATAGACATAAACACGTCCATACCAATAATTACATTAAAAGTAAATGGTCCAAATATTACAATTAAAAGGCACAAACTGTAGAAGTTCTTTATATATTCTAAGTACCAGTCATTTTTCACAAATATGTATGGGTATATTTTCTCCCAGATTATGGCCAGACTTTTCATTTTATTTAGATGAGGACATTTAATTTTTCTGTAAAATGTAAAAAAACAATCTCAACATATAAAAAGGTAAAAATAACTATTTTTTATCTGAAACATTTGAGACCATGTTGCCAATTTGATATCGCATTGTCCCCAAATACTTCTTGCATATTTCCTACAAACAAGGACATGCCCTACAGACCACAATACAACCAAGAAAATCAAGACATTCACACTGATACATCACATCTATGCGATTGTTACTCTCTATTTAAGTTTCACCAATTATGTCAATAATGTATAATAAAAATACCCAGTTCAATATCACACACTATATTAGGATGTGTCTTAGATTTTCTTATGATTAAACTCAGTTTCCATGTGAATAACCAAAAATTCTAATATTTTTAGTCCACCCTTTTCATGTTGGTTTGTAATGTCTCCCCTATTACACAGTATACTTTCATATACACTGATCTATTTCCAGGTTTTTATTCTATTCCACTTCTTTTTTTGTTTTAATATCACATTGTTTTAATCCATATAGTGCTATATCCAAACTACACTCTATACTGTATTATCATTCCCTCAAAACAACTCTTATAATCCCTTGTGTTAGCATAAACTGTGCCTATCTCCTACTTGCAACTCTACAATCTCCCAATCAACCTATTAACCAACAACAAAGTTCTCAAAAAATGTTATTATTTTAAAATCCACACAAACATCATCATTTTCACAAGTTTTTCTAAATCTTTCAGAGAAGACTTTTTTTTTTCACAGCACTCAATTCAAATCTCCATAATATCACAACTGTTAAAATCATCTATTTACACATTTGTTTCATTCAGTATACTGTGAGTAATTCAGGGTGTGGGCAGCATATTTTCATTTTGTATTATTAAGATGTAGCACAGTAACTAATACTAGGTATATCAGTTAACAATGAGATGGAATTCCAATAGATGGAATTCCACATATGTTGACATATATGTAATTTTATATGTATGCTATTTTGGTGTATCAACAACAAGCTTTAAAACTTCATTTGTCAAATTTTCTGAATGTGTTAACATCTTAGATATTTTTACGCTTAAAAATATCGAATTTCTTGCAAAAAAAAAGCATTTGCGGGAAGTTTTAATTCATTTATTTTGAAGAATACTTCGGGAAGCTTATGGTGAACATGCTCCATCTCAAGATACTTGTGAATGCTGGTTTAAACGCTTTATAAGTGATGATTTCTATGTGAAAGATAAAGAATGTCCAGGTTAACCGAAAAAGTTTGAAGACCAACAATTACAAGCATTATTGGATGAAGATGCGTGTCAAACTCAAAAACAACTTGCAAAAAGATTAAACGTTGCTCAGCAAACAATTTCTGATCCTTTACAAGCAATGGGAAAGATTTTAAAGGAAGGAAAATGGGTGCCACATCAACTGAACAAAAGACAAATGGAAAACTGAAAAATCATCAGTAAAATGATGCTTCCACAGCACGAAATAAAGTCTTTGTTGCATCAAATTGTGACTGGTGATGAAAAGTGGACTTATTTTGAGAATCCCAAATGTACAAAATCATGGGTTGATCCAGCTCAACCATCAACATTGACTGCAAGGTCAAATCACTTTCAAAAGACAATGCTCTGCGTTTGGTGGGATCAGGAAGGTGTGGTGTATTATGAGCTTCTAAAACCAAGTGAAATCATTAATATTGATTGATACCAATAACAAATAATCAATTTAAACCAAACTTTGAAGGTGAAACGATCAGAATGGGCCAGAAGACACAGCAAAGTAATTTTGCTTCATGATAACACAACATCACACACTTCAAAACCAATTAAAGACATGTTAAAAGATCTTGTCTGGGAAGTTTAACCCATCCGCTGTATTCACTAGACCTTGCTCCTTCAGATTATCACTTGTTCTAAATGATGGCACATGCACTTTCTGAACAGCACTTCAAAACGTATGAAAAAGTAGAAAATTTGGTCTCTGAATGGTTTGCCTCAAATGAAGAAAAGTTCTATTGGGACGGTATCCACAGATGACCTAAAGATGGGGGAAATGTGTAGCTAGCGATGGACATCTTTTTGCATAAAGCACTTTTGATGTTTCTGTTAAAATTAATGTGTTTTCTTTTATTATAAAATCTGCATTATTAACTAGTACACCTAGTATATAATGATGTAGTTTAGGAAGTATAAAGAAAATCCCTAAATGATGTTTTTTAAAAAAATCGATTTCCATTTTACAGATGTAAGAAGCTACAGCAGTATCTTCAAAGAAAACACATATTAGAATATCTGAAAAATAAGAGCATGCCTACCTTAAGTGTCTTGATCATAGTTGGATCAGTTGACCTAACATAGAAACTCTTCAGATAAGGTTCAAACATACCCTAAATGACAAAAATAAATATACAAATACATTTAATGGTACTAATGCGTTCATTTCTCTCTTAAATTATGTACTTACAATGTACATACCTTTCTTTGAATTGACATAGTTGCTATATTCTGGAGGACAATATACTGCACCTCTCTAGAAATTAAAAAAGAATTTTCACTGTGTATATTTTCCAATGAAATATCTTTAAGTACATTAAAGAAAAGGAATTAGTGATAAGTTTCATATTAAATGGAACTCAAATATAATATTGAAAAGTTTTCAATAAATTTTAGATATTTATGCCTTATTTTAAAGTACATTTCCCTACAAACAATTAACAAATTACATTAGATTCATGATGAGTAAGAGTTAAAACCAATTTTATAATACTGTATTCCAAAGATATAAAGCCAATACTGTAGCTGCTCTGAACACATGCAAGGAAGACATTCTTAGGCCTGATGAAACAAACATGACTGCAGAGCTCATATAAACTTGTTGCGTCAATTCTGCCCAGAGAAACATCATGATGAGAGAATCATCAATTAGCTCCCTCCTGCAATTCCCCTGCATGTGATCAAGCCCACATCCTGGGCATGTGCCCTTACTAGGAATTGAATCGTGATCTCTTGGTTCATAGTTCCACACTCAACCACCTAGACACACCAGCCGGGCCAAAGATATTTTTAATTCCTTTGGGCTATTTGGGCTTGAGGTTTCAAAAATTCAGTATTTAACACAAACTTTGAGATAAATTAAAGTTACATTTTATTTGTTCAAATATTTCTTTTGAAGGAATACAAAAGAAAATGTACATAAAACCATGTCCTACCTACTGCTACGAAGTAAACGCACTAGTGATTTAGAAATAATGCCAACTTCAGATTTTGGCGATATGTGCCAATACAGCTGAGCAACTGCCATAACCACCTAAAAAATAAAAGCATGAAAACAATCAGAATTATGAACATTGGAGCACAGTACAGTTTCAAATAACACTCTTAAATATTATTTCCTTTAACTCCTATAAAATTCCTATGAAATACGATGAATATGTTACCTTTTATAGCAGGTAATTAGTGTCCTGCTCCAAGAATTCAGGTCTACCCTCAATTGTGACCTTATCTGGAAATAAGGTCTTTGCAGATGTCATTAATGTAATGATCAGGATGAGATCAAACTGAATTAGAGTGGGCTCTAAATCCAATGAAAGCATCCTTATAGAGACACAGAAAAGAAGGCAAATTGACAATGGAGGCAGATATAAAGTGATAAGCCATTCAAGGAATGCCAAGAATTGTCAGTAATCAGTAGAGCTAGCAAAAGACAATTTTCCCCTCAGAGCCTCTAAAATAACAGCATTTTTTATATTTTTAAAAAATTTATCTTTATTGTTGAAAGTATTACAGATGTCCCTTTTCTTTTTTCCATTGACACCCTCCACCGTGCACCTGCTCCTCCTAGGCCTTCATCAAACCACTGTCTGTGTCCACGGGCTAGGCATATCCATACTAATCTATACTAATGAAAGGGTAATACGCTAATTAGACCAGACAGACCAGACATCTTCCAAACATCCTTATCAACAAAGCCATGACGGCGGGGACTGAGGTAGAAGCAGTTAGGGGCTATCAAGCCAGCAGGGGAGAATGGCTAGAGGTGATCAGGCCAGCAGATGAGAGTGGTTAGGGGCGATCAGGTGGGCAGGCAGAGGGATTAGGGACAATCAGGCAGGCAGGCAGATGAGTGGTTAGAAACCAGCAGTTCTGGATTGTGAGAGGGACGTCTGACTGCCCGCAGTCGGACATTCTCTGATGGGTTTTGGATTGGAGAGGATGCAGGCCAGGCTGAGGGACCACCCCCGCCCTGTGCATGAATTTCGTGTACCGGGCCTCTAGTCTATATATATAAAAGCCTAAGTGATTGGACGACTGGACAACCAGACAACTAACCAGTCACTATGACACTAACACCAGGGGCAGACACTCAATACAAGAGCTGCCTCCTAGTGGTCAGTGCACTCCCACAGTGGGAGCGGCGCTCAGCTGACAGACAGGGTGCCAGACACCAGGCTCACAATGGCGAGCGCAGCTGCGGTAACGCGAGCCTCTCCCACAGACACTCCCCATGCACACCTTAGTGGTGGTGGTGGCAGGTGCAGTGGGGCTGGGATGAGTGGGAGCAATGCAGTGCCCAGCCTGGGTTCAGGCTCCTCTTTGGCCACCTGCCTCTTTGTGAACTACTTCGTGCTGTGTGGGATTGACATGGACAGTGGGCTAGAGCCCGATGAGCTGGCAGGGAAGGCCTGACTGTGGGGGCACTGATCCCTGCAGGCCAGGCCAAGGGACCGCACCAGTGCACAAATCCATGCACTAGGCCTCTAGTATGCATATAAGTTTTATGATTAACCACTCCACACTCACCAGCACATTCCTTCTGAGATTTGTCAGTTCATTCCAGCTTATTTGTCTCTAGATTTATTTTGTTAATCAATTTATTTTATTCATTAGATTCCACATATGAGTTAGATTATGTGATATTTATCTTTCTCTGAATGGCTTATTTCATTGGTTTTCAAAACGTAGAACCTTAAAAATAGTCTTTGGTTCAAAGCCATTATAAGAATGATCAGAATTTCTCTGTCGTAAAATATGAATACTCTGTTTTCCCTACATGCCTGTATACTTAGATTCAGACACCAGAAGTCTAGACTTCCCAGTTACTGAAAGTATCACTTTAACATGTGACAACTGCATAAACAAAGCTATCGAAGTTACATCACCTTGTCTTTAGCTCAGAAGATATATTACTACTACTTTATTTCTGAATGGCCTATAAAATTGTAACAAATGTATGACAGGAGTTTTACATATGTCTTACATACATACATACACACACACACACACACACACACACACACACAGTACCTGAGGAGGCTTGAAGTAAAAAGTTTCTTCTAAAACTAATAAATATGTTTTTAAAAAATACAGTTTATAAGGACCTACAATTACAGTACTGTTGTTTGGCATTTTTGTTGTAATATAGCTTTCAGATATTATTTGGGAATTTGAGGATATTTCTTCATCTGTGACCCACAAATACACTTAATTATAGAACAAACTCTTCTGAATTTAAAATCTTATAAAACAAAATCTCAATTAATGATTGACATAACTTATAAATCATTGATGGTGATTTTTTAAAATATTATAGCATAAAGCTCTAGGTTTCTTGAAACAAATTCTTTTTTTTTTTTAATTAGACATATCTTTATTAACATAGAGCAAGTTGTAGAACATTCATTCATGCAACAAGTATTTACTAAGTACCATGCTTTAGCCAATGAACCAAATACTGACAAGATCCTTGCCCATAAAAATAAAATTTTATATAAAACTATTTACATATATTCATATGAGCACAAACACCCATATACAGTGGTACCTTGAAATACGAGTTTAATTCGTTCCATAACCTTGAGGCATGGGAAACTATGAGACACTCGAGTTGTAGTAAACTGGTGGGCCGATCCGCGCGATTACTCCTATCTCAAATGTTGCTCACATTTCAAAGCAAAAATCACTCACTCGAAGGCTCGTATCTCAAAAATCTCATATGTTAGGGCACTCGTATCTCAAGGTACCACTGTACATATGCATAAACAAACTGAAACAAATTCTTCAAGTCTCTTGTAAAAGTTGCAAATAAGACTAAAATAAAAAATATCTATTTAATCCTTCAGAAGTTAGAAGGATTAGATTGGATATATATATCCAAGTATTAGATTGGATATATATATATATATATATCCAATCTAATAAAAGGCCAGCCACCATGAGCATAATGCCTGAAACAACCAGAGACCAGAACCACAATGGTCCCTCGCAGGGCTGGCTCCATCCCCAAGCAAGCAGTTAGGGGCAATCAGGCAGGCAGGCAGAGAGGTTAGGGGTGATCAGGTAGGCAGACGGCCCCTCACAGAGCTGGTCCTACCCGCCCCCCATCCCCAGCAACCCAGCAAGCAGTTATTGGTGATCAGGTAAGCAGGCAAGTAGTTAGGGGTAATCAGGAAGGCAGACAGCCCCTCATAGGGCTGGCCCCTCCTCCCAGCAAAGAAAGAGGGATGCCCAGGCCACCAGCAGCAACTCTGTGGCAGGTGTCTGGCTGGCCAGCAATATCCTCACAGAGGTAGGCCCAGGCCAGCCAAGCCATCGCATCCCACGCCTGTTGCCTGCAGAGGGAGATCACCGGGTGGCAGGGGAGGGGAGAGCAGTGCTGAACAGATGGCAAGCAGTGGCAAGCTGCCTGTAGCCAGGGGAAGAAAAGCCCTCATAGGCCCTGATCTCAGGCCAGGCCTAGGAACACTACCCAAAGGATCCTGGATTGTGAGAGGGTGCAAGCCTGGATGAGGGACCACCCCGAGTGCACAAATTTTTGTGCACTGGACCCCTAGTATATATATATAAAAGCAAATGATCAGGATAACAAAACATATTGGAACAAAAATTAGCTACCTCTACTTGGTACACAACCAAATAAGCAGGGAACCAGGGACCCAGAATATACTGGGACAACAAGTACAATCTACCTCTATAATATGTTTTACCATTCAAGAACATTTTTGATCAGTATTTGTACTACAAACTCAACTTCTAAGACAAAGTTAAATTAATAGGTCAATTATAAAATAGAGTTTTAGGTGGCAAGTAACAACTACTTCACAACCATCTGGCCAAGCATATTTACAACATTAGTAAAAGGATAATTTTTATTACTATGCATGGCTATTTAATAATAATTCATTAACTAAATTACTAAGTACAAGATAAAAATGTCTGCTAATTACTAATATATATATATATATATACACACACAAAGCTCATACTCTAAATTCTCAAGCATCATAAAACAAAGTAATTCACATGAAATTCTTCATTTTCAAAGATTTTGCTATTTGAAGGGAATAATTCTTAATATTTAATTGAAAAATTTTAATAAAATGTTTAACTTGAATCTATTAAGCCTTTAGCTATAACTTCCAGTTAATAGGAAATGCAGGTATAAAAGAAAAAATTAGGTAGCACTCTATATAGGAATCAACCAAATAAACACAGAACATCCTGCAAGAATTGAGAAGTTTAAAAGAGATAACAAGCAAGTGAAATATAGCCAACACATTTTGACGGTTTAGATGAATCACTTATAAAAGATAATTTCAGATAAGTTGGTATTAAATGAGGTGAAACTTTATTGAAATAGAAAGGTGGAGAAGACTGACTAGAAAATAAACAGGTTAAAAATACTACATACAGTATGAGTTCAATCTTGATTTAAAATATAAATATGTCTATATATATATATATATATATATATATATATATATATGATAATATATGTATATTTATGTAGAAAAAAGATCTGGAAGATAAACATTAAGATATTGTGATAATGAGTTCTTAGTGATGGAAATGTGATGTTTCTTTGTTTTTAGTTCTGGTAGTCTGCATTTTCTAATTTTCTACTGTGCATGTATATTCTAAATACAAAGAATTATTTAAAATAAAATGATTAAAACAAAATAAAAAATTAGGGTATAGATACAGATTATTTTTAATAGTTATTTATACCAATTAAAATTTACTATGTATAAGGCATTATGTTAGGTTCTTTTATCAGGTAAACTAGTGGCCCGATGCATGAATTCATGCACATTTAAAAGGTGGACCCAGAGTCAAGTCCCTGCTCACCCACATGTGCCTCAAAATCATGTGAGACCCAGACCCGGCTGCCCCCCACCCACTGGACTAGATCCAGATCTGGCCAGTCCTACCCCTGTCAAGCCCCACCAGGCAGGGGGCATAGCCTCAAGTCCCCTGGCCAAGACAAGGGACATGTTCTGAGATCCTCCAGATGGGGTAGGGATGTGCCTTGAGGTCATCTGTCAAGCCCACCAGGTGGGGGACACGGCCTAAGATCCCCTGTCAATCCCTGCTGGGTGGGGAGCATGACCTGAGGTACCCCGTCAAAGCCCCGCCAGGCAGGGGAACACAGCCTCAGGTCCCCGGCCCAGCACCAGGATAGGAAGCGCACCTTGAGGTCCCCCATCAAGCCCCGCCAGGTGGGGATCCTGGCCTAAGGTTCCTGGCCTGGCGCTGGGGCAGAGGGCGAGGCCTGAGATCCCCATCAAGCCCCGCAGCCAGGAGGTAGAGGTGTGGTCTGAGGTCCCTGATTGCTCGTTAAGGCTCCTTAAGGGAAGTTGGCCTCAGCTGTGGCTGCAGCCATCTTTGTGATGGAATGATGTTCAATTAGCATATTCCCTCTTTATTAGATAGGCTACAAATATAGACTGATATCACATTAAGTACTCACAACTACAAACTAGCAATAGAGAAACACACATAGTCTCCCAATCAGCTCTGAAATATCTTGAGCTCATATCTTAGGAAAAACCAATTAACAAAACCACACAAAAAAATATTAGTGAATCAAGTCCAATAGGTATATGACTATCAAACCAAGTAATAGCATAAAAACTTCTTTTATATAAAGAAACAAGTAAATGCTCCATTAGCACATCAAATATAAAGACTTGTTTACTGAACTTACATACTTTTAGCCGTATCTTAAAAAGAAATCTGTGAGAATTATTTCTTATAAGTATGTTAACATACCGCTGCATTTCTGCTCTGAAGCAAAGGTTTTGTATTCCGAATTAAAAGTCTATGGTCTGGATCCATAGTATAAGGCATCTTTCTTTTGTCAGCCTTTTCTTTCTGTTCCTCATCGGACTCATAGAAATTCTTTTCGTTGTCCGCTACACCATCATCCTAGAGGAAAGAAATGCAATCCCATGTTTAGCTCAGACCCTGAACAGCCTAAACATAGCAAAAAGAAAAGTTTTTTTAAAATTCTACAATAATGACAATATTTTACTATACAATACAACTTTGAGGCGATTTCAAAATACTTGCTCCTTATATGAAGGTCTTGATTTTTCTTATATTTTATAACACAGTAACTGTTCCTTAATGATATAGATACAGTGGTACCTCGAGATACGAGTTTAATTCGTTCCATAACCTTGAGGCGTGGGAAACTATGAGACGCTCGAGTTGCGGTAAACTGGTGGGTCGTGTGCAGCCAGCCAATCCGCACGATTACTCCTATCTCAAATGTTGTTCGTATTTCAAAGCAAAAATCACTCGCTTGACAGGTCGTATCTCAAAAATCTCGTATGTTAGGGCACTCGTATCTCGAGGTACCACTGTAATACTCTTTTATACAGGAAAACTATAAAAAATAGTAAATCCCATAAAAATAACTGTAGCTACCCAAAAGGAAAAATCTGACAATTAGATTCTAACAAAGCCTACAATATGAGACTTCCTAAAACCTGAAAACTGTTTCTATAAATTACTAGCCACTCTGTAGTTGGATCAAAGGGTCAGAAAAAAAAAAGGATAATTTTTTAATTCAACACATATATGTAAAATAAATCATAATAAAGCTTGACAGGTTTACAACTAGTGATTAAGGAGGTCTCTATGTTGTCAAGAAAGACTCAATTTGAGCTTTAAGTATATCCATAATAGTTTATTCTGTTTTGTCCATTTTATTTGAAGTCTTTGTTATCTTAGGTAGTAAAATCAGTCTATAGGCATTTAGTTTTAAAAATAAACAAAAATAATAATATCTATCTGGATCCAATTCAACTACCATTTAGAGGTAATTTCTATTATCAAGTTTCTGAAACGTACTTTCTAATTCTAAGAGAATGAAGTAGATAGACTGTTCCCTATTCTTCTCACAAAGTACAACGAGAAACCCAAGATATTATATACAGATGAAGCATTTAAAAAAGGAAAGCACCGAGACCGGTTTGGCTCAGTGGATAGAGCGTCGGCCTGCAGACTGAAAGGTCCCAGGTTCGATTCCGGTCAAGGGCATGTATCCTGGTTGTAGGTGCATCTCCACTGTGGGGCGTGCAGGAGGCGGCTGATCAATGTCTCTCTCTCATTGATGTTTCTGACTTTCTATCTCTCTCCCTTCCTCTCTGTAAAAAATCAATAAAAATATATTTTAAAAAATAAATAAATAAAAATAAAAATAAAAAAGGAAAGTCAGCCGAAACTGGTTTGGCTCAGTGGATAGAGCATCGGCCTGTGGACCAAAAGGTCCCAGGTTCGAGTCCAGTCAAGGGCATGTACCTTGGTTGCGGGCACATCCTCACGAGGGGGCGTGCAGGAGGCAGCTGATCCATGTTTCTCTCTCATCGATGTTTCTAACTCTCTATCCCTCTCCCTTCCTCTCAGTAAAAAATTAATAAAATATATATTTTTTTAAAAAAAGAAAAGGCAGAGATCAGAAGAGTGAATAAAGACTTCAGGACCCAAAGAATAACTATAGTGGATTCTTTAGGCTTTCATTTTTATCTCATATTTAAGACTGAGTGCTAGAGAAGCAAGTAACCCAGATACACCAATAAGCATAGATTTAAAAGAGGGAGGGAGGGAGGAAGGGAGGAAGGGAGGAAGGGAGGAAGGGAGGAAGGAAGGGAGGGAGGGAGGGAGGGAGGGAGGGAGGAAGGAAGGAAAGAAGGAAGGAAGGAAGGAAGGAAGGAAGGAAGGAAGGAAGGAAGGAAGGAAGGAAGGAAG
>JAAGEH010002531.1:39721444-39777150 GCA_011751065.1 Lasiurus cinereus | reverse complement strand
AAGGAAGGAAGGAAGGAAGGAAGGAAGGAAGGAAGGAAGGAAGGAAGAAAATCTTCCAAAAGTCTGCCCTATGTTGCCAAAGGACCAAGAAAGGGACGGTCTAGTAAGAAAACAACTTTTTTAGAAAATAACTGCTCTATTGAGGCCAACACTAGAGAAAATACCATGGTCCCACACCAAAGGATGATAGGAAGAGATAGATTTCAACGCTCACCGGCTGTAATGAGATGCCCCAATCATCCCATTGTGGTGGTATCAGAAAAGAATAAGACAGCACCGAGACTTTAATTCCCACCAGGAGTTAAGTGAGGCAGCCCAATGGTTCAGTGGAGACCAAGTGGACATTCAAGCTCACCTATAAATAAGGAGATGACTTTATCCTTCCTCACGAAGCTAATGAGAAAGGGATGCTTATTGGACACTCAGAACCTGCAGCACTCAATGATAACAAGGACACACCACTCTGTGGTGTTACTGGCAGATAGATGAATACAGAAATGAAGCACTTCTATTCCCCACAGACAAAGAGTTATCAGGGAAGTATTAGTGGGGAGCCAGAAATCATATATTCCCTCACAGTAACAATAATAACCACAACCCCTGTGACAATCAATGGAGGCTGAGGGGGGAACTTGAACTATACCATGACCTGGCAATAATAATAAGGTATTTACCCCAGTTTGAATTAAAATCAAGAATTTCATAATACCCACAATTTCCATGTTCAATCAAAAATCGCTCCTCATTCCAAGAGCCCAAAGGATCTCAAATTGGATGAAAAAAGATAACCAGTAAATCCCAACATCTGAGAAGTGGGGAGCTGCTGTAATAAATACCTTAAAAAGTTGAAGTGGCTTTAAAAATTGGGAAATGGTAGAAGCTAGAAAAATTTTGATTTGCATGTTTAAAAAAACCAAGATTATCTTGAAGAGACTGTTGGTAGGAATATGGCTGTGAAAGTTGATTCTCACAAGGTCTCAGATGGAAATGAGGAAAATGTTACTAGAAACTGGAGGGAAAGCAATCCATGTAATAAGGTGGCAAAGAACTTGGCTGAATTATGTTCTAGTGTTTTATGAAAAGTATAAGTTAAATGTGATGGACTTGAATAATAAACTGAGGAGATCTCTAAGCAAAGGGTTGAAGGGTCAGCCTGCTTTCACTTTGTCACCAAAATGAGAAAGATAAATTGAAAAAATTTAAGCAAAAGTTAGCCAGAACTTGAAGATCTAGAAGTTTCTCAGCCTATCTTTTTGGCAAATATCAAGAAAAAGTCTTCAGAAAATAATGCCAAGGGTATGTTTAGAAAATCATTTGATAAAAGAGATCATGGGTCCGACTCAGGAATTTTACTCGAATTGACACTGCCAATTGAACTAAAGGGGAGCGACAGGATAAAATAAAGGAGGGCTGTCAGACTTCTGAGATTCCACACAACAGAACAGTGTGAGGACACATAGAGAAGACATCTATAAGCCAAGGAGAAAGGCTTAAGGAGAAACCAAATGTGCAAACACCTAGATACTGGACTTCCAGCCTCTAGAATGATAAGAAATAGATTTCTGTTGATTGAGCCACCTAGTCTGTGGTATTTTGTTATGGCAGCTCTAGAAAACTAATACAGATATCAATAAACTATTCATCAAAGACATATAAAAATGGCAAAAAAAAAAAATCCCACCAGTAAACGTGAAAAAATAATCGACTTCATTAGCTATTAAGAAAATGCAAATTAAAGCCAGAGCAAGATATCACCACACACCTATCAGAATGGCTCCATTTAAATTTAAAAAACAGTGACAAGACCAAATGACTATGAGGACATAGAGGAAACTGATCACTCATAAATGGCTGGTAAGAATGCAAAAGGTTACAGTCACTCTGGCAGGTTGGTAATTTCTTACAGAACTAAACCTGTAATTACTGTATATTCCAATAATTGCATTCTAGGGCATTTATCACTTGGAAATGGAAATTTATTCTCATATAAAAACCTGCACGCAAAATATTCACAGCAGCTTTATTCTTATTAACCAAAATAGAAACAACGCAAATGTCCTTCAATGGATGAATGGTTAAACAATTGGTTAAATATCTATGCCACAGAATACTACTCATAAGTAAAAAACATATTACTGATACACAAACTTTGAATAATCTCCAGAGAAGTATCCTGAAAGAAAAAAATTAATCCTAAAAGGTTACATACTATATAATTCCATTGATATAACAACATTTCTGAAATGGCAAAATTATAGAGATTGAGAAACAATTAGTGGTTGCTAAAGATTAAGGGTTGCAGGGTTAAGCACAGGGAAAAGTGAGTTTAGTTACAAAGTGGCACCATAAAGAATTCTTGTGATGGCAATGTTCTGAATCTTGACTGTATCGACATTCTGGTTGTAATTAGTTTTGCAAGATGCTACCATTTAAGGAAAATGAGTAATGTTATACCAGATATTTCTGTATTATCCTATATAATAAAAGCGAAATATGCTAAATCCCCAGTTATCCAGTCATCTGTCCAACCAATCAAAGCATAATATGCTATGATATGTTAAGGCCACTCAACCACTCACTATGACGTGCACTGGCCACCAAGGGGCAGACACTCCAACCAGTAGGTTAGCATGCTGCTGGGGTCCAGCCAATCAGGATGGAAAGAGAGGAGCTGGACATGCCTTGGAGTCCTCCTGCAGTCCAATTGGCCAATCTTCCACATTCCTCCGTGTCCCGATCATGCACTGGTGGGGGTCCCTCGGCCTGGCCTGCATCCTCTCACAATCCAGGACCCCTCAGAGGATGTCGGAGAGCCAGTTTTGGCCCAATCTTACAGGCTAAGCTGAGGGACCCCACTGGTGCACTAATTCATGCACCGAGCCTCTAGTTTCTTATAACTGCATATAAATCTACAGTTATCTAAAATTAAGTTTTAATAAATAACACTAAAAGGAAAAAATTAGTAAATCACCAGGCCCTGGCCTGGTGACTCAGTTGGAGGATTGTCCTGTATACCAAAATTCCCAGTCAGGGCACACACCTATTGTGGATTCAATCCCCAATTGGGGTGAATACGGAGGTGACCAATAGATGTTTCTCTCTCACATTGATGTTTCTCTTTCTCACTCTCCCCTTTTCTCACTCTTAAAAAAAAAATCAATTAAACATATTTAATCCTTCTATAAGGATTAAAAAAAAAGAAATTATCTAAAATGCCATACTTTAGATTGCTTGTTGTTGGTTTTGCGTTGTTTTTTTTTTATTAAGTTGTATGAGTTCTTTATGTATTTTGGATAGCCCTTTATCACATGTATACTTGTAAATATCTTCTCCCATTCAGTAGGTTAGGGCTTCAATGAATTGGTTTCAGGAGACACAAACATTCAGTTCATATATACCTCAGCAATATATTGGTAATACACCTGACACTGGGTTAGATGTCCCTGACAAGACCAAAGTATGCAGGTCATTAGCATGATCATAATCACTTAGTTAAAATAGCTATTCAATATGAATAGCATACCTTATGAAAGAAATGCATTCAGTAGAAAAATGTCATGTGTAATAAAATTTTAAATTTAATATATTTTTGCAAAGAAAAATGAAAGGAAAAAAAAAACTCTTTCCCCAAAAACTGGCTCTTTATAAAAAAAAAAAAAACACACAAAAAAACCCCAAGGATATGAATACTGGCTTGGAGACATTTTTTTCCTTCTGTGAGGTAACTGCTATGCTCTTCACTTTACATGTTTTATACCATAGCCCAGTGACCACTATACCACACAGGTAGGAGTGTGGGTTTGAGGACCATTGAACACTGAATCTCCCTCACTACATCACAATTATAGAAACACCTGTGCCCAGTAACTTTGTGTTGAGCCACTATGAAAACGCAGTGTTCAATTGCCCACAACACTTCTCATTTCTTATGACTAAATGTTCAGCTCCAGAATATAAAAAACACGTTTTCTGAATGCAGGGGTTTCCAAATGTTTGTTACTGAGAAATCTGAATAATCTACAAAAGGCATGTTTCCAAATTTCTCTGAAATAAAATATACTCATGTTGAAGTTAGGCCTAAAGGTTCCAAGGCATCAAAAAGAAGGGTCCCAAATATATGAAAACTAACTAATCTCTATCTAAAGATGGAAAATCATTGCTTTTTGTTAAGCAGAATGCACTTTAGAGTGATTCTCATTCAATCATACAGTTTTAACTTTATGAGTTATACCTCATAAACTTAGTTTCAGCCCGCACTAATGGAATAGGCTTGGGTTGTATTAACTCTTTGATTTTAGGAGTCAGCATAAGTTTAAAAAAATCCAATTAAAAAAAAACAGATTCAGAAGCATAGAAGCATGGAACTATTATGGAATCTCAGAGGGAAGGTGGAGGTAGATGTGTGGAAAGAGATCAACCAAAGAACTTGCATGCACATATGCAAAACCCATGACACAGACAGTAGGTTGAAGGCCTCGGGGGAAGCAGGGAGCACAGTTAATTGGGGGAAAATGAGACATATAATACTTTCAAAAATAAAAATTTAATTTAAAAAAATGTACACAATGGCAATAATCTCATTAACAGTATATGAATAAAAGGGTAATTATTTAAAATATATAAATAAGAACAAAAAGAATAAGGAATCTTTAAAATGAATGCTTTGTAACTAATGGAGGCTTCCTTTCAATATCATCAGCACATGGTACATAGTTTCCCATTAAATTGCATATTGAACTCTTCATCAATAGTTGCCTGAAAGAATGCACAAAAACTTTTTATTCACATTGCAAAGCATGTTTTTATCACAACTCTTCACTATTTTGTTTTTTTAAAGTTCCACAGAATAGTAAGATTAAAAAATAGTCCACTAGCCAAAAACAAAGCAAAATTTACAAAAAAATTTAACCCATAAGAAAATTAAAATTCAACAAAAATCATCATCTCTAACATTTAGGTTCTTTAAGACAGGACCTAAATGAGGAGTTTTGAACCCTTTCCCAAAGTGCCTTTGTATTTTCAAAAAACTGCTAATCAAGAACTATGTAGAATGTATGAATTTTGTGTTCTGATGAGTTCATATTTTATACCTATCCCTAAAAAGCTAAAGAAACTTAAGTATTTTAAAAACTAAAGGCTCGATGCACGAATTCGTGCATCAGTGTGGTCCCTCGGCCTGGCCTGTGGGACTGTGCTGAAACCAGTTCTCTGACATCCCCTGAGGGTCCCAGATTGAGAGAGGGCGCAGGCCAGGCCGAGGGACCCCACCAGTGCACAATCAGGGCCGGAGAGGGATATAGTAGGTTGGCCAGCCAGGGAGGGACTGCAGGAGGGCTCCAGGGCATGTCTGGCCTGTCTCGCTCAGTCCTGATCAGCCAGACCCCAGCAGCAAGCTGACCTACCAGTCCAAGCGTCTGCTCCTGGTGGTCAATGCACGTCATAGTCACTGGCTGACCAGTCAACTTTCTTCCCCCTGGTGGTCAGTGCATGTCATAGCAAGTATTTGAGCAGTCTTAGCATATCATTAGCATATTACACTTTGATTGGTTAAATGGATGACTGGACACTTAACATATTAGGCTTTTATTATATAGGATACTTTAAACAAAATTCTAAACTTAGCAAAGATGCACTGAACAGACTGTCAAACTACAGCAGGTGTGGGGGAGTGGGTAAGAGATCAACTGAAGGACTTGTATGCATGCATATAAGTATAACCAATGGACGCAAGACTCTGGGGGGGAGGGATGGGTGAGAGCATGTGCGGCAGAGTTAGAGGGGTAAGAGGAGAGGGGGAAGGTCAGTGGGGAAAAAAAGGAGGCATATGTCCTACTATTTGTAATACTTTAAACAATTTAAAGTAAAAATCTAAACTTAGAACTTTTTTAAACCTACAAAGGATTTTAACATTGAAGTTCTAATGAATACATTGAGAGAAATAAATGTAGATGAATCACTCCAGATTTCAAAAGGCATACATACTGCCAACAGAATTATATTTTGGATTCAATATGCAAAAAGAACTGTGAAGTTATACAGTTTTAAGTTCCAAATTAATAAAGTATTTTGATATTTCTCATAAAACTGTCATCTCCTTGAGAAAGTTCAACTTTAAAGAGATAGTTTAATAAAATTAGAAACAGTGCTGTCAGACCCAATGCTGGAGTTTTATTTCAATTTATAATTAATGCCACTAAAAGCTTGTTTTTTTAATCACTTTTAAAATTTACTTGATGTTTTATAGCATTTTTTAAAGACCATTACTTCTACAAAAACAACTTTAGTCTTACAGATTTATACTTATGCTTCAAGTATTCTCCCATAATAGCCTGAATGACACAAAGAAAATATTTAAGTAATTTTATGTCCTTGAAAATTATACAAACTTGACCTAGAATAAAAAAACAACCCACTAGGACTGCAAAGAGTAAGGTAAATTTAAGAAAATAGAAATGCAAATATGCATTTTAGCAGTCTCTTGAATTTATTAACCTAAAAGGCTTAATTTCCATTTTCCTGCATCAGCTTTATTTATAAAATGTCGTGCCCTATAAATACGCTGTTATTTTCTATAGTCAAGCATCCTCTTAACAAATCTTCTCATTAATATGTAAATTTAAAGTCAATTGGTCTTCTCCCTGACAGTCCCATGAATTCCTAGTGCTCTGTATAATCGGCTTTGACTTGGCATCCACTATTTATCATCAAAGATGTCAGTTAGAAAAATTATAGAAAATGCACTGCAATTGATATGACTGAAATCTACTTTGTCAACACTTAATTGTTCCTCAATTCATCCATTTACATATAAACAGCCTACATACTGATCTATAATGATGCAAATAAACTAAATTAAAAATCTCTTTTGCCTCTGAAGAAGCCTATTTGTATATGATGTGTTCATTTGAGAACTTACTGACAAATGTATGTACACTAGCTCATCTCAAAAAGTACTTCCACTAATTTTTAATTCCTCAAAAAACAATTTTGCTCCCTTTCAAGCCCATAAACACAATTCTTTTAAACACTGTTTTAAAGTATTCAATGAGAAATATTACCTCTCTTTGTGAAAAGAAAATTTAATTACGACTGTTAGCTAATTGCAATACCTGAGTATTATGGATTGGAGGCTTCAATATTAGCTTTGACCGGAACATAATAAGCAAACATAAAGAAACTTATTAAAGTAAACAAAAGGATACTTTAATTTAAAAGTTATGGGATATCCCTAATCGGTTTGGCTCAGTTAATAGAGCATTGGCCTGTGGACTGAGAGGTCCCAGGTTTGATTCCAGTCAAGGGCATGTACCTTGGTTGTGGGCACATCCCCAGTGGGAGGTGTGGAGGAGGCAGCTGATCGTTGTTTCTCTCTCACTGATGTTTCTAGTTCTCTATCCCTCACCCTTCCTCTCTGTAAAAAATCAATTAAATATATATATATTTTTAAAATGAACGTTATAGGATAATAGAATATATGGGAAGAATTAGATTACTCTGTTTCTACTCTGGCTCTACCTTTTAAAAGTAAAATGGTCTTAAGTGAGTCATTAAAAACTACATCCCTCAGTTTCTTCATCTATACAATGGGTATAATAATTCCCACTGCGCTATTTCAAATTAAATACAACATAAGAAAGTTTAAAAAAATATTAAATTGCTAACGACAAAAATCAAGTGTTATTTTTCATATTTTCTTTTAGTATTGAGAAGGAAACCTCTTAACTTTAATGAATTCAGTATTTTAGGCAGTTTTTTATATTATATAACTTAAGTCAATATAATACTTTTGTGATATTTTTCTCACTTATAAATAACCTTTACATATCATACAGTGGTGTTCATGTAGCATTGATGCAAAGTGATTCTACTTGTTATATAAAAAAGGATGAGAGTACTAAAATGAATACCTTTGTACTATGCCGATCTCATGAAACACACACACACACACACACACACATTCAAATGTTGATGGTAAAAGGATAAAAAAAGATGGTAACAACTCAGCACCTTGCTAGAATACTGTTCCACTTTATCTTTATATTCTACTAGAGGCCCACTGCATGAAAAGTCATGCACTGGAGGGGGTTGCCTCAGCCCAGCCTGCCCCCTTACAGTCAGGGAGGCCTTAGGGACAGGAGGCAACCTGGCAATCAGGGGAAAGCGACGTCCCATCACACCTCTGCTGCTGCCACTGCCAGCAGTGCAAGCCTCAGCCAGCCCTGGTTACCAGAGCCACGGGCAGTCCTGGGCGACTGGGCAGCCACCATCCAAGGCTTGCCTGCACCTCAGGCCAGCCCTGGGCAGCTGGGGGGGGCTAAAGGTCTGAGGACTCTGGAAGCAGGCATGCACGGAGCGGCCAGGCCTATCTGAGGGCAGGCCCAGGCTTGCTGTGCGCCTGCCACCAAAGCAGGGCTGAGGGGACCGGATGCCGCCATCCTTGAGGGCGGAGCATTCAATTAGCATATTCCTTTCTTATTGGCTGTAGGCACTGCCATCTTTGCAACAGTGTGAGGGTCAATTAACATATTCCCTCTTTTTAAATAGGATAATATTCTTAAGCATAGTTTATGGTATGCTTTTTACAACAAGAGAAGTGAAAAATGAGAGCAGATATAAATCCCAAATACTTCTCTGTTCCTTCCAGGTATGATCAAACATTGCTTTATAATTCAGTTTGCCAACTTTTAAAGTTAAAATCATCATATGGAGTCCTAAAAAGTTAGATGAAACTTAAAGTCTAGGCCAAAAAGTCTTTAAGACTAAAAGTGGCTGGATTGCTCACTCAAAAGTTTCTGTATAAAACAGAACTGTAACTTAGCACAGAAAGTCTGAGATGGGTTAAGTCAGTGGTCAGCAAACTTATTAGTCAACAGAGCCAAATATCAACGGTACAACGATTGAAATTTCTTTTGAGAGACAAATTTTTTAAACTTAAGCTTCTTCTAATGCCACGTCTTCAAAATATACTCACCCAGGCCGTGGTATTTTGTGAAAGAGCCACACTCAAGGGGCCAGAGCGCTGCATGTGGCTCACGAGCCACAGTTTGCCGACCACAGGGTTAAGTGATAGAGTGAGCATAAACATGGTCTAAATGATGAGAATCCATTTGAACTTTATTTTTATACAATGTATTTGTACTAAAAATCTAACATCTTTGACTATCCCTTATATACTAGTACACACACACACACACACACACACACACACACACATCAATACACATATGTATTGAATTCAGAGAGGAAGGGAGATGGAGAGATAAAAACATCCATGATGAGAGATAATCATCAATTGACTGCCTCCTGCATGCCCCACACTGGGGATCAAGCCAGCAACTGAGAATATGTGCCCTGACTGGGAATTGAACCAAGACTCCTGGTTCATAGACTGACACTCAAATACTGAATCACAATGGCTGGGCAACAATCCCTTACTTTTAATGGTACCATAAAGGCTGACCTTCTCGTATGTGTATCCAAAGAGACACAAGCCTGTTATCTTGATTATTTGTGGGTGAACTGGTATCATTTTAAATTAATAAAGTGAAATGTGTTATCTAAAGTAAAATTTATAACTACTAGAACAAATAAAATTAAATGGTTGCCAGTAATTGGCTCCAAAGGGGCTACCAAGATGTTATGAAAAGGATGGTATTTATTTCACAATATTCTTGAATTGCTTCTATGTTTTTAAGAATATATACGATTATAGTTAGCTAACCCTTGACAAATCTACTTTAATGGGGGTTTTTCTTTTCTTTTAGCTCAGAAATCTTTCTAAAGGAAATTATATGCAAAGCTGCATATGAAAGGCAGGCAAAGGTGAAGCCTGCTCTGTTTGGAACCATCTAGTCTGGAGACTCTAGAGCACCACCCTCTTAGTTGGTCCAGTAGCAGCACTACAGCATCCTAGGGCAGAGGAGCACACCTGAAAACTACTGAATTAGTCCATAAACCACATAATTTAGAATAAAGCCTAGGTCAGATTGCAAATAAGTAGCAAAGATAAGAAATTATTTAGCCCAATTCCAGTGTATCAGGACAATGACCAAAGTTTCATCTCATGTTTGTAATAATAACTAATGTTAACAGAATTAACATCTAAAAATAAAGAATGCATATAGTACCAATTTCTTAAATTATCTGTCAAAAGAATAAATATATATGTAGTATAAAAGTTAACTTCTTTGTTTGGCAAATAGCTTCAAACATGAATTTTATCTAAAATCAAATTAAATTCAAGGAAGATAAATAGATAAACTACAAAGACATTTTTTTAGGAGATATGGTAAAAAATGTATATATTTCAACTCCAATTTTTACATAGTGACAAAGCAAAGGATCATTTGCATAAAGCTACTAAAAGTGATTTGATGCTGACAGGAAAGTACAATAAAAAGTTTTATTAAATAGTGACAGTGGCTAGGTAAGACAATTACCTATACAACAGGAAAAAAAATCTGAATAGCAATCTGGAAAAGTACTGGCTGGAAACAACTAGCTATTAGCAACAAAAATCTATTGTCAAAGTCACCTTTTACATTAAGGGGCCAAGACATTTGCAGCATGGACATGTTGCTTAGTCCAGCACAAATGCCATCAAAAGTTTACTTTGCTAAA
This sequence comes from Lasiurus cinereus, assembly GCA_011751065.1. Lineage (NCBI taxonomy): Eukaryota > Metazoa > Chordata > Mammalia > Chiroptera > Vespertilionidae > Lasiurus > Lasiurus cinereus. Next base: position 39,766,530 of record JAAGEH010002531.1, on the reverse strand, counting down.
TGATAAATAAAATTAGCTTTATAAAATAAATGCACAGTTGGTTAGTAAAACTGTATCAATTTAAAAGTCCTATGTGTCATAACTTTTATATATGGATAATTCAAAATATACTTCAATTTTTAAGAATAAGCTAAAATTTTATACACTATGCCATTAAATATACATCCTCTAATGACAAAACAATGACCAATTATCTGTGCATTTATATTGGTTTCCTGCTTTCTAAAAGAACATGAGAAAAACAAGATCTCCTTAAATACACAGATTTCTATAACTTACAACTCTTAATTTTCATACACGTTTTTAAAGCACACCCATTTTGTTAGTATATTTTGTAAGTGGAAGATTACTCAACACTTACCTCTTTCCAAGGACTGACAAACTGTGTACGAGCATATCGAGTCAGCATGTGGATTATGACAACCTGGCCCCACTCTTCTACATCAACTAGTAAATTACATAGCTTTCGGTAATTCTTGTGAATCAGATCTATTCTATCTGGGCATACTTCTTCAAAAGCCATCACAACACTGCCAGCAACCAGCTGCAATAGAAAGACATAATAACTCATTAAAAAAAAAGTTTTCCCACTGTCAAAGATTCTACTCAGACATTACAGAGGTGCAATCAGTATTATGACAATCAATGTTTAAAATATTCAGTCACTTAATAATAAATGATTACCAAAAAAGGGGCAAAGGATCTAAATAGACACTTGTCGAAAGAGGACATACAGAAGGCCCAGAGACATATGAAAACATGCTCAAAATTACTAATCATCCGAGAGATGCAAATCAAAACAACAATGAGATACCATCTCACACCTGTCAGAATGGCTATCATCAACAAATCAACAAACAAGTGTTGGCAAGGATGTGGAGAAAAAGATACCCTCGTGCACTGCTGGTGGGAATGCAGACTGGTGTGGCCATTGTGGAGAACAGCATGGAGTTTCCTCAAAAACACTAAAAATGGATCTCCCACTTGACCCAGTAATCCCACTTCTAGGACTATATCCCAAGAAACCAGAAACATCAATCAGAAAGATTTATGTACCCCTATATTTATAGCAGCACAATTTACAATAGCTAAGATTTGGAAACACCCTAAATGCCCATCAGCAGACGACTGGATTAAAAAACTATGGTACATCTACACAATGAAATACTACACTGCTATAAAAAAGAAGGAACTTTTGCCATTTGCAACAGCATGAATGGAACTGGAGGACATTATGCTAAGTGAAATAAGCAGTCAGAGAAAGATAAATATCACATAATCTCACGCATATGTTGGATATAATGATCAACATGATGAACAAGAATAGATCCAGAGACAAATGGTAGGGAAGGAGGGTGGGTTAGAGAGCAACCAAAGGACTTGTATGCATGCATATTAGCACAACCAATGGACACAGACGCTGGGTCATTGGGGGCTTGCCTGGGGTGGGAATGGCTGGGGGGAATTTCAATTGGGGAAAAAAGAGATATATGTAAAACTTTAGACAATAAATTTAAAAAAATGTATGAATAAAAAGTAATAATAAGAAATGATTACACATGTTTAAATAACCAATTTTAAAGTATCACTCCCTAAAAGAATAATTTTAAGAGTTGTAACATGTATATAAAACTAATATTTTTCTGAAATACTGTATTAATATTTGAAATTTGGGTAATTTTTTATTTCATGAGGTTAAACTTCTACAAATTATTCACATATGGATTAAATATACTCATCATGCACATTTTTCATTTTTAAAGCTAACCAAAATTCTAATCTAAAGAGTCATTATTTAGTAGATGACAATATTCAGGAAAAGAATCAAGACAATAACCATGACCACGTCTTATCAGTTTACAATAAGAATGACAATAATTTCACAATGAATGTATCTTAAAATGTGAATAAGAAACTCATAAATGTTTTTAAACAAAAGCACTTTCATATCTTACACATTTTAATTCACCTGTTTTTATCAATATAACTTATTTACAAAGAAAAGGCAGGCTATAATTTTAGTACAGTTTTATCATTTATGTGCTTAAATTGAAATAATGAATTACCAACAAAAGGCAGCTTTGTCTAAGACCAATTAATGAACCATAATTGTTGTTTTTGGAATTCTCATGCTTTTGCAAAGTGGTGAAATCAAGATTTCTTTGGTATAAAAATACAAGCTAAGCAAAATATATGATACACAATACTTATATATATATGTACCACTGATTAGCCAACAATATAAAACAATTTTGAAAAAATAAATTAATATCATATTCTTTCTGAACACTAGGGATCTTCATTTTAGTGTCTAAAATTTCCCCAATGACTTACAATACACAATTAAGTAGAAATATAACTTACTGAAATAATATACTGAAACGGTACTTTTTGAAAAATATTAGATACAATGATATTCATATTTTTAATGTTGTCCCTCTACTTGGCTGACATTTAGTTTATTAATATGCAACCAACAATACAATTGAAAGAAAACAGCTCAGAATATAGACTTGCTATTATGCTAAACAAGTTTCCAGTCCTGTGGGGATTTTATGAATTACCAATCAGTATAAACGTGAAGCTGCATTTATTGACTCCAGCCCTGCCCATGTACTGGCGCCCGCTAGTCTCAGCATGTATGCACCTCAAGTGAAAAAGCAAAGAATTGATTATTTATGTGAACTATATAAAACTGTTTTATACATATAATTTTCTATTTTCTATTGATATGGGAAGCAAGTTAAGTTAGTGTTTTCAACTTTACATTTTGATGTCTTTTTCATAAATCTTTAAAAATTATATTCTGTGATAATCGTATTTCAAAAGGACAGAATTAATATCATTTTAAAATCTCTTAAAACAACTAAGTTTATAGCATCAAACTATAGAATGATTTAGTAACTGTGAAATATATCTGTATTTATATGTTTTATACATAGGCATATCTATATCAATTGGTAAAAGGTGTTCAAGTACAAAAATAATACCACTTAGAATAAAATAATCCATGGAATTGAAATAATAATAATACAACAAATTTTAAATTTAAGAATTGTGTAAAATGAAGTTATTTTGCCTAACCCTAGAGTATCTTCTTTTCAAAGTGTTTGGTAGATACCAAATAATTAAAAGACAAGTCAGTTACCGTATGTTATTAAATCTATTAAACCAAGAACTATAGATTCAAAGTAATTCTTAAGTACAAATGAAGTTTAAGGAAACAGATAAATAATTAAGAAGAATATAAAAAGATACCTTTGCAAAATAAAACTGGCTATTTTAGATATTTCATTGTATGGTTTTAACAAACTTACCCTAGGTTAAAACACTGCCAGAAGAATTAATAATTAGGGTCTGTTAAATGTTCAATACTCTATAAAACTCCTAGAATTAAAATAAAATGATCTACTCAGATTTTAAAACCAAAAATATTCACTTCCCAAAAAAAGACACTTAATTTCTATCCCACTGTGTCAATAGTAGCTGTTTATATAAGGAGAAAAATAAATCACTCCAACAAAACTAGCAATGAGCTCATCAAATTCAAATGCAGTTTTCCATTTATGTATTTTTTATATTAAAGCAATAAACATGGTTCATTTATCTTCCCTTGGTTGCCACGTTTTTCTGTGCTGTTGCTATGAACTTCAGCCATTAGCTGTGCTCCAAGGTAAACTACATGAACCATCAACAAAAGTGACACCCCATCTATGGAGTTCATATTTTCTCCAGATTATCTATGCTAGTTGACAAGCTGGTAATGAAAAAAATCACACTAAGCAAATGGTTCCACTAATAACAATAAATTTTCTATAAAATTATGAAGGGTACAAAACGTTTCCTTGCATCTATTTTGTCATGAATTCTAATTAACGTTGCAAAAACCTGAGAGTGCTGGGTCATCACAAGAAGTGCATCAAGGTTTGATTGATAATATGGTATAAGCTGGCCAATGCTGCCAAGATTTTCTTCTCTTAAATTAATGGCCATCCAACCTGCCCTAATCATACAGCCCAAATGATATTCCCCTTCTTATTTCAATTTTCTTGAGGCATGGAAAATGGGAAAGATCCGTCATTTATCTTCTAATAGCTGGATAATAGATCTATCACAACAAAACATCTGCACAAACTCAGAGGTGTGTTTTCTTTTGCCTACAATAGGTGAGGCTTTTACCAACATTAAATCAATAACTTAGAAAATGGTGTCTTATCCCCACATCTTAGTTTTGAACAATATATTCATTAAACATCATTTTGTAGCAAGTTAAGAAGTGGAAACTTTCTCATGGAAAAAAAAACACAAACAACTCAGTTTTTTCAGTAGCCATGGATCAAATTTGCTTTACTAAGTAAAATTCTTTTCTATTAGCAAGTTAAATGCTATCAAAAGGATTTTTTTTAATTAATGTAGAAGGAAAAACAAGCAAGTACCAGCCTGCTTTTGAGGTGTACTCAATAAGAGACACCATCTGCTATGCTTAACTTGCTCAACAAATATGGTTTTCTGCCTTAAAAAAGTGTTACAAATTTAAAAAATGAATTTATAACTGAAAATCAGTAAAGGTTTGTAGAAAGAAAGTGTTCAGGATAGGTTAAATAGAGAAAATAGGATGAAAATGGTAAATGTAGGAATATAAAATAAAGAAATTATATAAAGAAAACTTGTAACAATTGACTGGGGAATATAGATAAAATATTTCCTTTTAATTTCATTGACTGTAATTATGAGATTTCTATTATAGTTTTTAAAAATTTACAGATATATTCAAACAATAGTTAGGTAAGTAACACTAACATGTTCTTCCAGTTATATTACCATAACTATATTCCTAAACCCAAAATTATTTATTATTAGGAAAGAATTAGTCATATGACAAATATTGGTCTTTCTCTAGTAAAAGGGAAAAGCCAATCTATTATCTTTTAATATGTATATATTCCAACTTTCCTTAAGGTGTTCTAGAACTAGTTTTCTTGGAGACTTATCTCAATTGTAGGAAAATCTTCTTAGGCTACAATAAGCAATAGCCTGGGTGACATGGCTAAGTGGTTGAATGCTGGCCTATGAACCAGGAGGTTACAGTTCAATTCCCAGTCAGGGCACATGCTTAGGTTGCGTGTTCGAATCCTGGTGGGGGGGCTTGCAGGAGGCAGCTGATCAATGATTTTCTTTCATCACAGATGTTTCTATCTCTCCCTCTTCCCTCCTCTCTGAAATATATTTTTAAAAAAATTAACAGAGGTTAAGTGAAGAAAACTTTTTAAATATATTAATACCTTTCAAGTTTATACTTATCAGCAACAACAGCAATGTCATCATGATAATGATCCCAAGAAGCTCTGCTGATAACGAATACATTCTTTTTCACAATGTGGAAATAAATTGGACCTGGTTCATTTAATTGGGAAATTTTTAAACAAACAGGATTTACAATTTTCTAAAATCCTCAACCAAGGATACTTTTTCCCACTGATTTCCAGAGAGTGGAAAAGAGAGAAGTCGGGGGTGGAGGGGGGGGGGAGAGAGAGAAAGGAGCATTGACACATCTATTAGTTGTCTCCTCCATGCATCCCTACTGGGGTTGGGGAACATGCAACCCAGGTAATATGCCCTAGACTGGGAATCAAACCCACAACCCTATGATCTGTGGGCTGATGTCTAACCACTGACCAAAAGCAGATAGGGCAGAATTCTTGATTTTAAATGTCAATGCTGACATTATTAATTTTGGGGAAAGAAGAAATATAACTGTCTTCCTTCAGTGAATATTACATGCAACAAGCAAAAGTAATAATAAAGATAAGATCCATAAATATCTGTATACATCTAAGAATATTTTCATTCTATCTATAAGAGATTATAATCATACAAAGGGGGAAAAAATCAGAAAACATTCTCAAAACTAATTTAAATACTACTGAAACCTGGGTAGATCTGAAACTTCCATCACAAACCCAGAAAAACTAAAGTTGTAAACCTATGCCTTAAGTATAATTAAAACACAGAGAATCTCCAAACTTTAAATTACATGTAAGTAGAAAAGTCAGTCCTCAATCCCAGAGTTATCTTTCATGCCTATGTCTAAATCTTCACAGAAAACTATCTCAGTCTGATAAAACTGCCCAGAACAAAGCAGACAGGAGTTGGTGGTAGGTATAAAAGGTAACTAATAGCAACAGCAGAAAAAGAACTCTCAGTGTGAAAATACTGCAAATGATTCCTGGTAGATCAAAGCAGAGTATGAGGAAGGATGCTTTAAAGAGTGGAGGAAAAGGATCACCTTAGAAACTGTAAGGTGACAGAAAAAAAAAAAAGGAAAAATTCAGGTTCCTAGAAGTAAAAAAATAATCATAATCAAAATAATCTTAGGACAGATATCTCTTTCTATGGATACCCTTCCCATAAAAAAAGTAAAAACAAACAAACAAAAAAAGCCACCTAATTTTTTTAAAAAAAACATACTTTGCTATTCTGCTATTCCGCTATTCTGACAGAGTGCTCTTATACTAGAATTTTGCAAAGTTCCTCAAACTCATATCACCAACTCTATTCAGAAAAAAAATGTAAAGGTATAAGTATTCTGTAAGTACTAAAAACAGAAAACTAAAATAATTCAACTGATGAAATTTACCCACAAAATAATCAATGATGAAGCAAAAGAAAACAAACACAACACATCCAAATGAATTAATAAGCACCTCAAAGCAGTATCTGGAGAATAGAAAAATTATATGAATCAGAAACTCAAAAACAGAGAACAGAAATGAACAACATTTCTTAATGCTCAACATTAATAAACAAAATAGTTGACTGAAAACAAGAAACAAACAAAAAATCAGATATGATGGTTAAATTGCAAAGTGCTCAACATTAAGAAATAGACTTAATAAATGAATTTGGCAATGTAGCAAGATACAAAATTAATACCAAGAAATCTATGGCACTTCTATACACTAATAGTGAACTTACAGAAAGAGAGACTGAAAAAGCTCACATTATCCACAATATATTTAGTTATTAGCTCCATTCTGGAATGCAGAGAAAGTGTTGTTTCAGAATTGCTAATGTACATCCGTGGGGAGTAGTGAGATGGAGACAACTGAGTTAAGCCGTGGTTTAGAGTTGCATTTTATCTTGGTCTTACTTTTATGCTATTATAAAATGAAATTGCTTTATCATTATATAATTGAACTTGCTATATTGGTATATAAGAAAGCTATTGATTTTCTGTATGTTAATTCTATAATCTGCTTCTCTACTGAGCTCTTTTTTTGTTTGATTTAGTTTTGTTCTTCATTCTTCATGGTTTATTCTAGAAAATGAATCATAGCTGCAAAAAGAAGTTGTACTTCCTTTTTTTCTAATTCCTATGACTAATGTTTCTTGTCTAATTATATTGGCTTATACCTTTACTACAATTTTTAATAGTAACAGAGAAGGTGGGCATCCTTGCCTTGTGTCAATTTAAAGGAAATGCCTATAATATGTCTGCATTAATAACATCCTGACCCTGAGGATTTTGTTTTCTTTGAAATATAGTTACTTATTAAACAAAACTATACATGTTTATCTCTTACATTATACCAAACATTATAGAAGAAATGCAATGAAGATCCTGCTACATCATAGGTTAAAATAAATTTGCTGGATGGCCTAGGAATAAAACCTCCAAGTATAATCTCAAGTATAATACAATATTTTTAAAAATATACATTGAAAACCTCATTAAAGAAATTAAAATATTCAACAGAACATACTCATCAATGTAAAAACAAAGCAGTAAACGTGATACATCACATAAATAAATTGAGAGATAAAAATCACATAGTCATATCAATTGATGCAAAAAAGCATTTGACAAAATCCAACACCCTTTCTTGACACAAAATCTCAACAAGGTAGGAATAGAAGGATCATACATCAACATAATAAAAACCATATATGATAAGCCCACAGATAACATGATACTCAATGGGCAAAAACTAAAACCATTTCCCCTGAGAACAGGAACAAGTCAGGGATGCCCACTCTCACCACTCCTGTTCGACATAGTACTGGAAGTATTAGCCATTGCAATTAGACAAGAAGAAGAAATAAAAGGCATCAAACATTGGAAAAGAAGAAATAAAGCTGTGCTTATTTGCAGATGACATGATACTGTACATAAAAAACCTGAAAGATCCCATCCAAAAACTAACAGACTTAATAAGCGAATCTGGTAATGTAGCAGGATATAAAATTAATACCAAGAAATCTATGGCACTTCTATACACTAATAGTGAACTTGCAGAAAGAGAGACTAAAAAAGCAATCCCATTTACCATCACACTAAAAAAATTAAGATAGCTAGGAATAAATTTAACTAAGGAGGTAAAAGACCTATACATGGAAAACTACAGGACACTACAAAAAGAGATAGAGGAAGATGTAAACAGATGGAAGAGCATACCATGCTCATGGATTTGGAAAATCAACATCATTAAAATGTCCATTACTACCCAAAGCAATCTATAGATTCAATGCACTCCCCATTAAAATACCAATGGCATATTTCACAAACCTAGAAAGAACTCTCCAAAGGCTCATCTGGAACAAAAAAAGACCCAGAATAGCCACAGCAATCCTGACAAAGAAGAATAAAGTAGGTGGGATCTCAATAACAGATTTCAAGCTCTATTACAAAGCAACTGTTCTAAAAAAAAAAACCTGGTACTGGCACAAGAACAGATATATAAACCAATGGAATAGAATAAAGAATCCAGATACTGACCCAAACCACTATGCTCAATTAATATTTGACAAAGGAGGCATGAACATACAATGGAGTCAAGACAGTCTCTTCAATAAATGGTGATGGGAAAATTGGACAGATACATGCAAAAATATGAAACTAAACCACCAACTTACACCATACAAAAAATAAACTCCAAATGCATACAGGATTCAAACATAAGAAAAGAAACCATAAAAATACTACAGGAATCCACAGGCAGCAAAATCTAAGACAGATGCCAAAGGAAATTCTTCACTGATACTGCTCCAACGGCAATGGAAGCTAAAGAGAAAATAAACAAATGAGACTACATCAAAATAAAAAGCTTTTGCACAGCAAAAGAAACCATCAACAAAACAACAAGAAAGCCCACTGTATGGGAGAACATATTTGCAAATGTTATCACTGATAAAGGTTTAATCTCCAACATCTACAGCCAACTTATACAACTGAATAAAAGGAAGATAAATGATCCAATAAAAAAATGGGCAACGGACCTAAATAGAATCTTTTCGAAAGAAGACAGAAGGAAGGCCAAAAGACACATGAAAACATGCTCAAAGTCACTAATTATCTGAGATATGCAAATCAAAATGACAATGCGATACCACCTCACATCTGTCAGAATGGCAATCATCAACAAATCAACAAACAACAAGTGCTGGCAAGGATGCCAAGAAAAAGGAACCCTCGTGCACGGCTGATGGGAATGCAGACTGGTGTGGCCACTATGGAGAACAGTATGGAGTTTCCCCAAAAAACTAAAACTGGAACTCCCATGTGACCCAGTAATCCCACTCCTAGGAATATATTCTAAGAAATTAGAAATACCAATCAGAAAGGATATATGTACCCCTATGTTCATAGCAACACAATTTACAATAGCTAAGATTTGGAAACAGCCTAGGTGCCCATCAGCAGATGACTGGATCAGAAAACTATGGTACATCTACACAATGGAATACTATGCCGCCATAAAAAAAAAGAAAAAGAAATTCTTACTATTTGCAGCAACCTAAATGGAACTGAAGAGCATTATGTTAAGTGAAATAAGCCAGTCAATGAAAGAAAAATACCACATGATCTCACTCATTTATGGATAATAAAGAACATTATAAACTGATGAACAAAAAGATAGATACCAAGGCAGTAAAGCATCAAACAGACTGTCAAATTACAGTAGAAAGGTTAGGGATAGGTGGGGTAGATAAGAGATCAAACGAAGGACTTGTGTGCATGCATATAAACATAACCAATGGACCCAAGACACTGGGGGGGGGAGGGTGGTTTAGGGCATGAAATGGGAAGATATGTACACATGTAATACATTAATAAAAAAAATTAAAAAGAAAAAAAAAAGCAGTAAGAAGAAATGAAGAACCAAAAACAATTAAAAATAGCTTTAAATTCAACTATATCAATAATAACATGAAATATGAATAGATTAAGTAATCTAAGCAAAAGGCACATATTCAAAACTGGATTAAAAAACAAAATCCAACAATATGCTGTCTACAGGAGACACACATTAAATTACAAATACCAACAGGTTGACAGTAAAAGCAAGGAAAAAGATATATCCTGTAAACAGCTACCATAAAAAAGCTGGAGTAGCTATATTTATAATGGACAAGATATACTTTAAAACAAAAAGCATTACTAGAGATAAATGGACATTTTATAATGACAAAAGGAAGAAAAAAACAATTATAAACATATATGCACCAAACATCAGAGCTGCTAAATATATGAAGTAAATACTGACAGAATTAAAAAAGAAATAGATGGCTCTACAATAATACCAGTAGACTTCAATACTCCAATTTCATTAATAGATAAAACTACCAGGCAGAAAAATTAAACAAAGAAGCAGAAGATTTTAACAAAACTATAAACTAATTAAGGCCTAACAGACATAAAACACTCGTACATAAAACAACAGGAGAATACACATTCTTCTCAAGTGCAAATTGAATATTCTCCATGATACACTACACCTATCAACAATAGCTATAAAGGGCTAGTAGCTACTGTATTAGAATAGCTGCTGATACTATCCTAAAATGAGCTGGCAGTCTTTTCCTCAATAGTAGAGTCATATAGGTGGGTGAAGAATCCTCCATCAAAGAAACCATTATTTCAACTCCTCCAGAGGTCATTCACAGAACCCATGGGTCATCACTATTCCTAGATCTCATTATCACTACATACAAAGAGTATGGGAGTAGAAAAGAAAGAAGGCAGAATTATGCCCATTCCTAAAAGATGACTCATATTAGCCAGTAAGATCATTCTTACCCATCAACAAAAGTCTTATATATATGAAAATGTTCAGTATTTTTTTTAAATTATAATACTAAAACATACTTCTCTAATTTTTCAATATCTCTAATACTTTTTAAAACTTTATTTTAAAATAATGATTTGTTCCCAGGTAATTCAGCCTGTAAAAACTCTAATAAATCATTGCTTGAAATAAAAACTTTGGCACTAAAAGCAGTCAACAGTTTAGTCACAGATTAAAGAAAGGATTTTTTACCAACTTGCTCTTCTTCAGATTCTGATGAAGAAATATGGAACAAACGAAAACTTTTTTTTTTATCTTTATTGTTAAAAGTATTATGTATGTCTTCTTTTCCCTCCATTGACCCCTCTAGCCTACCCCAGGCCTTCACCACCCTATCGTTAAAAAAAAAATTTAAAATGCAATCCTTGCCTTTATGTGGATAATTTTATTCTTCAAGGATTGTAATGTTCTACTTTTATACCATTCAAAAAGCAGTAAGAATAATTACATCAAATATATATATATAACAGTAAAATGATACTGTGTAAATGAAATATAATTGTACTCAAACATAAGAATATATTGCTTACTGTGCTTTTATCCTTCAAAAGTTTTTCAATAACTTCAATTAACATTTCCTTCTGCTCTGGATCAAGGCTAAAACATAAAGAGAAAAGAACATACATTAAATTTTTTCCTTAATTATAACTTTATATGAAACTATTTCAAAAATATTGAGAAACATTTAAAGAGGGAAGGGAAAGCGAGTATTATGTAAAGATAAGAATAGAAAATGAATTTAATGTAAAATGAGATGCTTTTTCTCCCAACTGTGAGTTATTCTTTCTCTCTAAAGTTCCTCATATGAATTAAACTCAGATACCAATACCATTAAGAAAGTATTTAAATAAGTTCACTTCTTTAAAAAGTTAGAAAACATTAAGAAAGTAATTACAAGTAGATAAACAACAATTTTTTTTTTAACTGAGGGGGGAAAATAAGAGGATAGCAATCATTTTCTGTTATTGATACATAATTGTCAAAATAAATGTACAGAATTTCCAAGTAAGAATTTTGTATCATTCTAGTTCACTGATGGAAACATCAGTCTATAAAACCTGCCATCTAACACCAAAAAATATAAGCAAAAGTTTACATATGTACAGAATTGAGAAATGCATCTTAATAGCAGCTCTAATCACTAAAATATTGACAATATAATATCTTTCTAGCATGGAATTCAATGTTGTTCATTCACCAAGAAGCTAAAAATAGACAAAGATAAATAAGCAGAAGTTAGCCCAGCCAGTGTAGCTCAGTGGTAGAACATCGACGTATGAACCAGGAGGTCAAGGTTCAATTGCTGGTCAGGGCACATACCCCAGTTGCAGGTTCCATCTTCAGTGTGAGGTGTACAGGAAGCAGCTGATCAATTATTTTCTCTGATCATTGATGTTTCTATCTCTCCCTCTCCTTTCCTCTCTGAAATCAATAAAAATATATTTTTTTCAAGAGAGAGAAAAGTAAGCAGAGGTTAGTAAAGACAGTGCCAAACATAAACACACCATATAACAGAGATATGTGTAAGGGATTGTGTGGGTAAAGAGGAAGGATACCAATGGAGACAGGAATGTTGTGGAGGGTTTATTAAGGAAGCGACATCTTAAAGGAAGCTTAAACAACTGACTTTAGAGCTGGAGTAAGGAGGAAATTTTCCAGATAAGAGACTGCAGGAGGAACAAGAGATGGTAATGAGATAAAAACATTTTATGTAGAGGACTAACAGGCAGTAGTGAGCTACTAGACTTTAAATTCAAGGAAAGAAAAGTAAGAGTTGAAAAGGAGAGAGAGAATGGAGCCCATGATAAACTTTTAAACCATCACAGTGAGTTTCAATCTTACTCTGCAAGTTTATAAACAAGAAAAGATAATGAGTGAGAAGGATGATATAACTTTGACAGTTAACCTAAGAAAATTAGTTTTTATTTGTAACTAGAGGCCCAGTGCATAAAATTTGTACACTCAGAGAGGGTCCCTCAGCCCAGACTCTAACCTCTCACAGTCTGAAAGTCATCAGTCAGACATCCTTAGCACTGCTGCCACTGGGCTCACCAGCTGTGAGCCCAGCTTCTGGCTGAGTGACGCTCACCCTGTTGGAGCACACTGACCACCAGGGGGAAGCTCCTGCTTGAGTGTCTGCCCCTTGGTGGTCAGTGCACATCATACCGATCAGCTGTTCTGGCATTCATTTAATTTGCATATTAGTCTTTTATGCCTGCAGGATTGGGTTGAAACTAGCTCTCTGACATCCTCCAAGGGGGCCAGGCCGAGGGACCCCACTGGTGCGCGACTGAAGCTGGGGAGGGATGTGGGAGGTTGGTCAGCCGGGGAGGAACTGCAGAAAAGCTTCAGGGCATATCCGCTCCCTCTTGCTCTGTCCCGATCAGCTGGACCCCAGCAGCAAGCTAACCTATTGGTTGGAGCATCTGCCCCTGGTGTTCAGTGCATGTCATAGTGACTGGTCGATCAGTGACTATCTGTCCCCTGGTGGGCAGAGCACATCATAGCAAATGATTGAATAGCCTTAGCATATGATTAGCATATTACGCTTTGATTGGTTGAACAGATGACCAGACACTTAGCATATTAGGCTTTTATTATATAGGATATTTGTTTTTATGTTTATTACTATTATAATTATCTGAACATTCAAATCTTTTCATTCTTTCAAATTACAGCTCCAGTCTCCCTTCTCCAGGAAGTCTTTCCCAACTAATGCCATTTCATTACATCTTTACATTATGAACCCCCATATGATAATCTCTGAGCCCAATCCTATTACAGGTATTGTTAGTGTGCCTTTATATATACATATGTATCATATGTTAGTATCATATTCGATTATAGACTGCCTTTAATTATTTAGCATGTTTGATTTTTTTCTCAAAAGTGTGATAATACATCTTCTACTTTTTTCATACATTTTATACATATTTCACAACACCAGGAACCAAAATAATATTGACAAACGCTTGTGGAATTAATGGTAACAGAAAATAATGCCAAATTATTACAGATAGTATTATTTTTACTTAAACAATATGTTTACCACAGAGATCAAGAAGTGTATGGTATTTTAGTAAGTATCATAGAAATATGGTATGGAGCTATATTTTTAAAATTATTTACTAAAATAGCTCTAAGAAAGAATTAGACAAGGCAGGAAACTGCAGGACCAAAGATGAAGAAAGGGAAACAAAGTGAGTTGAGAAGATAACATACTTACAATTCCTACCCTACAGTAAACTGAAAGTAATAATTTTCTAGTAATATATGTGTATGTGTATGTGTACATGAGAGGAGACCATATAAATGAGAATTCAAATTCTGATTATTTTTTTAAGTTATAAAATCTATAATGTATTACAGGCCTTAAAAGAATCACAAGTAAAAACCTGTGTAGGGCCGAAACCGGTTTGGCTCAGTGGCTAGAGCGTTGGCCTGGGGACTGAAAGGCCCCAGGTTCGATTCCGGTCAAAGGCGTGTACATTGGTTGCGGGCACATCCCCAGTAGGGGCGTGCAGGAGGCAGCTGATCGATGTCTCTCTCTCATTGATGTTTCTGGCTTTCTATTCCTTTCCCTTCCTCTCTGTGAAAAATCAATAAAAATATATTTAAAAACAAAAACAAAAACAAAAAACCTGTGTAGGGTCTCTATAACCTAAACAAAGTTGTCTAAAGAATTTTTGTGGTGGGAAAAACATAGTCATGCTTTTAACTCCTTCAAATCACTACTTAGCATAAGAACAGATTAGTTAAAAGAGCTAAAAAAAATAAGCCTCCATAAATTATATAGCATCCCACATAATATTAGAAATATTTGGCATTATTAGCAAGGCACCTACCTGTACAATTTTTGTATTGCATGGGCTGCATTCTTCCTAACATATGGTGATAAATCAGCAGAAGCTTCCTTAATAGCGAGCATCATAATAGGCACAATAATTGGCACTCTAATACTTGACAGAACTCTCAAAGCACTTGCACGAATTAGTTGATTTGGGTCCTAAAAATTATGCAAAAATATCCATCAAAATTTCAAGTTTACAGTATTTCAAAGATATCTTTATGACATAGTTAATAGATGCTTATAGGGTGCAATGTAAAAATAGCAGGGGGGGGTTACTTAATTTACAATGAATAACCAGTATATGGAAATTGGTAAAAAAAAAAAAAGGATTAATAAATGTTAATTTCTCTGAATAATGTTTTAATAAGAAAAGTAGTGGTTATAATTCTTGTTAATCATTACTAAACATACTAGGTTTTTGAGTTTCATAATAATAAAATGGTACAGGTCATAAATGTTGACTTTAAAAAGTCATATTCCCTCTTTCTATACTTTTCAACAACTAGTTAGTATAAAGATGAAGAATTCTCTGATACATGATAATCATTATACTAAACACAAACT
Source organism: Lasiurus cinereus (assembly GCA_011751065.1). Taxonomy (NCBI): domain Eukaryota; kingdom Metazoa; phylum Chordata; class Mammalia; order Chiroptera; family Vespertilionidae; genus Lasiurus; species Lasiurus cinereus. The sequence continues at coordinate 39,750,990 of JAAGEH010002531.1, read as the reverse complement.
GAAACATACAGGACAAGATCCAGTTGGTTATACAAATTATTTTCTAAGGGTATTGAATAGGCACTGTGAGAGGCCTTTTAACTCTTTCAAAACACTACTGCGCCATTTAGTGAATTATTGCTCCACTTCTTTAAATGACACATCTTCAACTGTGCAGAAACCTTGTAGCTATTTGCCTGCTCACTCTATTATTTACCTTTAGAGCTCGCTGAAAAGTACTTATGGACAAGAGTGCCAAATCCTGCTGTTCTTCAGCATATCGAACCAGGTAAACATATACTAACTTCTTGATCTGTTAAAAACAAAAGAAATCATTAAATCCTAGCCAGAGTGAAAATTAAAAATTCAGTGTTTTCTATACCAAAATCCATTCTTAATTTTCTTGAAGTAAATAACTGAGCCTGGTCATGGGTTACATTATAAAATAAAGACGAATACTGGGTGGGTTAAAAATAGTTTTCATATAGAAAATAATGTAATAATTAATAAATAGTAAAACAAGAATTACACTGTTTCATGTACTCACAACTGTAAACCTACTTTTGCCCCACCTTATATATATTATAGGATAATGAATGGTAACAGAAAAAGTTTATGAAATAGGAATTTTAATTATCCAACATAAAATAATAACATCCTATCAAGATGGTCTTCCTCTCAAGGGGAAAAAACATCCTTGAGCAAAACTTGTAAGACTATTCAAATATTAACTGAACTACAAAAATAGTGTCAAAATGAGGGGTACAAATATTACAAAGAACTTGAGTTCTGCAAACTAATTATATGGCATGGTAGATTATGTTTCCTCATCTGTCATAAGATGCTGAAGTTCTAGATCTATTTCTATGGTAATATTCACATTCTAATATATATTATATAATATCGTCAGCTCAGTAAGAATAACATGTGACAAAAATGCCAAAGGATGGAAGTATATTCAGAAAAGTGTTTTTAAAGGCAATTTAATTGCTTTATAACAAAACTATGATAAATAGAAAAATTAAATGAAAATTAGAATTTGAGTAGAAATCCACCAATTGCCTTCTTCTGGCACTGTTCACAGCCTGTATCTCCCTTTCAAATATCTTCAGCTATCACTGCCTGATTAATTTCCTTATATATTAGTATAGTACATACCTAAAAGTTTATGGAATGCTCAGAAAGGATGGGAAATGAATGAAAGTCATTAAAAAGAGCTCGGAATTGATGCTGAAAAGGAAAACCAGTGCTACACTGGGCCACATTTTATATCATACCAACTAATCTGGACTACTTTAAAGACAACTGCATGGCCTCCCCTTCTTCCCATTCCAATTTCCCATGACACAGCATAGTTTTTGAGTTCTTTTACCATCCTTTTGCTCACTTCTGAACTCACTCCAATTTGTCTATATTTCTTTCAGTATGACATTCTAAACTACAAATGAAGGTTAAGGACAAACTAGTTAAGACTGCTCCAGATGAGCTGCTTCCAGTGATATAACTAATTCTTAATTATGACAACACCTCTTTTCCAAATATTCTACTGACTAAATCAAGCCATACTTGAAAACTGTCCTGGTGAGGTTTTCTTCTTTCTTTTTCTTTTAAAAGAAAGGCAAGAACTTACATTTACTTATAGAAATGTTCAACAACTTAAATTCAACCTGTTACAGCATCTAAAGGTAATTTTTAGACCTTAATTTGTAATCTGACCTATTTTGCTGCTCTTTAAAATTGTATTAGCACAAGTGAAAACTTAATGAGCATACTTTCTACATCATTATTATTAATAAAACTCACTAAATGAACAAACTTTTGCAAGTCAACCAATCTGTTACAACTCCTTGCTTCTAAGCATTGGCCAAATCAAGAACAAACTCACTCCTAAAAATAACCACACCTCTGAATGCCAATCCATCAATCAATGGCAGTCTCATCCAGATGACTTCACATCTACATATGATATTAACCCATTTAGGCACTGAAAGACTATGAACCTTTTTTTATGAATCTTTTAAATAGTCCCTTAGAACTAATGATCTTACACAAAAATATAAATGGGTTCCAAAATTATGTGTATAAAAGTATATAAGATGGCAACCAGAGGGCACATCCCCAGTGGGGGGCATGCAGGAGGCAGCAGATAGATGTTTCTAACTCTTTATCCCTCTCCCTTCCTCTCTGTAAAAAATCAACAAAATATATATATATATTTTAAATGTTAACCAAGTGATCCAAAATATACCCAATGTTTTAGATTTTTTAAAATGAAAATATGTTTAAAAAATTTTTAAATTACAGTTGAAGCTTTTATCTAATTATTCCCAACCAGATTTTAAAGTTCCTAAGATTACAACAGTGTTAAAAAGCAATTAACATTTGCAAGTTAACTAATTTATATATAGCAATTTCAAAATATCAAATCAATACACAAGATGTATTTATGTAAGACTGTTTCTGAAATCAACTTTGGAATGAACACGAGGTTACTTAGCACAGAATCATTCCTTAATTATCTCTATACTAGAGGCCCAATGCATGAGGATTCATGCAAGAATGAGCCTTCCTTCCCCCGGCTGCCAGCATCGCCTTCACTCTGATATGGAATGCCCGGCTCCTGGCCGCTCAGCGCCTGTGTATGCAAATTAACCCGCCACCTTTTGTTGGGATAATTTGCATACTCACTCCTGATTGGCAGGTGGGCATCGTGAAGGTAGGGTCAATTTGCATTTTACTCTTTTATTCGTGTGGATTTCCAGGACTTACCACAATGCCTGGCATATAATAAGAGCTCAATAATAATCAGCTGAATGAAACATCACAGCCCAATGGTAGACTGAAAAAAATTAAGACATATCCCATAGATTGCTACATCTAGGGTCTAACTTACCACCAATGGTTATAATTCGTATCTTTTCAGATGTTTAGGAGGACACCAACATACTGTGAAGAAATGATGGGTATTATAAAGATTGCCTCCAAAGTCTTTAACTTGTAGGGTTTTAAAAAATTAATGACTTCAAATATTCTTTCTCCTAACTAATTATATTCACACTTCAGTCTCCAGTTTTCTGGAACGTTTTGAAAGTATGGGTTAGAGTTCACCCATTCCTTCATCCTCTTGTGATTTCTTAGTTAACACCTTTATTTACCAAATAACTGGTATAGCCAACTTTTAAAGCTGAATTATAAACTCCAGAATATATCCAGAAGTTTATATTGGCAACACTGAAACATTCAGAACCACAACTGAGCTAGTAGGTATTGCTATAATTATCCACTATTACAGAAGGATTCTGTGACCGTTACAGCAAAAAGCATAACAATATTAAATCACAGAAGGTTGCAAAACACTAAATTTGTTCTAGTTCTGTTATAAGAATCAATCAATATTGACCACAAGAGGCCTATGCACTGACTGGCTGCAGGTGTGCAGAGAAAACCTACTTTCCCTGAAACCATTCTGTGACCAGAAATGGGAGTACTTAAAGCTCCGTGACTACACCATTTTCCGATCAGTTACTTTCATTCAATGTTACAACACTCCTTGCTGTAAAGCTAATCATAGCAGAGCCCCAGTAGGCTGGAAGAACACAGGCAGAACTGTTTAATTAGTTTATCAATACTAGTACATCAAACTTCATGAGTTATTGACTAAACCTTTATTTTTGTACTATAACCACCGACTGCTTACTAGGTCACTTTTGGCATCATTTAACATCAAATGGCAGATGACGTATAGCTCAACTGTGTGTCTAAGGCAAGCGGGTACTTATAAAAATGAATTTTTGCACTTGATAGCAATAAAACATCAATCCTCTTAAGAAGCTTATGTCAATTTTTCCACATTAGAGGATTAAGCATGTTTCAAAAATAACAAAGTATTTCAATAACAAAAGAAATTCAAACAAATAGACTAGTAATTATGCTTATAGTGACTTTTGTGGCAAAACTATATACAACAAACCAGAATCTGATTGTTAAATGAAAACAATGAACAAATAAAAAAGTTTAACCATTTTAACTACCTGAAAAGTACAAACAACTTTGAATGAACAATAATACAGAATTTTCTGTTTACAACAAGAAACTACAAGTTCAAGGAGAACTAGTTTATTGACTATAGATTTCTAAGGACTTAGTCATTTCTACCCATATTTAAAACATAAAAAATTTATACCAATGCCAGATACCTCCCAAAGCACAGCTAATACCAGATATTGATTAGAGGTTGAACTGAGGTATAAAAAGGAAGAAGGAATCAAACAGGAAGGATGGCTCTAAAAGGGGAATGGTCTAAGACTGGTTCTGAAGCCAACTCACTTGGCTTTGGACTCTTACTGTTCCACATACTAGTTGTGTTACGTTGGTCAAATAATTTAACCTCTCTGCTACCTTGTCCTCAAAGATTGGAGAATGTTAACAACTTGATACAAATAAACTGATAACCTAGATGAAATGAATAAATTTCTTGAATGACAAAATACCCACACAGATCCAAGAAGAAATAGAAATTTGAAATAGTCCTGTGTTAGAAGTCCACAGACTATCTTAAGGCTTGATGATTTGCTAGAACAGTGGTTCTCAACCTGTGGGTCAAGAACCCTTTGGGGGTCGAATGACCCTTTCACAGGGGTCGCCTAAGACTATTGGAAAACACCTATTTCCCATGGTCTTAGGAACCAACACACTGCTCCTCGGTGTAGCAAAATGTAGCAATGTAGTTTACTGTTGTTATATGAAGACTGTTGCCCATGCTACACCACGATTCAAGACAAAATTTCATTTATTTGTAATTAGAAATAAATATTTCACAATATATAATTACATATTGTTTTGTGATTAATCACTATGCTTTAATTATGTTCAATTTGTAACAATGAAAATACATCCTGCATATCAGATATTTACATTACAGTTCATAACAGTAGCAAAATTAGTTATGAAGTAGCAACGGAAATAATTTTATGGTTGGGGGTCACCCCACATGAGGAGCTGTCTTAAAGGGTCACGGCATTAGGAAGGTTGAGAACCACTGTGCTAGAAGAATTCAAAGGGCTCAGAAAGTTGTTATACTCAGGGTTATGATTCATTACAGCAAAAGTAAAATCAGCCAAAGGAAATAGCATATGAAGTAAAAGTCCAAGTTTCTAAGATCTCTTCTGCCAGTGGAGTCATCTAAGACCTGCTTAATTCTTTCAGCAACAAAGTATAATAAAACATGTATAAAGAGCTGACCACCAGCAGAACTTTGTAAGACAGATTGTCCAGGCTTTTTTTAGGGATCACGTAGGTGCTGTACACCTAAACCACATATACTGTCATCAATATCTATGACATTAGTTACTAAAGCTCCTGAGCTTCTATAGAAGGAAAGCAAATTTTCACCATAAATCATATGTTTAGTATAAACAACTGGACAAACTGGTAAACCATGGCTCAAGACCCTAGGCTTGTAAAATACTCTTATCAGACAAAACAGTCCCAGAGCTCAGAAATAAGGATGTACAGATAGATCAATGAAGCAGAAAAAGTTCAAAAATCAAGGATTTTTCACAAAAATAATAAAGTAATTCAATGGGGAAAATATATAATCTTCTTAATAAATTATACCAGAATAACTCATTATCCGGGGGCCAGAGGGGAAGCAGGGGGGACCACAAAAAGTCTGCTTACAATTTGGGCCTGACTGGTATCTGGGAATTTCAATTTTAGGGATATTCCCTCATTCCCTAACTAGTAAGTGTGGTTTACACACAAACAATATGGTTTGCGCTAAATATCTGCTTTCTTTCTGGGAGTCTGGAATTTTGGAATATGCTAAGCAGTCAATGCTTACAGGAACAACCCTCAGTGAAAGACTTGGGCACTAAGTCTCTAATGAGCTTTCCTAGAGACACTTCATACATTTTATTACAACTGATGCTGAAAGAATCGATTGTCACTGGGAAAATCACTAGAAAAGGATTCTTGGAAGTTTGCATCTAGTTTCCTCTAGACTTCATCCCATACATCTCTTTTAATACCAACTTTTGTTATGTATCTTTCTTTAATCAATCATAACTATGAGTGTGACTACATCCTGATTCTTATGAATCATCAAATCTTATGAATCAGTAAAGTTAAAATATATGCCCACATAGAGCATTTAACTCAATCCAATTTTATTTCAATTGATAAGTTTTAAAACTGTGAATATCCAGATTATAGCAAAAAGAAACAAAATGTAAATACACAAAACAGCATAGATGAATTAGCTTCCTAAATAAAGTAAGTCAAGCACGAGATTCTATATTGTATAATTCAATATATAAGAAATTCTAGAACAGCAAAACTACAATAACAAAAAACAAGCCACACCATGCACAAAAATGAACTCAAAATGAACTTTATATAAAAGCTAAAACTATAAATTTTTTGGAAAAAGACAAGTATAAATCTTTATGACCTTGGATTTAACATCAGTTTCTTAGATTTGATAACTAAATCTTAAGCAAACAAAGAAAAACTAGATCCACTCACACCGATCCACTCAGTTCTGCCCAGGACGTGAAATTATCCCTTTATCCAGCTTATGCACACTGCGGTCACATCATAGTTAGTTACCAGACTGTCTGTTGAAGTATCAACAACAGCACTTGTGTTCAAGTAGTCCTTATTTCACTTAATAATAACCCCAATAAAGCCATTCACATAACTTTTAATACAGTATATTATTATCATTGTTCTATTATATGTACTACTAGTGGCCCAGTGCACGAAATTCATGCTAGGGGGAAAGGGGGAAGGGTTTCTCAGCCAGCCTGCACCTTCTCCAATTGGGGATCCCTTGGGGGATGTCCAATAGCCGATTTAGGGATGTCTAAACCAGCAGTCGGACATCCCTCTAACAATCTGGGACTGTTGGCTCCTAACAGCTCACCTGCCTACCTGCCTGCCTACCTGATCGCTCCTAATTGCCTCTGCCTGCCTGCCTGATTGCCCCTAACCCCTCTGCCTGCCTGCCTGATCAGCCTTAACTGCCTCTGCCTGCCTGCCTGATCATCTCTAACTGCCCTCCCCTTGCCAGCCTGATCTCGCCTCCAACTACCCTCCCCTGCTGGCCTGATCACGGCTAATGGCCTCTGCCTTGGCCCCCACCACCATGGCTTTGTCTGAAAGTTGGACATACAGAAGATGGCCTGTCAACCTGGTCTAATTAACATATTAACCTTTTAGTAGTATAGATAGATTATATAGGACTAGTGGCCTGGTGCACAAAATTCATGCATGGAGGAGGGTGTCCCTCAGCCTGGCCTGCACCCTCTCCAATCTGGGACCCCTCGAAGGATGTGCTACTGCCGGTTTACAGGGATTGGGCCTATACTGGCAGTCAGACATTCCTCTCTCAATCTGGGACTGCTGGCTCCTAACTGCTCACCTGCCTGCCTTCCTGATTGCCCCTAATCACTCTGCCTGCTGGCCTGCTTGCCCCCTAATGCCCCCTCTGCCAGCCTGATCACCCTCAACTGTCCACTGTGCCAGCGTGCTCACCCCCAACTGCACCCCCCTGCCAGCCTGCTTGCCCTCAACTGCCCCCCACCCTGCTGGCCTGCTCACCCCCAACTGCCCCCTGCTGTCCTGATCACCCCCAACTGACCCTCATTGATGGCCTGCTCACCCCCAACTGGCGCCCCCTGGAGGTGTGGCCAGTCTGTTCACCCCCAACTGCCTCCCCTTGGTGGCCTGATAACCTCGAATGGCCCCCTCCAATTGACCAGATCACCCACAACTGCCATCCCTTCTTGGCCTCTAACTGCCTCTACCTCAGCCCCATCACCATGGCTTTGTCCAGAAGAACGTCTGGAAGTTCTCCTGGAAGATCTCCCAGTCTAATTAGCATATCATCCTTTCATTAGTATTGATAGAGGCCTGGTGCACAGGTGGAGGCCGGCTGGTTTGCCATGAAGGGTGTCCTGGATCAGGGTGGGGGTTTCCTTGGGGCATGGGAAAGCCTGGGCAAGGGACCAGTGGTGATTTGCAGGCTGGCCACGCCCCCATGGGGTGAAGGTCCCCACTGCGGGGGGGCATGGTCAGCCTGGGTGAGGGCCTGATGGCTGTTTGCAGGCTACCCTCACCCCCTGAGGGTGTGGCCAGCCTCGGTAAGGGGCTGAGGGTCATTTTCAGGCTGGCCATGCTCCCCGGTGACCCAGGCCCCCTGCCACTCCTTCAGCAACAGCCAGGACAGGCAGAAAGCTTGGCTTCCTCTGTTGCTGGGAGCAATCCAAGCCTCCTGCTTGCTCCAGCTCCATGGCCACCACCATCTTTATTGGTTTTAATTTGCATACTCACTCCTGATTGGCTGGTGGGGGTAGCAGAGAGACAATAAATTTGCTTGTTTCTCTTTTATTAGTATAGATAGGATTGCTTAAAGAGGGAAGAAAAGCCTTTTTCATCAGGAGATGCTCTTGGCAGACAAAAATACATAATCCCTATATCTAGACTAATAGCCAGCCATATGCACTATACTGCCAAACTAGTCATTAAAAAATTGAACTGCTTTCTTATACCTTACACCAAAGAGCTATTGTCCTTAAAACCCTTCCTCAGCCCCCACCTTAGGTTCTGCCTTCACAGTTCACTCAGTTTAGGTTCTGATTGGCTGGTTTCTATGCCAGTCAGAGTCAAAAGCTACACCTCCTAGGCAGCCATTGGCTCCTCGCACTTCACCCAGATTAGGTTCTGATTGGTTGGTTTCTATGCCAGTCAGTGTCAAAAGCTCTGCCTCCTAGGCAGCAGCCATTGGCTCCTCACACTTCACCCCAATTTTGGTTCTGAGTGGTCAGTTTCTATGCCAGTCAGTGTCTCCGGGCCTATCAACAGGCCTGATCAGAGAGGTGGGGCTGATCAGCAGCCCCAGTGGAGGCCCAAGAAAAAGAGAGGCATGGCTGCTGGCCAGGCATGAAAAGAGAGAAGCACAGGCTGATCAACAGCTGCCATGAGACTATGGATCAGACCCTGCTTCTCTCTCCAGGCCTCTCTTCGGGCCTGATCCACAGCCCCCATGGCAGTCAGTGCTGGGTCGCCATGGCAACCTAGCACTGACTTCCAGTCCAGTAGAGCCTTTGGTCGTTTTGGATGTTACAGACCCTAAGTTTTTATATATTAGGATTAGTATTGCAGTAAATTTCTTATTGTGCCTACTTAAACTTTATCATAGGTTTGTATGTTCAGAAAAAAATACAGTTTATATAGGATTTGGTGCTATCTGTGGTTTCAGGCATCCAAGGAGGCAGGGAGGGGGAAGAGTAGTGTATAATGTCATTTAAAAACATATTGTGGTAACTTAAAGATGTATATTGTACCTAGTGGTAAACTGTAGCAAGTTAAAGATGTACACTGTATATCCCAGACTAAATACCTACTGAATACATAAACAAAGCGAAGAGATAAAACTTTAAGGATAATAATACTTGATTATAAAGGAAAAAAACTTCCTGTATCCTTAATTTCTACCTGTTATACTCCATTTATGTCCACCTAAAACACCTGCCCCAATGTCACTAGGTCCTTATAAATATTCTTCAGTGGAGACTGTTCCTTCTCCCAAACTTCCAAGACTCAAAAAGAGAACCAAGCATATTCCTTGATGCTCACAGTTGCTAACAATGCACAAATAGGAGGCATGTGTGCTGGCATTTTGAATTTTATACCGATATTACTACTTCCTACTAAGTAAACATACCTTCCTCAGAATCAGCAAAAATCTAGTGATACTTAATATCTTATGGTGCCAAAACAGGTTTGGCTCAGTGGATAGAGCGTTGGCCTGTGGACTGAGAGGTCCCAGATTCGATTCCGGTCAGGGGCATGTATCTTGGCTTCAGGCACATCCCTAGTAGGGGGTGTGCAGGAGGTGGCTGATCGATATCTCTCTCTCTCATCAATGTTTCTAACTCTATCCCTGTCCCTTCCTCTCTGTAAAAACCAATAAAATATATTTTAAAAATAAGTAAATAAGTAAATAAATAAATATCTTATGGTGCATATTAAGTAAGTGAAAGTGTATTATGCTTTTCCTAAAAAGAAAATCATGAAAATTATGAATCAAAACAGTACCTCAATATTTTTACTGGCCACATTCTTCACAACAGCAGGAAACAGTTCAGATGCATTTTTCCCTTTTGCAATCATCTGAAGAATAAAAGTAAAATATGAGGGCTGAAACTTCTTTTTAAATTATTCATTTGAAAACAAAACTTAAATTCTCCATTAAATATTTAGAAAAACTGATTCTGAAAATAAACTATGGAATTTACAAGCTGAACTCTTTCTGTGTCATCTTATTCCAACTATCTTGCAGCAAAGAACAAAGAACAATCAATCTCTCATCTGACAATATAAATATTTTGGGCAAAATAATTATTTTCCCCTTGGTTTTATTTCATAGGTTCACTGACTTCTCCAATCATTACCTTTCAGAGTTCCCTTCACCAAGTCCTCTTTCTCTGACAATCAAAGTTACATGGATTTCACTCACCCCATAACTTAACTCTAATCTCTATCAGGATCAATTCCACAAACTCGAGCCCTAATTGAGTCCTAGTTCTACTTCTCTAATTGGATATCATTAGATATCTCTCTATATCCCAAATTTGCTATGTCTAAAACCAAACTCATTTCTCATGATAAAATGGTACTCTGCTAGAATTTCCTATTTCTACCAATTTTACCCAAAACTATGATACCACACATTATATTTAAAAATTATACCAAACATATCAAACAATTATGCCAAAATCCACAGAATTATCTTGTTCTCTTATAACTAGGACTTGTAATTTTTATGAAAGTAAACTATCTACTTACTTACTACCAGAACATTCTCTGGTTCCTCTATGCCTAGGCTCATATCATTCCTCCAACTCAATGCTTTTTACTTTTCTGAGTTCTAACTTTCTATCCAAGGTAGTAATTTCTCAGAAGACCTTTCTAAAACACAGCTTTAAAACACTCTAACATAGCTAGTCTTTTCAAATTCTATTTCCTTACCTCTGATGTTATTTGAGAATTTTATAAAATCTGCTGAATATTATAGAAGATTCACAAAATACTGCAGCTAAAACATCTTTATATGATTTTTAAACTTCTCAATTCCCTCATCTATAAAATAAGGAGTGATTAAATGTTCTCTAGTGCCCCTTCAGTTATTCTGTGATTACTTCAAGTCAGAGATCCTGTCCTAAGGCTTCCTCAACTTTATTCTATACTGTAGTATACTATTCAAGAGGATGTTAATACCTGAGAGAAGAAAAATTATCATAGAGTCAAATTCATTCAATAAATATTTCCTGAGAGAATACTACATGCCAGGGATTATTCTAGGCCTTGGGGATACAACCAAGAACAATAGAAATCCTGCTATTGGGAGTGAGGAACATTAAACAAATATAATATGTAAAGTGGTAAAAGGGAGTATTATATAGTATATCCCCTGACTGGGAATCAAACTGGCAACCTGTCAGTGCACAAGACCATGTTCAAAAAACTGAGTTTTATATATTTGAGTTTCAAAACAATTCACCTTTTAATAAAACATACTGATACCCATAATCATCTTTCATAAATGAAATTTGGACCTTGATATATTAAAAGGCAATTTCAAACTCTCATATGGTGGCAGTGGTGTTGTCACCATATTACAATAGTTAATTTGTGCAATTATACAAATTTATTACATTATGACCTCATCATGTAAAGCTGTGTAGAAATTAAAATCAGCAATGGTAGTGATAAAAAGTATAGTAATAATGAGAAAGACAAGTGAATTTAATTCTATTGAACTGAAATCAGAACTATTTAGTATTAGTCACTAAATTGAGCCAGTTTTTTTTTCACTCTAAATGTAAAAAATTAAACTGAAAGGCAGCAAGAGCAACACAAATTGCAAAAATATTTTATTAATGTTTTATGTATAATTAGGAATTGCATTATATCTACTTAGCTCTACCAATATTAGCCAATTGTTTAAATTTTGTATTACAAGTAAAAACTGGGCAATTCTCTTATGTTATTAATAATCATTAGAAGCTCTACATTACTAAACTAGAGGCCCAGTGCACAAAATTCGTGCACTCAGGGGCAGACCCCTCAGCCTGTCCTGCACCCTCTTATAGTCCAGAAGCCCTCAGGGGATGTCCTATTGATGGCTTAGGCCTGCTCCCTGCTAAGCTGGCACTCAGACATCCTTAGTGCTGCTGCAGAGGTGGGATAGGCTCCCACAATTGCTGCTGCACTCACCAGCCATGAGCCCAGCTCAGAGCTTCTGGCTAAGTTGCACTCCCCCCTGTGGGAGCACACTGACAACCAGGGGACAGCTTCTGCATTGAGCTTCTGCCCCCTGGTGGTCAGTGCATTTCATAGCTACTGGTTGTTCCGCCATTCAGTCCATTTGCATATTAACCTTTTATTATATAGGATTGAATAAAACATTTATATTGGAGTTAATAAAATGTAAAACACAGGAGAAAGCATATTCACAATTTTTGGGTCTTGAAATGACCCCAAAAAACAAAAAATCCATTAGCTAATTAGGATTATTCTTTGTAGGAAGTCAAAATATTGTTGTATATAATCTACCTGTCTGCAAAATGATTAGTTTTTTTTTTCTTAATATTTTATTGATTTTTTTATAGAGAGGAAGGGAGAAGGATAGAAAGTTAGAAACATCGATGAAAGAGAGACATCAATCAGCTGCCTCTTGCACGCCCCCTACTGGGGACGTGCCCACAACCAAAGTACATGCCCTTGACTGGAATCAAACCCGGGACCTTTCAGTCCGCAGACCGATGCTCTATCCACTGAGCCAAACCGGTTTGGGCTGATTAGTTCTTTTTATCTCATAGGAGAAAGATCTTGATATAAAGAGGTAGGAAAATCAAAACACAGAAAAGATAAAATTAGAACTCAAATTTCTGAATTTCAACACTTCAATATTTCTTCAAAAAATTTTAGACAGGTAATTTTAAGTTAATATTAAAAAACAAACGGAATGTTCAATTTGATATTTATATTATTTAATATGTATATTTAATACAATTAGTACATCATTTTCCAAAAATTAAAATGATCTATTTTACCTACCCCAACAATCCGTTTCATAGCATCCAATTTAGCAGAATCTTTGTTGCTCTCCAACATTTGCTTTAGATCTTCATTCCTATATAAAAGAAAAAAAAATCCATATTTAGATTTTCATATAACATAGCTATTAAAATACATCATTTTCATAAGAATTAGAAATATGATGGGCAATGTTAAGTTAGGGCATTCTTATTTATAACTAGAGGCCCAGTGCACAAATTTGTGCTCAGGTGGGTCCTTCAGCCAGACCAGCAATCAGGGCCGATTGGGGCCATGGGAGGTTGGACAGCCAGGGGGAGGTTGGCTGTGGAAGCACATTGAACACCAGGGGGCAGCTCCTGCACTGAGTATCTGCCTGTGGTGATCAATGCATGTCATAGCAACCAGTCGACTGGTCGTTCAGTCATTTGGTGGCTTAGGCTTTTATAGATAGATAGATAGATAGATAGATAGATAGATAGATATAGATATAGATATAGATATAGATTTCTCATCTTAACCCTACACAAAATAATATCAAGTGTTATGGTACCATAAAGCCCACCAATTAAACAAAAAAATAAAACTGCATCTCATTTCTGGGCAAAATATCAATGTAAACACACATTCACTCATTCAAAAATTTCTTCTGTATAACCATCATTTAAAAAATAAGAAAAATCCTTGACTCAGCATTAAAATATTTTAATAAGTCAGTTAAAACTTTCTTCAGAATATCTCAAGAAGAGCATGAATAAAAGAAAAGCTTCATGTCATTTATACCATCCCTCAAAAGAAGAACATAAATATGAAGGGAATCGCCAAATGACATTCACTAATTCAAAAAATTAAGTAAAGGCAATTTTAACATCTCAACTAGATACATAAGACAACTTTGATTAATCTCCGGATAAATATGCTAAGTGAGAAAAGTTAATCCTAACATACTGCATTATTTCATTTCTATACTAGAGGCCTGGTGCACGAAATTTGTGCATTGGAGGAGACAAGGAGGGCCTCAGCCCGGCCTGTGTCCTCTTGCAGTTTGGGAGCCCTCGGGGGATATCTGGCTGAAAGCTTAGGCCAAGCTGTAGAGAAGGGAGAGTCTCCAGCAGCCACCACTGCGCTCACCAGCCATGAGCCGGGCTTCTGGCTGAGCAGTGCTCCCCGTGTTAATGCACTGACCACCAGGGGGCAGCACCTGCATTGAGTGTCTGCCCCATGGTGGTCAGTGCGATGACCGGGCCATTCCGCCATTTGGTTGATTTGATTGTTAGCCTTTTATTATATAAAACTAGAAACCTGGTGCACGAAATTCATCCACGGGGGGGAGGTCTCTTGGCCTGGCCTGCACCCTCTCCAATCTTGGACCCACCACGGGATCTCCAACTGCCCCTCACAATCTGGGATCACTGGCTCCTAACCACTCACTTGCCTACCTGCCTGCCTGATCGCCCCTAACCACTTCTGCCTGCTGGCCTGATCATCCTTAACTGCCTCGGCCATGCCCCGCACCTGAGACCCATGATTCCCTCCTCCACCTGGTTACAAGGCACCCAAGACCTGGGCTTCCTTCCCTCTGGCTGGCGGCAGGCACCCAGGACCCAGGCCAGCTTCACCCAGGCCAGCTGCAGCCACAGGGGACTGTGGGCAGGTGGCTTCACCCAGGCCGCAGCCACGGGCACCCGAGACCACAGGTAGGGTGGCTTGTCCCTCTACCAGGCCACAGCCACAGCCACTGGAACCCAGGACCACAGGGTAGGTGGCTTGTCCCTCTGGCAGGCTGGGCTGGGCTGCAGGCACAGGCATAGGTGGAGCCACTGGCACATGGCATATGGCTTGTCCCTCTCCCAGGCTGCAGGCACAGTTGCAGCTGCTGGCACTCAGGACCACAGGGCAGGTGGCTTGTCCCTCTGTCAAGTCGCAGCCTGACTGGTCCCCATTCCTCTCTCACAAGCTCATTTGTGCCTGGCTGGTCCCCATTCCTCTCCCCAGAGTTGAGTGTCTGAGCTGCTACAGTGTGATGGCACGAGGGCATGATGACCATTTGCATATTAGCTCTTTATTATATAGGATTCTTGAAATAAAACATGAAAATGGAGAAAAACTAATGGCTACTAAAGGTTAAGCTCAAGAAAGGGAAGAAAGGATATAAAAGGACAACACAAGCGCTCTGTGATAATGGAACCGTTAGTAACTTTACTGTCATCATGGTTATATGAACCTACATGATAAAATGGAATAGGACATTTTCTCTCTCTCTCTCTCTCTCTCTCTCTCTCTCTCTCTCTCTCTCACACACACACACACACACACACACACACACACACACTCACACAAAGTACAAGTAAAACTGGGGAGATTTGAACCAGTTGATAGATTATATCAATGTCAACATCCTGGTTGTGATACTGTACTACAGTTTATCATTGAACGAAACTGGGTACTGGGTACACAGAATCTGTATTATTTCTTGTAACTGCAATATGAAGTAATTACACAATTATCTCAAAATCAAAAGTTCATGTTTTTAAAAGTTATATAATAACTCACTTATAGCAAGACCAATAGGCCAATCAAAAAAAAATAAAATGGTCAAAAGAGTTAAACAGACACATTTCACAAAAGATTAGAAATGCCAATAAGCACATCAAAAATTACTTAAGATCATTAGTTCTCAAGGAAATGCAAATTAAATACCATTACACACACACTAGAGACTGACAATAACAAATGTGGCCAAGGCTATGGAACAACTACAACTCACACACTTCTGGTGAGGATGTAAAAGCAAGACACTTTGAAAAACTGGGAGTTTCTTACAAATTAAAGCATAAACCTACCATGTGACCCAGTCATTCCACTCGCCAGAGAAATACACATGTATTTCCACATAATGACTTGCATGAATAATCACAGCAGCTTTATTTATAATAGTAAAAAACTAAAAAATCTAAATGTGCATTAGTAAAATGTGACTTAGCCATACATCAGAATACTACCCAGCAATGAAAAAGAATTAACTACTGATACATGCAACAAGATGAATTCTCACAATCATTATGCTGAGTGAAAGAAGAAAGATGCAAAAGAGCTTAACTTACTCATTTAAAATTCTAGAAAATGAAACTAATCTGTAATGACAGAAAGCAGACCAGTGGTATCCTGATGCCATGAAAAGGATGGCAAAGGGACATAAGAAAATTCCCCAATTCATAAGATGATGGAAATATTCTGTATCTTCTTAACTGTGATGGTGATTTTACAAGAGTATGATTAAGATCTTTTATGTCAAAAGATCTAATTATAATCTTTAGGTGGGTTATTGTTATATGCAAATTATACCTGCAAAAAGTTATTACTGAAAAGTTTTACTGTGTTTTTTCACATGTGTATAGATGCTTAGTTCTGTTATTGCAATAAAAGAATTTAAAAATGAAAGCTAAGAAGATGTTTTTCCCAAAAACAATAGAGGCAATGAAATTCATTATGAAAAAGAAATTACTCTTCTTTTCCAAGCAACTAATAAAATTAAATGCAATGGTGACCACTAGTGGGACACAAAAATTAATAAGTACAAGACTGACTTTTCTCTTATTACAATACAGCTAAAAATATGTAAATAGTAGAGACGGCAATATGTAAAAACTATATCTGAGGATATACAACTACCAAATATTAAAATATAATAAATATTCACTGTAATGAATTTAGAATCCTTTCTTAAAATTTCTCACACTTCCTCACATTGTACAAGTAACTTAATGATCATGTATATTTTTTATGAACAAAAAACCTAAAAGAAACCTAAAAAACTTTACTGGGGTCAAGAAAAAAAAACTAGCGTAATTAGATAGAAACTGAATAGAAAGAAAATGTGATCATACTATGTATGTCAAGAAAGAATGAAAATTCGTTTTCTTCTTCCTGATCCTGTTTAATATTCCCCAACAGTGTTTCACCATTCTACTCCACCAGTGTTACCTGGAGAGAGAAGTGAGCAATAAATAATGAAGTTTTCATTTCTAGGAAGTCCCAACCTCTAAACCCAGGTATATTTTATTCATAGCCTAATGGAAACTTGGTTCATTCCTCTTGGGCTTGAGACACCAGAGCCCCCTTAAACTAAAAATAAAAGAACAGGAACCCAATATTATAGCCAACGGTTTCGCTGTTAACATTTAATAGAAAAGACAGTCTACAACAAATATAAATATCTTTTATGTCAACATAGACAGAGCAATAACTTTGAGGTTCAGAGAAAGAGACAAGAAAAATCCTAGGCACTGTTTCAACCGAATATACTAAACAACTTTTCACAGATGTGTCATAAAGATCCATCGAAAATTCTGATATAAATTACATATTTTTGCTTAACACCAAAACAGGAAAGATTTAGAAAACTTAACACCATAACAGCTATCTTTCCCTTACAGTATGCTTACTCAAACTGAGTTATTTAGTTCTACCTCCTTTGTACGTGGATTCAAATATTGCCTATTAACATGTATTATTGCATTAAATTAGAAATTTAAAAATTCTTTCTGATAAACATCAAGAGTTGATTCAAATTAATGTTGAACTGGCAATATTTTTATTGCCTCTGCTGAAAACTAATACCTGTTTCAAATAATGTATTATTTCATTTGCCTGGTTCTTCATTTACCTACTTACCTATTTAGCTTTTCAGCTTTGTGTATTAGGATACAAACTTTATTTTTACATAAGTGACACCTTGTGGTATTTAATGGTATACCCTTTCTTTCATGTTCAAAATATGCCTGTTTTTATAGTTTCAAAGAACAGAGAAAAATATTTAGCTGTATTATTAAAGAAAATCTTACTATCACCAAGAAGCCACTTTATTTCAGCACCAGGATAAAGCAACAACTATAACTGAAAAGCAAAATTTACCAGTTATATATAAGAACTTAAGTAGTTGTGGGACTTTTAGATAATATAAATTACCTTTTTTAAAAATGTATAATCCATAACTCTTTACAAACTTCCACTCCTGTACATCATATCAATACCACTCAAAGTTTGACCCAAGAAACTCTGGTCCAAAAACCATTACCAGTGTACAAACATTTGTTACTAATCCATGAGGAGTGATGTATACAATCTGAGAACAAGCACAGTGAGAAACCTGACAGAACAATTCAACAACGTAATTTTATACCTTTTGAGTCTAACAAAAATTGAGATTTATATTTTGCATGTTTTTTTATTTCACTTTCCTAGTAATTTATTTTTTGTTGTGGTTTATTGCAATATCTATCCACGATGGACTGAAAATTTTAAAAGGCCCTTCACTGGTGATGAGGAATAGCAATTTCCAATCAGAGGTACATTTCAAAAGGATGCATCAAAATCGTTAAGATGGGGAGAGCTGGAATTTTTTCAAACACTGCCAAAAATTCTATAACATGGGCAGCTATACCTCTTTATGCTTTGAGAACCACTCAAATAAAAAATGTTACTGCCCCAAGTGCTGCATTGTACATATGAACATGTATATAGGAAAAAAGGGATGATAATAAGAGTCAAAATTTGGTATTTCCTATCTGCTATGCAGTTGAAGGGGCTGGCCTCCATAGTATGTTTTATGTGCACAACATGAAAGCTTACTAACTTTCAGTTCAGTTAGTGCCATCTTGTATGATACTGAAAACCTCGTATAGTTTTTGGCACAAAGTATTCTCTAAATAAATAAAAGAGTGAGTAAAACAGGGAAGTCCAGCTATCAAATCATCCATCTATTAACCCTCTAAAAGAAGGAAATACTGAACAAGTTTTATCCAAGTAAATATGTATGAACTTTTCCTCCTATACTGTTCACAAAATTAAGGAGTCTACAATTGCTATCATGACTTCAACCCTTAGTAATCTAAAGGTTAGTATATACTTCAAATAAGATGTTATGAAGACAATGAGAAATGCACTTATCATTGGGTCTAGCACATTCATTTATTCAATATCCACTATGTGTCTCAAGAACTGTTCTAAGTAGTGAGGTTCCTGACTTCTTAAAACTTACTAAGTGACAATTTAGGAGGAAGGAAGTATGAGGGAATTGCATAAGCAATTTTAAAAAAAAATGAAAATTATAAGTAAAGTTACTTATTAAACTTCTGCATTAAAAATGACATAAATTGGAAAAAAAAAACACCCAAGTTGGCAGAATAGGTGAACACCTAAACTGCTGCCTCGCACAACAATTTCAAAACCACAGCTAAAAGACAGAATGGACATCAGTCAGAACCAAAGGAAAGCTGGCTGAGTGGAAATTCTACAACTAGAAGGAAAGAGAGGGGCTCACAAAGAATCAGAGGAGCTGCAAGAAGCTAAGGTATGAAGACATGCGAATGGAGTGCCTGGCTGGCTTCCTCTAGCAGGAGGGAGACAGAGACTCCCGACTGCACTGAACCCCTTACCCGACTGCACTGAACCCCAGTTCTGGGTGAGAACCTGGAGTGCCAGACTCATACGGGGGGAGTCTGGACTGTCGTAAAAAGGGAGGAATGCACGGAAACTTAGGGGAGCTGTGAAAGACAGAAGTCTGGGGGCTCGTGAAAGTGTATGCGAAAGTGCGTGTGAAAGTGCACACACAGAGCACTGACTGCTGATTGTGCCTGGCATCCCTCTAGTGGGAGGAAAACAAAAGCACACAACACACTGAAATCCAGGTCCAACTGCACTTAACCCCAATTTCCGGTGAAACCCTGGGGACTCAGACTCATATGGGTCTCTAGAGCACACGGAAACTCAGGGGAACCGAAAGGCAGAGTTCCGGAAACTCGCACACATGCACATGAAAGGCAGAGGTCTGGCGGCAAGCCCACATGCACAGACACAACTGATCCTCACAACCAATTAGCTGGGAGGTCAATCCATCCCAGTGATACCAACAACAATCAAGAATTAACTACAACAAGACTGTACAAACAGTTCACAAAGGGGTGCACCAAGAGTGTCCACCTCAGGTAACTGGGGAGGCAGAGGTACTGGGCCATATAAGACAGCTAGCAAACAAAGCTACTCTACCAACTCAGGGAAGCAGCGAAATATGCAGAGATTAAAGAACAGATCACAAACGAAACAAATGGAGGAAAACAAACGACAGGATATAGAGTTCAAAACCACAGTTATAAGGTTTTTTAAGAATTTCCTAGAAAAAAATGGATAAATTTAGTGAGACCCAGGAGGAGATGAAAAAAGACCAACTAGAAATTAAACATACACTGACTGAAATAAAAAATATTATACAGAAACCTAACAGCAGACTAGAGGATTGCAAGAATCAAGTCAAAGATATGAAATACAAAGAAGTAAAAAAACACTCCACTGGAAAAGCAAAAAGGAAAAAGAATAAAAAAATGTGAAGATATGTAAGGAGCCTCTGGGACAACTTCAAGCATATCAACATCAGAATTACGGGGTTGCCAGAAGAAGAGAGAGAGCAAGATCCTGCAAACCTATTTGAAGAAATAATGACTGAAAACTTCCCCCACCTGGTGAAAGAAATAGACTTACAAGTCCAGGAAGCACACAGAACCCCAAACAAAAGGAATCCAAAGAGGACCACACCAAGACACATCATAATTAAAATACCAAGAGCAAAGGACAAAGAGAGAATATTAAAAGCAGTAAGAGAAAAACAGTTAATTACCTAAAGGGCAGCACCCATACAACTGTCAGCTGATTTCTCAATAGAAATTATGCAGGCCAGATGGGAGTGGCAAGAAATATTCAAAGTGATGAATAGCAAGAACCTACAACCAAGATTACTCTACCCAGCAAAGCTATCATTCAGAACTGATGGGCAGATAAAGAGCTTCACAGATAAGTGAAAGCTAAAGGAGTTCATCAACACCAAACCAGTATTATATGAAATGCTGAAAGGTACTCTTTAAGAAGAGGAAGAAGAAGAAAAAGGTAAAGATAAAAATTAGAAACAACAAAAACATATCTATCAACAAGTGAATCTAAAAACCAAATAAGTTAAAAATCTGATGAACAGAATTAACTGGTGACTATAATAGAATCAGGGGCATAGAAAGGGAGTGGACTGACAATTCTCAAGGGGAAAGAGGTGTGTGGGTGTGAGAAAAGATTGGACAAAAATCGTACACATATGGATGAGGACAGTGTGGGGGGGAGATAAGGGCAGAGGGAGGGGTGGGAACTGGGTGGAGGGGAGCTATGGGGGGAAAAAAGAGGAACAATTGTAATAATCTGAACAATAAAGATGTATTACATTTTTTAGAAATGACAAACTAACACAAAAATAAATAAAATGAATTCGGAATTCATCTGACAAAAGTGGCGATTTTCTTAAAATACAAAAAGCCTTAACCAATTAATAAGATGTGGTCTAATAGGGAAATGGACAAAGGACATTTAAAAGTATTTTCCTGAAAGAACAGACCAATACATATAAGGGAGAAGACTTAATACACTCACAATTATAAGGATTCAGTGTAATAACACTTTACACTATAAGATTGGCAAATATTATGAAGTTTGATGGTATCCAGTATTGGCAAAATATAATGAAAACAGACTTTACTGTTATTGTTGCAACCCATCTGGAAGGAAATTTAGCAATATATCATAATTTAAAATGTAATAACCTTTGATCTACAACTCTATGTCTAGGATTTTTTTCTATAAATAGATATTTTCACACAATTATGCAAAAATTTATGTTTCAGTATTATACTCAACAAACATTAGTATCAATCAAATATTCCTCAAAAACCGAATCAATGAAAGAGAGTACTAGGAAATATTATATAGTGATAAAAATGATTGAAATAGCTTCATATGCTAATATGGAAAGGCCTCCAAGATATATGAAGGGAAAAGCAACATACATGGAGGTTTTTATATATGTTATCATTTGTTTTTTAAAACATTTTCTGGAAAAGATACGTACAAACTTGTTCACTGTAGCAAACTCTGGGGTTTTGGTCATGTGAGTTACATCCCTTCTATATCGTGAATTAATCTGCCACTAACACTTGCATTTATAATACGTAATTAACTTATTTAGCAAAAAGAACTTACTAGAGGCCCAGTGCACAAAAATTCGTGCACTCAGTGGGGAGTGAGGGTGTCCCTCAGCCCAGACTGCACCCTCTCGCAGTTCAGGACCCCCTCTGGGTATGTCCACCTGCCAGTTCCCCAAGGGATCGGGCCTAAGCTGGCACTCAGACATCCCTCTGGTAGGGGTCTAGAATCAGACGTCTAGATTCATAGCAGGCCTAAGCCACAGAGAGACATCCTTAGCACTGCGGAGGAGGCAGGAAAGGCTTCAGCCACCACCACTGCACTCACAGCTTTCAGCCCAGCTTGTAACTGAGCGGAGCTCCCCCTTTAGGAGCGCACTGACCATCAGGGGGCAGCACCTGCATTGAGTGTCTGCCCCAGTGGTCAGTGCATGCCATAGCAACTAGTCATTCCATCGTTAGGGTCAACTTGCATATTACCCTTTTATTATATAGGATAATACTATCTAATTTTAGTATTACAAAGTCTCTATGAAGCATGTGTGGCTATTCTTCCCATTTAATAGGTAAGGAACTGAAGCCTAGAAATTATAAGGGCAACATAGAAGTAAAAGATTATACAACATATAAGAAATTCTTAATTCATATAACTTTTAAGTATACCACCAGAACTAGAAAATGACAAGAAATTAAACTTCTCTTGTTTTGAAACCAACATTCTTCACATTTATCACATTGTTGCCAATTTCTATTATAAAGTTGAGCATATATGAACACATTTCAAGAACTGTAAAGTAATACCTTATAAGTATAAATCCATAATCTACAGTGCCATATTTCCTCCCTAATCTATAATCTCCTACAGGAAAATTGTTGTTTTTTTCTCTTAAATTCAAAAATTTTATGAAAAGAAAACTGATCACTGGAATCATAATATACACTAATTCTAACTATCCTCAATAGTAATCTAAAACATCTGTGATACGCTTCCGTCTAAGTCAAAATAAATTTTATTTTCATTGACATTACTTTGACTGTATTTAGTTAACATTATCTCATGTAGGTTCATCAGCTCAAAATTAATTAGTATTATAGAATAGTGTATTCCATCCAAACAATTCATCTTTGTTGGCTCACATACCTCACTGCTATTGGCATGCCACTGTAATAATGGGCATGGTGCCACAGTAACAGATGGGCATAAATACAGACATGCCAAAGAGTTACTGTGTGCATCAAGTCTGAGTATTAGCA
Source organism: Lasiurus cinereus (assembly GCA_011751065.1). Taxonomy (NCBI): domain Eukaryota; kingdom Metazoa; phylum Chordata; class Mammalia; order Chiroptera; family Vespertilionidae; genus Lasiurus; species Lasiurus cinereus. The sequence goes on along the minus strand of JAAGEH010002531.1, from coordinate 39,727,639 downwards.
TTAGGTTTTCCTCCAAGAAATTCATAAACTATAGTAGAATAAATATAAGTTTTCTAAACTGTGTTAATAAAATATGCCAACTCAAAGCTAGATTAATTTTTAACTTTCTAAGGCCACAGAAGACAAGTTTTCCATCTGATGAGTTTGGATCAGCCTTCTGTGTAGGGAATTGAGGAAACCAATATGCAATCTCTACCTCTGTCCCTGAAGCATTTGAAAAATCTCAGGGAAAAAATTCTGTTTTTAAAAAGTCACATAGCAGTGTTGCAAAATTAAAAAGTCTTGAGATATGGCACACAACAATGAATATACTTAATGCTACAAACCCATACACTTAAAAATGATTTTGAAGGCAAATTTAATGTTAATGTGTTTTTTACTGCAACTAAGGAAAAAAGTCACATGGTCCTGCCAAGTGTCCTGATGAAGGCTAGCCAGGCCTAGAAAGAGAAAAAAAAAGTCATACAAATTTCTACTTGAGTGGAAGAATAGAATCTAAAAGTGTAAATAACTGAAGTTTATATAGCTATTTAAAATTCTGCCATCTATTGAAAAACTATTGTCATCTAAAAAGTAGCCAGTTTAAAAAGATTAACTTATTTCACATGTTTTTAAATTTTTGAAATAGATAATACATATACTATTAATTAAACTATATTGAAAAGTTTTCCATTTTTACTACATTAATGAAAACAGTTTTAAAATACTAAGAATGCTACGGAAAAAAATCATTTGTGGACGCTATCATCCAAAATCATTTACGTAATGTACTAGGCACCAGAATAGAAGGTTGTGCGTGTGCGTGTGCGTGTGCGTGTGCGTGTGTGTGTGTGTGTAAATAGAAACCATCTCTGATTCCTACTTCCAGGCACTTAAACACTTTTCTCTTCAAAAAAATGTTCAGCCTGGCCAGTGTGGCTCAGTGGTTGAGTGTCGATCTATGAGCCAGGAGGTCACGGTTTGATTCCCAGTCAGGGCACAAAGTCCCCTACATACACAAATCCAAAACTCATTTGTTAGTAATCATCCTACTAGTACTTGACCCTATTCATACCACTTGACACAATTATTCCAGGAATGCTGATCCAAATGATTTTGGATGATATTTAATACCATCTATTACCTGATGACTCCCAAACTTGTATCTATAACCTGACTCCTCCCCAAAGTTCCAGACTTATGTATACTACTGCCTATTTAATATCTCCACTTGAATACCTAATAGGCATCGCAAGTTAAGATGCTCAGGCTCTTCATCTCCTCCCCTCTTTAAATTCCTCTTCACACAATCTCTGTCATTTTAGTTTATAGCAATTGCAAACCTCCAGCTGTTTAGGCAAAAAAACCTTGTGGCCATCCTTGGTATCTTTTTCTCTCACATACCACATCCAAACCATCAGCAAATTTTATTGGCTCTCCCTTAAAAATACTGTCTTTTCAACCACTAATCTCTACTATTACCAAACTAATTTAATCATCATCTTCTCTTGCCTCGATTACAATAGACTCTGCTGATCTCCTTGCTAGTTCAGAAGGCAAAGTGATCTGTTTAAATTGGATAATTTCATTCCTTCGTTCTAAACCCTCCAATGGCTTCCGTTCTCACTCAGAGTAAAATCAAAGTTCTTAAATGACTTACAAAGTCCAAGTCAATGTGGCCCCTTACGTCTCTGACCTTCCCCCTCTTCTTAACTCACTCTACCCCAGCCAAACTGGCCTCTTTGTTGACCCTCACAGACCAGAAATTATCCTGCCTCAGAGCCTGAGCACTTCTGAATTCTTTTACCGAACACTCTTCCCCAGTCATCTGCATGTCATTCCCTCACCTCCTTCAGGCATGTGCTCTATTAACAAATTCTCAAGGATCTTTTCCTGACACTCCTTTTTCAAACTCAACCCAAACTCCACTCTCTATCCTATTTCTCTGCTTTATTTTCCTCCATAGTACTCCTTGTCATCAAATGACCAACTATATATTGATTTGTTTATTGCCTATCTCCTCTCTACTGGAACGTATGCTCCATGAGAGCAAGCATTTTATCCACTTCTTAGTCCCTAGCATCAAGAACAGCACCTACCATACAGATGGCACTCGAATTTGTTGAATTGATAAATTACTTCTATAGTTTTTTAAAGTTGGGGGTGGGGAGAGACACAAGAAATAAACAAAGAAGCCCCAAGTACTTGGACTATAATATCTTTGAAACAGGCACACAACAGGCATTTAATAGTTAATGACTGACTTAATACCCACTCTGCTCAAAACCCTCCTATAGCTTGTCTTCTCACTGGAAGTAAAATCCCAACTTCTTACCAGGCCCTACATAATCTGGTCCCCTCACCTTCTACTCTGCCCTTACTTCTCTGCTCCCAAAATACTGATTTCCCCTCATCCTTCAAGACCACATTTTTAACCTAAAGCTTTAAGAAATTTTGAGAAAACCCATTCCTAGAGTAAAGTTGGGTGATACATAGCTCTGCCAACCCATAATTTTGGAACCACGCTTATTCATGGGTCTCTCCCTTGTCCAGCTGCCAGGCTAACGCACTCAGCTGAAGGATTAAAGACACTGGCCTTCCAATTAGGTCTATTCCTAGCAGGAAATACAAATAATCAGCCCATCAATAAGCAGACATTGACCATAAATTGTTCACTTGTGTAAATCTATGAACTCTTTCCAGTTGATATGCTAAATAAGTGTTCCCTAAGTACACAAACCAGCAAATGTTATTCATAGTAATATGAAATATATGAAATCATTTCTTCCTGATTATTCTACTTTGGGCTCTTCACTTTAAAATTTGAATTTGGACTGCAGGCAATTTGTTTTTGTCAGCAGTTCATTTATATACACAACAGCAATAGTCAAATTATTTCACTATAATACATTTGTCATGCCATGAGCACTTAAACTTTGAATGCAATAAAAGAACATGTCAACCAACCATCTGTCTGCCTTTTTTGTTTTGATCATTTAGTTCTACTGTGTAGTTCTAAATTCTAAATTTTTAAAAAATAATGTTTTAAATAATAGTAAGATTTCAAATTTCCACATTTCCTTCTCAATTTCACCAAGTCAGTGATCTTAAAATAAAATATCCTATATTAAGGGATAAAAAATTTTTTGACTGAATATTTGTTAAGATAATTTGTAAAAGTCAGAACTGACTCTTCTCCAAGAATAAAGCAAGCTAAGCAAACACAATCTTTACAATCTGTTGGAAAGAAAGACTCCACTTACAGTCAGTATTTCATTTTTCTGTTGTTGTTTAATGGATAAAATCTTATTTGATTTTCAGTGTATTTAAAAAATTAAATTATAGGAGCCTACTTGAGTAATCAACCCTTTGTAAAACTAGCAATCTTATTCATGTGAAGACAAGAACAACTCCCATCCAGGAAGGCAATGGCTACTGCTACAGAGTTTTTTCTCTTAATAGAAAACTTGGAACAAAAGATAGTTACTTAAGTGAAACATCAATAAAACGTTGAAATTAGCTAATATTTTATGTGCCCTTTGTAAATAAAATAAAGTAGGATTAAATTTACATATAGGGTCATCAGGCAAAAAGAAGTTTATAGTTGTACGAAATACAGAGTTAATAGAGCTACTATAATAACCATAATCTGCATGTCTTTTTCCATAAGAACAACTGTAGACCTACTTTTGCCCACCCCTGTAAATAGCATGGCAAGTATGTGAACATCTCCATAACTAAATCTAATGACCACAAATTTCAACCAGTTAGGCAGAATTAACAAAATAGATTTGCTATCAAAACTGGAGTCATGCCGAGACCGGTTTGGCTCAGTGGATAGAGCGTCGGCCTGCGAACTGAAAGGTCCCAGGTTCGATTCTGGTTGGGGGCATGTACCTTGCTTGCGGGCACATCTCCAGTGTGGGGCGTGCAGGAGGCGGCTGATCGATGTCTCTCTCTCATCGATGTTTCTGACTTTCTATCCTTCTCCCTTCCTCTCTGTAAAAAAATCAATAAAATATATTTAAAAAAAAAAAAACTGGAGTCATTAGAACTCAGTATGCAACAAATGCCATATATCAGAGGAAAGAAGGTTAGAGGAAAATTAACCAATGAACTTATATGACTAGAGGTTCAGTGCATGAATTTGTGCACAGGTGGGGTCTCTCGGCCGGGCCGGCAATTGGAGCTGATCAGACCTATAGGAGGTTGACTGGGGGGAAGAGCCACAGGAGGTTGGCTGTGGGAGCACACTGACAACCAGGGGCAGCTCCTGCAATGAGCATCTGCCCCCAGGTGGTCAGTGTGCGCCATAGCAACCAGTCAACCAGTCATTCGGTCACTTAGGTTTTTATATATATAGACTACAGGCCTGATGCACAAAATTCATGCAAGGGGCTCTGCCCCCACCACCTTGGCAGCCACATGCCTCTGCCTCAGCCCCCGATCCTACCTGGATTGGCCTAAACAGGCAGTCGGACATTCCTCTCAGAATCCAGGACTGTTGGCTCCCAACTGCTCACCAGCCTGCCTTCCTGATTGCCCCTAACTGCTCCTGCCTGCCAGCCTGATCACCCCGTAACCACTCCCCTGCCAGTCTGATTGGTGCCTAACTGCTCCCCTGCCAACCTGATTGCCCCTAACTGCCCTACCCTGCAGGTCTGGTCACCACTAACTGCCCTCCCCTTCAGGCCTGGTCATCCCTAACTGCCCTCCCCTGTAGGCCATCTTGTCGTGGCCATCTTGTGTCCACAAAGGGGCAGCCATCTTGTGTGTTGGAGTGATGGTCAATTTGCATATTACTCTTTTATTAGATAAAATAGAGGCCTGGTGTACAGGTGGGGGGCAACTAGTTTGCCCTGAAGGGTGTCCTAGATCAGGGTAGGGGTTCCCTTGGGGCGTGGGGCACCTTGGGCAAGGAGCCTGTGGTAGTTTGCAGGCGAGCCACGCCTCCCGGTGACCCAAGCAGAGGCCCTGATATCTGGGATTTATTTATCTTCTATAATTGAAACTTTGTGGCCTTGAGTGGAGGCCTGGGCCTGCCAGGGTATACGGAAAGCTTGGCTTCCTCCATTGCCAGGGCAACTCAAGCATCCTGCTCTCTCCAGCTCTATGGCCACAGCCATTTTTGTTGGGATTTATTTATCTTCTATAATTGAAACTTTGTAGCCTTGAGTAGAGGCCTGGGCCTGCCAGGGTGTGCGGAATGCTTGGTTTCCTCCATTGCCAGGAAAACCTAAGCCTCCTGCTCACTCCATGGCTGCAGCCATCTTGGTTAGGGTTAATTTGCATACTCACTCCTGATTGGCTGTTGGGTGTGACTGGTGGTTTAGCAGAGTGATGGTTAATTTGCATATTACTCTTTTATTAGATAGGATACACATAGCTCCTGGACAGACAATAGTGTGGGTGAGGCCTGAGGAAGGGAAAGGGGACATCTGTAATACTTTCAACAATAAAGATAAATGTTAAAAAAAGAATTCAAGGGATTTAAATGATCAGAACTTGAAGATGATAGGAACAATAGTACTGTTAATGTAAAAACATTCAAATCTGTCAAGAATTTTTGTGAGTTTATTTGAGCCAAACAGAGCAGAATCTCAACGGATTGAGATAATGCTCCAGAGAATGGCAGTTTTTCACCTTATTTATATATTACAATTAAAATAGGAGCTGTAAGCGGGTTACATGAAATCTACTAGAAATCTACTAGTGATAGATTAGGGAGGCAGGAGAAAGCAAAAGAGGGGGTGGGGGAACTTCTGGGATTGTATAAAAAGTAAAATGATAGACACTTCTTTTATTTAGGTGGGTGCAGGATAGTTGACAGTCAACAATTAATATGATAACAGTAACAATGAAGGAATTTATGGGCTCTGTCCTCAGGCCAGTGCATTTTGGTTGTACCCTGAGGGCTCTGGAAAAAAGGTAAGTTACAAGCTACTGACATTTCATAGGTGTATTACCTTAGATGCAAAAAGACAACAGGCTAAGTTAAGGTAAAGACAGACCTTGTGCCCTGCCTGGTTTGGTTCAGTGGATAGAGCATCGACCTGCAGAATAAGTTAGATTCCAATTAAGGGCACATGCTCAGGCTTGATTCCCAGTAGGGAGCGTGGAGGAGGCAGCCAATCAATGATTCTGTCTCATCGTTGATGTTTCTCTCTCTTCTCTCTCTCTCTCTCTCTCTCTCTCTCTCTCTCTCTCTCTCTCTCT
>JAAGEH010002531.1:39445558-39721434 GCA_011751065.1 Lasiurus cinereus | reverse complement strand
TCTCTCTCTCTCTCTCTCTCTCTCTCTCTCTCTCTCTCTCTCTCTCTCTCACCATCTTTGTGGTTACTGTAGATCTTTGAGTTTGCAAAACTGCCATGCAGGCCTTCCCTGAGCTTGTCAGGTTAGCATGTGGCCCCTTTCATCCACAATATGCCATAGAAATCACTAGTGGATTGTATTTTCATGCCTGAAACCTTAGACTATAATCACAAGAGAAAGGAATACAATGAGGAAAGTCTGTACCTCTTCATAATATGCCAACATTTCAGCATCTCAAACTAAAATATGTTTGACATTTCAAATTCCAGCATTTCAACTTTTTTCAGTAAGTCATACTTTAAATAGGCTTATAATAAATATTTTTGTTAGTTATATTACACTGAAAGGTTGAGAATTTTTTCAAAATTTAACATTAGTTATATACTTGTAATACTGTTAGTTTTCATTGGCCTTATCTCACCAACTAAATTCTAAGTTGCTTAAAGGCAAACTAAAGATCTTATAATTGTTTTGTATTTTTGTGCTGAAAACACAGAATAATACCAAATTTACAAATAAAGATGTCTTTAAAGAGAAGAAAAATTTATGAAATCCTGATTATAAAGTTCATTCAACAACTATGTGACAATTCCAAGTCAATTAACCCTAATCATAGCAAAGACTCGAGCAATGCCATAACGTAACTGTAATGCAATGCAACATAGGGATACCAGAGCAGGTTTTCCATCTGTATAAGGTCCTCAGTCATGCTTTATTTTTTAGTACACTGGCTAAGGACACAGTAAATGTTAGTAGAATCTGAATCATTCAATTGAATAAAGAAGCTGGAAATACTTATTAAGCAAAATTATGAGATCAGCGAAGGCCTGCATGGCAATTCTGCAAACTCAAAGATCTACAGTAACCACAAAGGATGGTCTGAAATTAAAACTTCATCAAAAAAGCAGTTATGGTAGATAGTCATGTCCTAAGCTGGTCATCTTCCCTGACAAGGTCATTTTTTTTTTTTCCAAAGAGGAAGGGAGAGGGAGAGAGATAGAAACATTTGCTAGGTAGCTTCATATAAATTATACCATCTAATATTAAGTGATTGTGTGAGAGATTCCTCTATATAATATTCAATGAATAGTTACTGAGTCACTATGTAATCTGAGAATACTGAATGAGATAAAGGTATCAATGAGAAATACTAGGACAAGTAAAAACAAGTGCAGCAAGCTTTGAAAACTGAAACTATAAAAGTGTTGAATGAAAAAAATTACAAAAATATGGTATAGACCCTAATTAAAATGAGTTATAAATAAAAATGGCAACAGTCGCACACAAAAACAAAACAAGTTTTTAAGTTCATATTAAGTGAGACACAGTGACGCTTTCTCATTGTGTCAATATTGACACCTGGGACTGGTTTCTTTGTTTTTAATAAACTCAAGAACAACCCTATAAAAAGATTATGCTCATTCAGCTGCACTTCTGTATCCTTCCTTAAAGAGAGAAAAAGTAGTGAAGCTATACTTAGATTTTCTGTAATTACAGACAAACTACAGACCCACATAATCTTCCAAGGAGACTCCACTGAAAAACACTAATGGGTTATATGAAATGCATTTTCCTGGCTGATGTTATAAAATTGACAATAAATAAAATTTAAGTTAAAATAAGCAAGGCTGGAGGTATGGGGGTGCAGAAAGAGACTGGACAAAAATCGTACACCTATGGATGAGGACAGTGGGGAGGGGCAGGTAAAGGCAGAGGGTGGGGTGGGAACCGGGTGGAAAGCTATGGGGGGTGAGGGGGGAAAAAGAGGAACAACTGTAATAAGCTGAACAATAAAGATTTATTTTTAAAAATAAGCAAGGCTTTACTAATGCAATAAAAATACACTAATGTAGAGGAGAAACCAAGATGGCGGCACAGGTAAACACCTGACCTCGCTGCTTCGCACAAACATTTCAAAACTACAACTAAAAGACAAAACGGGTATCATCCAGAACCACAGAAAGGCTGGCTGAGTGGAAATTCTACAACTAGAAGAGAAGAGAAAAGCACACAGACTCAGAGGAGCTATGGAAGTAAAGTGCAGAGATATGGAGACAGGCGGGCAGAGAGGGCTGGCAACTGAGTACTTGGCTGGCTTTTTCAATCTGCAGGAAGACACAAGCTCCCAACTGCTCTGAATTCCAGTTCCAGGCAAGACTCTGGAGACCCAGACTCATATGGGGAGAAACTGGACTGTCTAGCATGGGGCAGAACTTGAGGGCAGCTTTTTCTCAGAGGTGTTTTGCAGCAATTACCAAGTAACAGTGAGACCCGGGGGCCTTCTTAGGACAGGGCTGATGGAAAGCCATTGCTCTTTGCTCCGCCCTGAGACTCTGCCCCACCCAAGTTGTACACAGAGTCTTTTGCATTAGAATGGTCTGTTCCTTTGAAATATAAACTTACCTAACAAACTGCAGCAGAGTCAGAGAAACCCAGAACATCCAAAAGAAGGCCCAAGGCCCCACAACAGCTTGCATCGCTTCATAGCTGGGCTTCATCTGGGCATCTCCAAAACCCAAACAAAGAGGAGGAATCTGCAGATCTCTCAATCGCTCCTGCTTGGTGGCCTCAGGCAGAGGCTAAATGAGCACCTCCTTGGAGATCCAAGAGCCAGTATACCCAGGGGTCAGAGTAGGACCATCCAGATTACAATTCCTCAGATCCATAAGTGTCACACTCAGGGGGCAGACTCAGTGAGCACCAAAGCCCCCCTGAAGCAAGTCTAGCCTCATAAGGGTGTCTCCAGCACATAAGTTCTCCCATCGTAGACACAGTTGATCCTCACAGACAATTGGCCTGGAGGTCAATTCCTCCCAGTGATACCAAAAGCAATCAGACTTAACTACAAGAAGACTGTATACACAGCCCACAAAGAGGTGCACCAAGCGTGTCCACCTCAGGTAACTGGGGAGGCTGAGCCACTGGGCCCTATAGGGCACTACCACACAAAGCCATTCTATCAACACAGGGAAGCAGCCAAAATGCTGAGACAAAGAAACAGGTCAGAAATGAAAGAAATGGAGGAAAGCACACTACTGGATATAGAGTTCAAAACCACGGTTATAAGGTTTTTCCAGAATTTTCTAGAAACCGCCAATATATTTAGTGAGACCCTCAGGATATGAAAAAGAACCAACTAGAAATTAGGCATACACTGACTGAAATAAAGAATAATATACAGAGATCCAACAGCAGACTAGAGGATCACAAAAATCAAGGCAAAGATTTGAAATACAAAGAAGCAAAAAACACTCAACCGGAAAAGTAAAAAGCAAAAAGAATCCAAAAATTTGAAAATAATATAAGGAGCCACTGGGACAACTTCAAGCATAACAACATTAACATTATTGGCAGAAGAAGAGAGAGAGCAAAATACTGCAAACCTCTTTGAAAAAATGACTGAAAACTTCCCCCACCTGGTGAAAGAAATAGACTTACAAGGCCAGGAAGTAAACAGAACCCCCCAAAAAAAGGAATCCAAAAAGGACCACACCAAGACACATCATAATTAAAATACCAAGAGCAAAAGAAAAAGAGAGAAGATTAAAAGCAGCAAGAAAAAAATAGTTAATTACCTAAAAGGGAGCACCCCTACGACTGTCAGCTCATTTCTCAATAGAAACTATGCAGGCCAGAAGAGAGTGGCAAGAAATATTCAAAGTGATGAATAGCAAGAACCTACAACCAAGATTACTCTACCCAGCAAAGCTATCGTTCAGAACTGATGGGCAGATAAAGAGCTTCACAGATAAGTGAAAGCTAAAGGAGTTCATCAACACCAAACCAGTATTATATGAAATGCTGAAAGGTACTCTTTAAGAAGAGGAGGAGAAGAAAAAGGTAAAGATAAAAATTATGAACAACAAATACATATCTATCAACAAGTGAATCTAAAAATCAAGTGAATAAAAAAATCTGATGAACAGAATAAACTGGTGAATATAATAGAATCAGGGGCATAGAAAGGGAATGAACTGACAATTCTCAGGGAGAAAGGGGTGAAGGGAGTACAGGGAGAGACTGTACATAAATCATACACCTATGAATGAGGACAGTGGGTGGGACCGGATGGAGGGGAGCTATGACGGGGGAGAGAAAGGACAACTGTAATAATCTGAACACTAAAGATTTAACATAAAAAAAAAAAAGAAAATACACTGATGTAGTACTCACTACATCATAACCTCACAAGAAGCGTAATCTAAACAAATGAGAAGTCCACCCCAATTTCAGCAAGGACTAAAAGTGCTACCTTTCAAAGTGTTTCAGATGGCACTCCACTGATAAATCACTAGTTGCTAAGGTCAGCTTTTAATTGTTAAACCTAATGGCCTCTTTTCAGCCTATATTCTATTTGCCCTTACTATGCAATTCCTAACATAGTTAACTATTTCCCCTTAAGTTTCCCCCTAGCTTCTTTTTTTTTTTTCTTTTTTAATCTTCCTCTGGTTTCCTACCCCTCTGAGCACTGTTTCTCTTTCTAGTTTTTCTTCCATTCACAACTTAAATGTAAGGACTTTTCTAAACTGCCTTTTCTTCTAACCAGAAAAGTTCTCCCTGGATGATCTTATCCATTCCTGTGCTTTAATTACTACCTACAATTCTAAACATTGGTGCACTAATCTGTATCTCAGCTGAACATGCATCTTCTTTTGCAGTTCTCCTGGTTTCTACACACTTTGTCTGAAGAATTCCCCCTTTCCTCCTCCTAACAAAAACCTTCTCAGGTTTTAAGACTTAAAATGTCACCAATTCAGTGAAATTTTCACCAACTTCTCAAAGTATTATTAGTTAATATTCTAGTTTAGAAATCACTTTCAACTATTCCATCTTAATGAGAATCTCACAAAATAGGCAAGTATTATCATGGAGATCAAGGAAGTTGAACAAGGCAATATTACAAGTGGGAACCATTAACTTAAATCCAGATCTTCTCACTCTAAGTCCAATGCTCTTTCTAATACACTGAGTTGCTCTCAAAAAAAAAACACAAGATTAGATAACTTAGTCTTACTATTCTTAAGAAAATGTCATTGGTCTTGTCATTTCTTTCTAGAAATTAATTCCTAAATAAATGTTTAATCCAGAAATAAAATTCTTAAACTTATTTTTAAATTATACACACAGAGTCAAATGGTAAAGATTAAAAAAAAAAAAGAGCTTCATTAAGTTTAAGGAAAAAAATGATTTAGGAAAAAACTAAAAGCAATAAACGTTTACAATAGTCTCAAACAAAGAAATACAAAAAATTTAATTCTTGCCCTAGCCGGCTTGGTTCAGTGGATAGAGTGCCAGCCTGCGGACTGAAGGGTCCCAGGTTCGATTCTGGCCAACAGCACATGCCTGGGTTGCAGGCTCGATCCCCAGTAGGGAGTATGCAGGAGGCAGCCGATCAATGATTCTCTTTTATCATTGATGTTTCTCTCTCTCTCTCCTTCCCCCTTCCTCTCCAAAATCAATAAAGAAATATATTAAAAGTTTAAATAAATAAATAAATAAATATAAAAATTTAATTCTTTACATATTTAATGAAGAAACTGAAAATCTTAAAGCCAATAATCTAATACACAGACTTGGTTCACCAATAAATGATATATAGGATCTTTCTTAAAACCACCTAAAACTTCCTAATTATGGTTTTGTTTAAAGGGAAAAGGGAATAAATACAACTAATAAATGTGATTAAATTTAGAAAACAAAAATCATCAATAATCCTGTGACTAGGAAGTGATTAGGCATACTGGAGATGGTCAGTGAAGGATCAAAGGACAGAGCTCTAGAACAAGAGACCACAGAGCAGAATACTGTAAGGAGTCAGAGTTGAAACATTTTGCAGCCATTATGAAAAGACTGGTTCAATAGATTCATCAATGGTTGCTAAATATAGGAGTAGTGAATTTAATGAGAAGCAAAATATCTGCATGGTCTCAAAGTGTCCCCCCTTAGACAGATTATGGGGGGGGGGGAATAACAGACAACTGGAAAAATTATCATGAAGATGGGTATCCTATGCCTCTGAATGTAATAGTCTGAGAAGATCACATCAGCTATGGTAGTATTGTAGCTAGGGACACATAACATGAATTTAAACAAGAAGAAATAACACCAGTAAACCCAAATTGATTACCATTCTATCTAATAAAAGAGCAATATGCAAATTGACTGTCACTCCAAGATAACTGCCCCATATGGTCAAAGATGGCCGGCAGGGGAGGGCAGTTAGGGGTAACCAGGCCTACAGGGGAGGGCAGTTGCGGGAGACCAGGCCTGCAGGGAAGGGTAGTTGGGGGTGATCAGGCCTGCAGGGAAGAGCAGTTGGGGGTGACCAAGCCTGCAGGGGAGGGCAATTTGGTGTGACCAGGCCTGCAGGGGAGGGTAGTTAGGGGTGATCAGGCCTGCAAGGGAGGGTAGTTAGGAGTGACCAGGCCTGCATGGGAGGGCCATTAGGAACAATCAGGTTGGCAGGGGAGCAGTTAGGCATTGATCAGGCTGGCAGGGGAGTGGTTAGGGGATGATGAGGCTGGCAGACAGAAGGGGTTAGGGGCAATCAGGCAGGCAGGCAGGCAGGCAGGCGAGCAGTTAGGGGCCAGCAGTCCTGGATTGTGAGAGGGATGTCTGACTGTCCATTTAGTGGGATTAGGCCTAAACAGGCAATCGGATATCGCTCAGGCTGGGCTGGTGGAGGGGACCCCCGCCCCTGCACAAGTTTCGTGCACCAGGCCCCTAGGGCTATAAAATAATTGGTTTGCATTCTTCAAATGCCAAGGCAATGAAAAACAAAGATTAAAGAACTAAACCAGATTAATTACATAGATTAAACAACTAAATGAAATACATGATTCTGGACAGGATCCTATACTAGAAGAGGAAAAAATGCTAAAAATACAAAATTATTTATTGGAGCAAATGACAATGCTGGATTACAGATTGTAGATTATACTGATGCTAAATTTCCTGAATATAACAGTATTGTGGTTGTGTAAGGAAGTATCTTCATTCTTAAAAAAATACACTAAGGTAAAGGAACATGAAGTATACAACCTAGTCTCCAATGGCTCAGAAAACAATGTGAATGTGTGTCTGTACGTGTATGGAGGGAGGAAGGGAGGGGGTGAGGGAAATGTAGTACATTTTCAAAAATTGCTGAGTGAAGGATCATCATGTTTGTGAATCTGAAATAATTTTAGAGTAAATCTTCAAAAATTAGAGAAGAGGAACAGGGTAAGCTTTTACATTTTTTACATAAATTTTATCATTTGGCTTGTTTTTTCTAAGCAAGAAATATCACCATTTTATGAGAGAACATAGGCTCAAAAAAGATTAAGTGACTACTTCCAGAACAGTAGTCTCCTTGTTTCTATACAACCCCATTATGTTGCAATTCATTGGCCAAAATGTTTCTAATTCCTGAAAGCTTCAAGGTCACACTGTCTACAGCTACTACTCAAAATCTTTAACTTTTAATGAGTTGCAAGGCTTCTCTAATAAAAGCACTATAAATTTCAGCAAATAGAATAGCATATCTAAGCGCTTAAGAAAGTAGCAAATCCTAGTGTGTCGGTGCAAATTCAGTCAGTACAATGTTCCAGCGTGTGTGTGTGTGAGTGAAAAGAGAAAGAGAGAGAGAGAGAGAAAGAGAGAGAGAGAGAGATCTTGGGCAAATTAATTACTTGTGCTCCAATTTCCTAAATGGCAAAGTGGGATAAAAGAAGTATTTGGTACCAAGCAATAGGATTGTTAGGCACACTGAATGAATAATAAAGGTAAAGTACAGTATTTTCCAGTGTATAAGACAACTGTTTAACCCAGGAAAATCTTCTCAAAAGCCGGGGGTCGTCTTATAGGGCGAGTATATCCCAAACCCTATATTTTAACTGGAAAAGTTGGGGGTCATCTTATACGCCGAGTCTTCTTATACGCCAGAAAATATGGGTACTGTGTACAAATGTATAAGCACTGAATAAATTTTAGCTATTTTTTTTAATGCAACTGTTTAGCCACCTCAATTGGTCATAGTCAAAGTCATACATTTTTTCCCCAAAATCTGACAACATAGGATATCAGAAGCTCTAAGAGGAAAACATCTTAGATATTCACAAACCAGAAAAGTAACTAATTGTTATTCAAAACATACTGATGCAGACTTATAGATTAAGTTAATAGCTGAAACATTTTGCTAATAAAGCTATAGAGCTGCAGCAAGCTCCTTGTTAGAACAATCCATCATCTAAGTGTATAGAATGAAATTAGTTATCTTACTGTTAAACTTCTCTAACCTGAGAATAAGAAAAAAAACGGAACAAAAGCCTGTATTTTATATGCTGTATATAAGATTTCCATCAGCTTAATATAGTCAAAATTTAATTCAAATTCAACTACTAGCACAGCCTTGTTAGTAAAATTTACATTTAATTATACCCTTTGGCACCTCCAAAGAACTTTCCCTTAATTTGACATGAATCCAGTGACAGCCTATTATGTGACCATAGTGTTTAGGACTGACAGATTAAAAATAAGAAAAATGTAAAAAAAAAAATGATTACAATAAAATGTCAAGTTACTATGATTCTGTAAGTTTAACCCCCCTCCCCCCAAAATAAAGCCATTTGGAAACCATTTTTCAGTGGTACTTAAAAATATTTCTCCTTAGCTTTTTAAAAGCAACGCGCATATTACTTAAGTGTTCATTTTTAAAATTCACATGATTGATTCATAAAATTTTAGGTTTGTTCATAGTAACACGAAATAGTACCCTCTAACCCATACGCTTATTCTTGTTGGCGACTGGAGGGGGGTTTGTAGTGCAGAGGATATTTGTCCAAGAACATCAGTGTTTGCATAAACCAGTGTGCGCGTCCACAGAGCACCTGAACCCCTCTCCCTGCTCCTCCCCTCCAACCGTCTCGCACGCCCCCCTCTCCCTCTCACCTCCCCAAACACGCTCCGGGGCGAAATTCTCCCAGTCTGATTACACATTGCATTACCCAGAAGTGTGTACCCCGATGTCTGTGTCCCAGACCAAGGGAGAGACGCTGGGGAGGGGACCTGAGCTCCCCGAAAGGTGCTTCCTCCACTAGAGTTTGAAAATTGCAGGAGACCGCCACCGACTCTCCCCGCAGCAACTCCCACCGCTCCCAGCTGGCTCTGCCCCACCAGGACCGCCCCCCTCTCCTCTCTCCCCGGAGCCCCAGCCCGGCGCCCGCTCCTCCGGGGCCCCAACCCCTCCGCCGTTCCATCCCTGCACCCCAAACCTGTCTCCTCACTTCTTCAAGTCGGTGCTAAAGAGGCCCAGGGCACCGGAGTTGGAAATGGCTGAGGTCGCGTCCTGACCCAGCTCCGCGGCCTCCCCTCCCCCGGAGTTCTCATTGTACGCGAAGCTGTTGCCGGACATCGCTGCGGGGTGGGCGAGGGGTCGGGCGGGTCCGGCTCGGGGTTCTCTGCGGAGAGCAACTGTCCTCAGGACGCGGAACTAAAACTACTTCTCCGGCCGAGGGGCGCGCGCAGGCGCTTCCGGACTCGTCACGGCTCGCGAAGCCGACCTGGCGGTCCACCCCCTGCGCATGCCCAGTGCGCACGCCGTCCCGAGCCCCCCGCAGGCCACTCCGGGCCCCGGCCTGGATTTCCCTTCTCCGGGTTTTGGCGCAGTCTCAGAGGCTCCCACCCTGGCGCTGCCCCAGGCTGGTTTCCGGGCTTTTGAAGTTTCCCAGAAGAAAGGTGCCCATTCTGCCCCTTTGGCTCCAGGAAAGGAAGTTCCCCGACCCGCGAGGCTCCTGCTGTAACCCAGGAGCTTTCAGATCCATCCTGAAACACCATTCACACGCCAGATCAGCTTCCCTAAACACGCCAGGATCTCTTTTCCTCTGTGGGCTGGTTTCTTCCCTCCCTCCGGCCGGCGAGGAACCTTCATCCAGTAGCCCTCCTTTTGAATGAAACCTTTCTCTCCGCTGCATTTTGGAAGATGGGCATTACTGATATCCACACCTGAATTTCTTTTTTAATATAAAAAAAGGAGGGCTATATGATTTTCTAAGCAAAATAGTAACCGAGTATTAAATGCGAACATTAAAATTACCCAGTAGTTTTTTTTATCTGATAAATGGATTTTTAAACATTAAGAAATGTGTTATACTTGTTATAGAATTATATATATTAATAGATATTGAAAATGAGTAACACTTCATCAGTTTTCTGATTAAAATAAATAGTGAACTGGAAATAGAAGGAAATAGTCCTACTGTTTCTATGCATATGTAAAGAGACAGGTAATGTTAAAATACCTCCACAAAATACACAAAATAAAACGCACGTCATATTTAATGGTGAGACACCAAAGGCATTCCAATTAAAGTCAGAAAAAAGGACAAATATACCTATTAACACCATTACCATTTAATGCTGGTTTCTTCTTTTATAGGTTCTAGTTAATGCAACAGGTCAAGAAAAATAAGTAGTGAAAAAGAAGAGAGAGATTATAATATTTATAGATATTATTGTCTTCCTGGATAATCTTAGAGAAAAGTATTAGACCTTTAAAATGATGCAGCAGAATGGCCAGATTCAAAATCCAATAACATTCCTACACATTGATAATATCTAACTAGAAAATGTAATTTTAAAAATATCCTTTTCCACAGTAGCAACAAATAAGCCTTAAGAAATATATTAAACCTAAGTGAAAAAAATTATAAAATTTTATAGTTTAAATATAGGATGTAGAGGAGAAGACATGAAAAGAAAGTATGTTTCTAGATAGGAATATTCAAGTAAACCTATATATTTAATACAGTTTCAATCAAAATTCTTTTTTTTTTATTAGATAAATTAAATCTAAAGTTCATCTGAGCTTCGCCAGTGGGGCAGTACTAAGGATATCTGACTGACGGCTTAGGCCTGCTCTCCATAGGCCTAAGCCGTCAGTTGAATAACTCCCAAGGGCTTCCAGACTGTGAGAGGGCTGCCTTAACATATCATTAGCATATTATTGTTTATTTATAATTCAAATTTGAATATTTTTAAAAATAAAAGTAGCTTTATTCCTTATAATGATAAACTCAAATGATGAACACGTAGAAAATACTTGTGAAATTCAAAGCTCCAATCTTCACTAATCTGTAAAGTTTAAATTCTATTAAAAACCATAAGAAGCCCTAACTGGTTTGGCTCAGTAGATAGAGCATCAGCCTGCAGACTGAAGGGTCCCAGGTTTGATTCTAGTCAAGGGCACATGCCTGGGTTGCAGTCTTGATCCCCATTAGGAGACATGCAAGAGGCAGCCAATCAGTGATTTTCTCTCATTATTTATGTTTCTATCTCTCTCTTCCTCTCTAAAACCAATAAAGATATATTTTAAAATAAACCATAAGAAGAGTCATTTTGATTATAAAGACTGCTAGAACTATTTACATAGAACTAGAGGCCCGGTGCAAGAAATTTATGTACCCTAGTTTATTATACTCCAGTTTGGCCTTTCTGTTCCTTGTAATCTATCAAGCTTGTTCTGACTTGAAAGACCTTACATTCTGAGCTATCGACCAGCAACATTCTTCCAAAGGGTCTCAAAAGGCTGGTTCCTTCAACTTTATTCAGACCTTATTCTATTTATCTGTTAAAACAAATATCACCTGTTCAGAGAGGTCTTCCCTGACCACCCAATCTATTATGACACCTTCTCCTGATTCCCACCCCCAATGTTACAGAATTGATTGGTCAGCTAATCTGTTTAGGTAGCTATGGGTCACTCTCTAATACATATTTTACTAGAAGCTTTGCAATGCATTACAAAAGGACAGTTTTTTTCCAAATAGAGTACAAAGCTTCTTTTGCCAAATGAACATGAGTTGCCATGCCCTCCTGTTTAAAGAAACTGCATGATTAATTATTTTGGAACATGAAGAACTCTTCTGTAATTGAATTTATGCAATCTTCTAATTTACCAAGCATTTGTGGATTTTCATACTTCAGGTTTTCTAATATAGTAAACACCCTTTGAAAATTAATTTTCAAAGTTCCAAGCTTCACCAACCTTTTGGTGAAACCCTTGTAATTATTACATGCTAGAATTGGTTCCTGGCATACACCTGCACAATTATACCTTAAAAATGGCATGACCTCATTATTAAATTTTATAATGAAACTAGTGGCCCAGTGCATGAATTCATGAACATTGAAAGGAAATTAATTAGAAAAAAATATTTTAATATCGCTATTTTCCCTTTCTCTATAATAGAAGTGTCAACTAAATTCATGATCGACAATGACAGATTTACACACACACGTGCAATTGGCATCAGCGAGAGCTTTATATGTATTTCACATGAGCAAGTCAATGTTTATTTTTAAATTGCCAGTGCACATCATATATACCAGCCAGTCGGTCAATTGGATGGTCAGACAGACATATGGTCGGTCACTTAGCTTTTATATAGATAGATTGATCTAGAAAAAAGAAATGTGATTAACCCTTAATTAGATAATGGCAAATGTTTATTTCAACTGATGATTTAGGAATAGAGAATATTGCTAAATATCACAAAGGGAATATTTTAGGCCATTTATATATAATTCTCTTATTTTATTTAAGAATTTAGATGGACTTATCTCAGAAGCAAAGGTTTATATTATACAAAATGATTGTGTTGTTATACTTTTTCTCATAATATATTGAATATTTGTAATCAGTCCTAAGTTTTGAAAGAAGTTTAAATAGCTAGGGAATGTGCTTAGCCAAGTGAAGCACTGCTAAAGTATAGGCCTACTGGAAATCCAATCTCATGTCCTCTCTGAGTTTCACTGAAATCAATGAATATAGCTTTCCTTTCTTCCTCACTTTTGTAGCAAGAAGAATGATCGGCCAGACTTGGATTTAAACCCTGACTCCATCTCTAGCTAGAAGTATGCAGGCAGGCAAGTTCTTAACCTTTCTCAGAGATTCTAAAAATCATTATTTAAAAATAAGACTTCTTTCTTCTTTTTCTTTTTTCAAAAAAAATATTTTTAAATCCTCACCTGCAGATATGTGTTTATTCATTTTTTAGAGATAGAGGAACGGAGAAGAAGAGAGTGAGAGATAAACATAGATTTGGTTGCTTTCCTGACATTTTGGTGTATGGGATGATGCTCCAACCAACTGAGCTACACTGGCTGGGGCAAAAATAAAATTCCTTTTTGAAAAAGGAAAAGGAAATAATACTGTCCCAAGTATAAGTAAACTTCCTAACTTCTATGCTAACAAATTTCTAGACTTGCTCCTAACTGTTGAAATGATATGATCCGCTCCCTTAGACATCCTCTGAAACTCTTCTCTAAATGTTAAAACTCTGAAATATTTACATGCAGAGAGGAATATGAATATTTTATTAATACAGTTAACAAATACATATGGAACTCACCTGTAACATGCTGGAAATCATATAGGGCACACACTTAAGGACAAGCCAGGCCTTATTCTCAAAGACATTATAATAATTATGATAACCTTCTACATGAATAGGTACAATCCTACAACACAAGGCAATACTGGTGAAAATATTTAATAGCAATATATTGAAAAATATTTAATTTTTTATGAATTATATTACATAATTCAAAACTCATTCACTCACATCCCATTCCATTGTTATAGTTCAATTGTCTTACTATGTGCCAGGTACTCTTCTGAGTTCTTTGCATGCATTAATTCATTCAATATTTATACAACCCTGTGAGGTAGTAGTCATTAGCATCCTCATTTCACAGGTTAAAAAAAAAAATGAGCAACTGGGCTTGAGAAACTTCCTCAAATTCACAAAGCTTATAAATAGCAGAGCTGGTCTTTGAACGGAGGCCAGACTCTGGGATCCACACTTTTAATTACTCTGCTGTACCACTTCTTCACATACTTGATAACATATCTTGCAGGTTGTATCATATCAATATTTACAAAACTTATTTGTTCTTTTTTACAGTTACATAACATTTCATTTTATGACTAATTTTCTAATGATGAACTTTTGACTTTTTTCGAATCTTTAACTATCACAAATTGTGCTATCATCATAATTTGATGGTAATATGTTTTGTAGTACATTACTACCTATGATTCTCTGCAAGGCAATTCTATGACTATTATAGGCCCCTGATGTGACATCACCCCCATGAATGCATCACTTCTCACAGATACAAGGAAGGGTTACTAAGTGCAATGAGAGGAGAAAACAAATTGTGAGCAAAGTGATAAAAGAAATCACAGAGAAAACAATAACATTTGAACTAGATCTTAAAATATGGAAAAGTTAATTTATGCAGGTAAATGAGGTACAGAGAGACCTCATAGTAATGAAAGAATCAGAGGCATTTTCATAGACATTAGGATAATAGAGTAATTCTATATCTGAAGTGAATGTAAAAGTCTTAAAGGCTTAAAATTGAACAATATAGTTTTTGAGGTTAATAGTTAAAGGAAATCAAAAAGCAGGTCCTACAATGGTCAGAAATAAATCTTCATGATACTATAAAAAATTTCCTAAATCACTGACGTAGCACACTAATGCATTCAAATGTGTCCATGCAGCTGGAGCAAATGGTGCCACAACATTTGGTATAATCACAGATGGAATGATTATAATGGAAGTAAAAAAGCAAAAGGGATAAAGCAAAACCAAATGGCCTTAAATTAGGTGGTAAATCACTCAATTTAAAATCTTGTAGTTCAGAATTCAAAGCAAGGGCCCATGTTTGAGGAAACTAATGGAAAATTTGCTAGAAGTCATTCAGAAGGCAATGAAAAAGAACACTGCATTTATAATGGAAAAATATTTCAAATCACTTTAAAATTCAATGTTAGAATAGTTAAAGAAATCGTGGCACTATAACTTGAGGAAATATGAGCCATTGTATATTTTTAACATGAGTACTATTTTCTTAATCAGGACTCTTTTTGTTGCAAGCAAAAGTATCCCCGTTAAACAAACTTAGCAAAAAATAAATGGGAAAGAAGGGTGTGGGGGAAGAGATTTATTTTTTCTATGTACTTTCTTTTTCTTTATTGATTAAGATATTTCATATGTGTCCTTACCCTTTCTCCGCATTGTCCTTCACCCTCCCTGCTCATGCCCTCATACACCCTAGTGTCTGTGTTCATTGGTTATGCTTATATGAATGCATACAAGTCCTTGATTGATCTCTCCCTCCCTCTCCCACCCTCCTTTGCCTTCTCCCTGAGGTTTGATGGTCTGATCAATGCTTCTCTGTCTCTGGATCTGTTTTTGATCTGTTATGTTCATTATATTCCACAAATGAGTGCGATCATGTGATATTTATCTTTCTCTGTCTGACTTATTTCGCCTAGAATAATGCTCTCCAGGTGCATGCATGCTGTTGCAAATGGTAGAAGTTCCTCTTTACAGCAGTGTAGTATTCCGTTGTGTAGATATATCACAGTTTTCTAATTCATTCATTTGCTGATGGGCACTTAGGCTTTTTCCAAATCTTAGCTATTGTAAATTGTGCTGCTATGAACATAGGTGTGCACATGTCCTTTTCTGATTGGTGTTTCTCGTTTCTTGGGACATATTCCTAGAAGTGGGATCACTGGGTCAAATGGGAGTTCCATTTTTAGCTCTTTGAGGAAACTCCATACTGTTCTCCACAGTGGCTGCACCAATCTGCATTCCCACCAGTAGTGCATTAAGGTTCCTTTTTCTCCACATCCTCATCAGCACTTGTCATTTGTTGATTTGTTGATGATAGCCATT
This sequence comes from Lasiurus cinereus, assembly GCA_011751065.1. Taxonomy (NCBI): domain Eukaryota; kingdom Metazoa; phylum Chordata; class Mammalia; order Chiroptera; family Vespertilionidae; genus Lasiurus; species Lasiurus cinereus. Next base: position 39,705,664 of record JAAGEH010002531.1, on the reverse strand, counting down.
CTGATAGGTGTGAGATGGTATTTCATTGTTGTTTTGATTTGCATCTCTCATATAATTAGTGACTTTGAGCATGTTTTCATATGTCTCTTGGCCTTCTGTATGTCTTCTTTCGAAAAGGGTTTATTTAGTTCCTTTGCCCATTTTTGATTGGATTGTTTATCTTCCTTTTGTTAGGTTGTATGAGTTCCCTGTAAATGTTGGAGATTAAACCCTTATTGGAGATAACATTGGCAAATATGTTCTCCCATACAGTGGGCTTTCTTGGTTTGGTGATGGTTTCTTTTGCTTGGCAGAAGCTTTTTATATTGATGTAGTCCCATTTGTTTATTTTCTGGAAGAGATTTATTGATAAGGGATGCACTGCCCTCAGAGATTAGTGGATCTGGGGGCTCAAATAATACCCTCTGGGTTTTCTTTCCCATCTCTCATACTGTGGTACCTTGAGATACAAGCCGTGGAGCGAGCGATTTTTGCTTTGAAATATGAGCAACATTTGAGATAGGAGTAATCTCGCGGATCGGCTGGCTGCACATGACCCACCAGTTTACCGAGACTCGAGCGTCTCATAGTTTCCCACGCCTCAAGGTTATGGAATGAATTAAACTCGTATCTCGAGGTACCACTGTATATGCTTTCTGTCTGTGTTGGCTTCATTCTCTTGAACCTCAGACAAGCCAAATTTATAGCTAAAGAGAGCTACTCTACAAGATTACAGTTTAGCAACTCACATGAAGTGGGGTCTATTTTCTAGCAAATTCTCAGGTAAGAGCTCTGATTGGCCCAACTTGGGTCATGTGCCTATCACTGAGACTAACCATTGTGAGTGTGGAGTAACATTACTATGACTGGTCAGGCCTGGGTCATTAGTTCGCACCTTTGACTGAGGGAAGTAAACTAAGATCAAATGATTAAAGTGAGGAAGGCACAGTTTCACAATAGACAAAGGAGTGCTGATACTGGGTGAAGGAGCAGGGATTCTAAGTAGACAGAAACAACAAATTTCAATGTCATATAGCAATATCTGTTATAGCCCTAACTGGTTTGGCTCAGTGGATAGAGCATTGGCCTGTGGACTCAAGGGTCCCAGGTTTGATTCCAGTCAAGGGCATGTACCTTGGTTGCAAGCACATAGCGGGTGTGCAGGAGGCAGCTGACTGATGTTTCTCTCTCATCGATGTTTCTAATTCTCTATCCTTCTCCCTTCCTCTCTGTAAAAAAATCAATAAAATATATTTTTTAAAAAAGAAAATACCTGTTACAAAATGTTACATAAAAATAATAGAATAAAAATTGTATCTATGCTATGATTACAACTACACAAAATTTTTAATTCATGTTGACTGGAGTAAAAGGAAAATTAATGAACAAAATAAGAATCACTACCAAAATAAGAAGCATTTGACAATAGTTCTCAAGCAGGTACAATTTTGCCCACCCACCTAGCCCCATGGCAATGGTGAGGGAGAGGGACATTTGGCAATATCTAGAGACATTTTGGCTTGCCACAAATGGAAGAGTGCTACTGGCATCGTATAGGTAAAATCCAGTGATGATGCTAAATATCCTACAATGTACAGAATAGCACTCTTTACCCCCCCCCCAAAAAACAAAGAATTACCTAACCCAAAATGTCAATAATGCTACGATTGAGAAACCCTGGCAGAAGTGAAACAGAAAAAAAAAATTTTTTTCTTTAAAAGATATGTTGTTGTTTGCTCAATAGAAAGAAGGAGAAATAAGAAGAAAAGGGAAAAATGAAAAAGAAAGCAAATAAAAATGATGGATATCATCTCAGAGATGATGAAAGAATTAGGGGCACGAGTATATTGGAAATCAAGATACTTTATTTCTAGCCCCATCTCTACATTTAACTAGCAGCGTGACTTTGGACTCTGAGATTCGGTTTCTTCACTAGTAATATAAGGAATTGAGCTTATTAACTTGCCTCAGAGGTTCTTCCAGCTCAAAAATTCTATAACATTATCAATGATAGTTAAGCAGAATCAGGAAAAAGCTAATCAAATTTTAATGATCTACATGTTCCTGGCTACTTTTAAATCCTGGACTTCCTTCCTGGACACATTATCAGATTTTTCTTTTTGTTAACATTTTTGGTCTGAAATGAGTTATGTTGCCAAATAGACTTTTTTTTAGACATTGGCAATAGAAAAAAGTAACACACAGTCCATACTATTAGTGCTCTTTTTTTCAAATTTTAATTTTTCTTTTAGTAAGAAAGAACACATAAGCCTGGACTCTGAAAAAATTCTATGTTATGAGTCTAAAAAGACAAGAGAATTACTTTAGAATAAAAGAGATTAAATAGATAAAAACCAAATGCAATATGTGAAACTTGATTGGATCCTGGATTTAAAAAATAACATAGCAGATATCTTTCAGACATTTAGGGAAATGTGAATAAAGATTGTATATTAGATGATATTATTGAATGAAAGTCACCTTTTTAGGTGTCATAATGATATTGTGGTTATTGTCTTTATTTCTAGGAGGTGCATGCTGAAATATTTATGGGTAAATTATCCTAATACTGCAACTTTCAAGTGGATCAGGAAGACATAGTCTCCATAAAACATATATAAAAGATATAAAAATATAGCTGATATATCCATGTATCAAGAAAGAGAAATGTGGCAAAAAGTTAATATTTGGTGAATCTAAATAAAGAGTATACATGTTTTTTTCAACTTTTCTATCACTTTGAAACTTTTGTGTAAACAAAAAGAAAAAGCACATATATCTGAAATGTCAACGTTGTAAAGACAAAGTTCTAGCCAACTTCTTTAATGTACCTAATAGAGACTAGAATGCAGTGTGAACTGGAAGCCTCAAGTGATCTTCTTCACCCACATAAACTGCTGATCTGTGTGACTGAACATTATTTTGTAACAGTCATCACCTAACACTATTGGTAAAGGAAATGGATTATTAACTTTCAATTAAATGTGATTATAAAGAAACTAGAGGCCCAGTGCATGAATTCATGCATGGGTGGGGTCCCTTGGCCTGGCTGAAGATCAGGGCCAATTTGGGCCATCTCACCCACTCCCAATTGGGGCCAATCAGGGCTGGTCGGCTAGGAGGAGGGATCAAAGGGAGGTTAGCCAGCTGCGGGGGGTTGGCTGTGGGAGTACACTGACCATTAGGGGGCTGCTCCTGTGTTGAGCATCTGCCCCCTGGTGGTCAGTGCACATCATAGAGACCGGTTGACTGGTTGTTTGGTTGACCAGTCGTAATGGTCGCTTAGGCTTTTATATATAGACTAGAGGCCTGGTGCACGAAATTTATGCACGGAGGAGGGTGTGCTTCAGCCCAGCCAACAGTAAAATGCCTCTCCAAACTGGGACACCTTGAGGGATGTCCGACTGCCCATTTAGGCCTGGATCAGGACTAAATGGGCAGTCGGACATCCCTCTCACAATACAGGACTGCTAGATCCCAATTGCTCACCTGTTTGCCTTCCTGATTGCCCCTAACCACTTCTGCCATCCAGCCTGATCACCCCAGGCTGATTGATGCCTAACTGTTTCTCTGTCAGCCTGACTGCCCCTAACTTCCCTTTCTTGCAGTCCTGGTGCCCCTAACTGTGCTCACCTGCAGGCCTGGGTCATCCCTAACTGCCCTTCCCTGCAGGCCTGGTTGCCCCCAACTGCCCTCCCTTGTAGGCCTGGTCCCACCCAACTGCCCTCTCCTGCTGGCCTGATCACCCACAACTGCCCTCCCTTTCAGACCTGGTCCCTCCCCTGCTGGTCATCTAGTGGCAGCCATCTTGTGTCCACATGGGGGCAGGATCTTTGACCACATAGGAACAACCATCTTATGTGTTGGAGTGACAGTCAATTTGCATATTATTCTTTTATTAGATAGGATTGCCTGGGTAAGATTCTATTGTTTGAAGAGTTTAACAAAGGTTATAAATTTTAATTAATTCAGAGAGAGTGATGCATACTTGAGAAGATTTTATTTCCTTTTTATAATTGCAATGGATAGGATAAATTGTCCTCAAGCAGTCATTCCTGTCACATTAGCATGTATAGTTAGTTTGAAGTCCCAAATGATATGTTCTCCCATTGTTTCATGTTTCTTGACTGTTAAGGCTAATAGAAAGGGCCTGCATTCATTAGAATAAAAATGTACTAAAAATACAATCTGACCTACTTAGTGAAAGAAGCTCTTTGTCTGGGAAAAGTGGTAATTCCAGTTGTTGGCAGCAGAGGTAGTTGTTTTCACAGAAAACATGAGATATTAATTGCTTATATTTGAGTTTCCTAATTATTATTTTAAATGTTAAAATCTTATAAATTATTGATTTTAAGTATTAGAATCCTTATCTTATCTTTTTCCTTTTGTCCTCCCTTCACCCTTCCTTTTAGCAAGTTTATTTTACTATACAGATCATTACTATCAATAAATTTTTGTTTACTCAGTTTTTAACTCTCTAATTGTGTCCTCAATACTATGATAAGCATAAATATTCCATGTTGGACACTAGCATAATTATACTACTATTATAAAATGGCTGTTTCTTGTTGCTCCTGTAAGAAGTTTTAAAATTAAATTGGACAAATATTTATTATGTAATCATACAGCAACAGTATTGTGGAAGGTGGCATGGAAAAAATAAAGATGAACAAATGTCTTCTTCAGCACAAGAGGTTTAAAGCAAGAGTCTGGGGATAGTGAATATTAGACACTCACCTCTGAAAACTATTTCATTCCAAATCCTCTCAGGGGACTATATTAGCGTGGCAGTGTCCTGAGATGAGACTAGTGTAAACATTCAAAAGGACAAGAGCAAATTTATGTTGACCTACTTGGTCCCTTCCTTCTTCCCCATTAATGTTGCTGCTAGAGCAATTAATTACCTCTGCTTACTGAGTAATCAGTGAGACTCTGAGTTACTTAACCATTCTCAAATTCATTATCTCCAACAGTAAAATGAAGATAATAATATGAATTTTAAAGGATGATAGTGGTGTCCAAATGAGATATGGAATTGTGAAAGTATCTCTACAGTGCCTGTCACCTGTAGGTGCTCAATAAATGTTAGGGTTTTTTTTTTCTCTTTCTGTGTGTATCTCAGGAGCACATCAACTCAATTGGAATATCTAGACGTTTAGGACCATAGAGGAGTATGGCAAAGATAAATAATAATACTAGCCTGTTGCTAGTGATAATGCTGTTAAGATGCTGACTTCAAAGCTTCTATGCAGGATAAGATTCTTCTATTTAATTTGTGTTCATTTCCCCTACTCCCCTCACTCCTCAATCCCTACAAGCTCTCCTGAGAGTCCCAACACCCCCAAGGCTCCTTTCCCACTAAGAACCCTACTTTCATAAAGTTCTGTGGTTAAAAAAAGTTGAAGATAAAACACAACAAAGCACACAAATGTTGATAAAGGAATAATAATTTAGATGGAACCATGAGAAAAAAGACAGGAATAATAATAATAGAAATTTAACAAATTTTATTTTTCTGATATGTGAGAAATTGGGCAAGATTCCTAAGAGAGGATGAGTAACTTCAATCACTTTTAGGTTAGATATTGCCAATGAGTCAACAAGATAATGCCTTATAATACTAAGATGTATTTGTTTTTATCATATCCATGATGACCTGTAACAGTTTTACTGCATATTAGTAGATATGAATGTGTGCATCTGTTTGAAGCCCTAGGCAAGTCAGTAAGATTTGCACATTGTTTTTTCCCTCTTAAAACAGAGGGCACAAATAAGTAATTCAACCAGAAAATGGTGTCTTTTATGTGATCATGCATTTAATTTAAAATAAATAAATATAGCTCTGGCCGGGTTGCTCAGTGGATAATGTTGGCCTTCAGACTGAAGGGTCCTGGGTTGGAGGTTGGATTCCTGTTAAAGGCACATGCGCAGGTTGCAGGATCAGTCTCCAGTAGGGGTGTGCAGGAGGCAGCTGATCAATGATTCTCTCTCATCACTGATGTTTCTATCTCTCCCTCACCCTTCCTCTCTGAAATCAATAAAAATACATTAAAAATAAAATAAAATAAATATAGAAAAATCCCTGAAATATACAACATGGAAGCTATATTGGGAATGTGTTGGAGAAAACCTTTGTTTTGTCTTGATGAAAGAAATTCTACAAAACATAACATTTTAGAATACATTTACCAAAAACATACTTTCCTGAATTATTTTTAGTTAGCCAATTTTTTTGTCTAACAAGATAATATTTTAGGAGAACCAAGATGGCAGCATAAAGTATACAACTATACATGCTGCTTCTCACAACCACACCAAAACTACAACTAAAAGACAAAATGACTATCCCCCAGAACCAAGGGAAAGCTGATGGAGTGGAAGTTCTACAATTAGAAGGAAAAAAAAAAGTACATTGAGACCTGGTAGGACATGCAGAGGCTCAGAAAGGCAGAGGTACAGAGGCGTGCGTGAATCGGGCTGACTTGCACTGTTTTTTTTTCAATTGGGATGGAGTTACAAGTTCCTGACGCTCTGAACTCCAGTTTCTGATGAGATTCTGGGGACCCAGACTCATACAGAAAGAAAGTGGACTGTCTGCCATTGGGTCGGAAAGGGAGGGTGGCTCTCTTGCAAAGGTGCGCACAGGAATCATTGTTTATTGTGCTGGGGCGAGGGATGCGGGATGAGTGACACGAGACACAACACAGAGACACAGAGAAGGCTGACTGGCAGCCAGCGCTGTTTACCACACCCTAGTGCTTCCCTGAGACCCTGCCCCGCCCAATTTACAAACCCACCAAGCTGTGTGCAGTGGCTTTTGCATATGAATGGCCTGCCCTCTAGCAGCTTAACCTAACAAACTGCAGCTGAGTCAGACAACTCCAAAACTTCCAAACTCTGAGCAAAGAGGATAAATCTGCAGAACTCCCTCTACCTCCTGCTGGTTGGCCTCAGACACTAGCTGACTTGCACCTCCTTGGAGATCCAGGAACCCGGGTACCTAGAGATCAGAGTGAGATGACAACAGATTTCAACTCCTCACATACATAATTGACACACTCAAGAGGCAGACTTGGTGAGCACCAAAGCCCCACTGAAGCAAGTCCTGCCCCAAAGGGGTGTCTCTAGCACAGCAGTTCTTCCATTAATAGACATAGCTAATCCTCACAGTCAATTGGCCTGGAGGTCAATTCCTCCCAGTGTACCAATAGCAATCAAGGCTTAACTACAACAAGACTGTTTACCCAGCCCACAAAGGGGTGCACCAAGAGTGTCCACCTCAGGTGATTGGGCCCTAAAGGACACCTAGCACACAAAGCCACTCCATCAACACAGCAAAGCAGTCAAAATGCGGAGACAAAGAAACATGTCATGAATGAAAAAAATGGAGGAAAGTAAATGACTGGACATAGAGTTCAAAACCACATTTATAAGGTTACTCAAGAATCTTCTACAAACTGCCAAGAAACTTAGTGAGACCTGTGAGAAACTTAGTGAGACCTTCAAAGATCTTAATGGGAATGCCAAAAAATGGAAGAGGACCAGTCAAAAATTAAGCATACACTGTCTGAAATAAAGAATAATATTCTGGAATCCAACAGCAGACTCAAGGACCCAAAGAATCAAACCAAAGATCTGAAATATGAAAAAGCAAAAACACCCAACCAGAAAAACAAAAAGAAAAAGAATCCAAAAATGTGAAGATAGTGTAAGGAGCCTCTGGGACAACTTCAAGTGTACCAACATCAGAATTATGAGGGTGCCAGAAGAGAGAGAGCAAGATACTGAAAACTTATTTGAAGAAATAGAAACTGAACACTTTCCCTACCTGGTGAAAGAAATGGGCTTACAAGTCCAGGAAGTGCAGAGAACCCCAAACAAAAGGAATCCAAAGAGGACCACACCAAGACACATCATAATTAAAATGTCAAGAGCAAAAGACAAAGAGAGAATCTTGAAAGTAACAAGAGAAAAACAGTTAGTTACCTACAAGGGAGCACCCATATGATTGTCAGTTGATGTCAGAAACCAAAAAATTATCTCACTAATAGAAAGATATGGACAAGAAACCAGAAGGCTGAACAACCTTTATTGCTCTGACAGGTCAGAGCTAATCACTCACTGTTTAGTTGAAACATTATTAGCTGAAGCAGCCTCTACCTGTTTGTCTTATATAAATTTCTGTTATTAGAATTTCCTGCCTAAAGAGTATGGGTGTATCCCATAGTATTAATAAAAGGGATATCAAGGCCAGAGCAGGGGGTAGTCTTTCCACTAGAGGAAGGCTCCTGCTTTGCCCCCCGAGTATTGCCAAATTAACACTTTTCTAGTTTCTTTTCATTTGTGTGCAGCCTCCTCCAGAACCGGAACCTTGAACCACAAGGGACGTGAAAGAGGTTCCCACATCTGGCACTCAACAGGGACATGAAAAGGGTTTTCTGCCCACATCTGGCTCCTGACCATGGGACATCTGGAGGAGAAGGTATTTTTCGCCTAAGAATGAAGGAAGGAAAATTCACCCCACGCAAAGTCCACGGACTAACTGCAGAGTCTCGATCTGTAAGTAGGGTGGGGACATCTTTTTCAGACAGGCTAATGGGGAAGAATTAAGTTATAAATATAAAGTAAAGTTTATTGTAGAATTTTGATTTGCATGCTTAAATAATGTGGTTTCTTGTTCAAATTAAACTCTTAGTTTGTATTTGGAATCTAAAATCTGTAATAAGTGAAACTCCACTGCTGAAACCGCCTCTGGTGTGGAGAAATTCAAAGCGGGCAGGAGAGGGCAAGGCTATCTGCTCTCCTGCAATGAGATTACTTAAGGTTTTATTTAAAAATTATAGAAGAACTCATATCATTCCTAAGGGAAGGAAAAACCTAAGACAGGCACAGTCGCAGAGGGGCCATCAGGAGAGAACTTGGAGATCAACAGAGGTGGGGCATAGACCCTCAACCCCCCCCCACCCCCAACATTGCAGGGGCTTGAATCCTTGCCCTTTTTGAGAGAGGTCTCCTTCCCCATGACGGCTTCGCTTCCCACACCCAGCTCTGATTGGGACCCATGTAACAGACAGACATTTGGCCCAGCTCAAGTAACAGACAGAGACTTGGCTGACAGCAGCTGCCCTATATCTAAATCCAACCTAATACCAACAATGCTGAGGGCCTACTCAAGAATGCAAATAATCCTTTCCACTAATATTTACAGGGTAAAACTAAGATTGTTGTTAGAATATTAAATTTGACAATAAAATAGTAGTCAGGTTTTCAAATTAATTTAAATTGGCTAATTGAAATAAGTGAATATTCAAGAAAATTTAATTGTACTGGAAAAAAGTTGTTCCTAAAGTATTAACTAAAATTTCTATTGGTAGTTCATCGCATGGTAAAATTGCTTAACATGCAATAAACCTAAAACAGTCATATTTTTGTGCAAAAAAATTTAAATTTTAAAGTCATCAAGACTTCATTATAAAAATTTTCCAAAAGCCCCCTAATAATTAAATAAGAAAGGGGGGAGAATGGAGTAATATTATATAAGGAAAAGTATCCTGTAAGTAAATTACATCTAGAAAAAATTTTTTTACTTTAAAAAATAATTTTCATTTGTAATACTAACAGCAAGACACCCATGAAAAACACACATGATATCAAAATAAGCCAAAGGAAAATCATTTGGACAAAAAAATAAAAAGGGTCCCAAGTCAAATTTATAGAAAAAAAATCCTTTACTAACTTCTGGTCAAGAATATGTTTGTATATTTTCAGAAAACAACTCCAAGACCATGTGGATTCTTACAACAGAGAAGAATTGACAGGTCTGCTCCAGCTATGAAGACAAGAGGGGAAACGGTCCAGAGATGGAAGATGGTGACGATGCCTTGCCATCCTAGCAGTCAGCAGCTGTGCGATGATGAAGGTTGCCCAGGACCAAATCAGAGAGGGTCGGACCTGCATTGCCACCATTTGTCCACCATCCAGAACTGAAATATCATTGCTGACATGTACACTCAAAAAAAAAAAAAACTGTTGGACATTGAAACTGGGACTCAAAAAACTGTTGGCCCAGGAAGAAACTTACTACAGACTGATTCATTTACCTCTCAACATAGCCATTGTTGTTTGTCTCATTTTTTTGTTTTTATATGTTTATTTCTAGTCTGCAGATGCAAGATTTTTAGAGGAAAGAAACAGGGGAGATGCCAGAAACCAAACATTGTCTCACTAATAGAAATATGTGGACCGGAAACCAGAAGGCTGGTGATCTTAATTGCTCTGAAAGGTCAGAGCTAATCACTCACTGTTTAGTTGAAACATTGTTAGTTGAAGCAGCCTCTACCTATTTGTCCTATATAAATTTCTGTTACTGGAATTTCCTGCCTAAAGACTATGAATGTATCTCATAGTCTTAATAAAGGGATATCAAGTCCAGAGTAGGGAGTAGTCTTTCCACTAGAGGAAGGCTCCCACCTAGCCCCCCAATATTCCCAAATCAATACTTTTCTAGTCTCTTTTTTCATTTGTATGCGGCCTCCTCCAGAACCCGAACCTTGAATGGGAACCCTGAACCATGCAGGATGTGAAAGAGGTTCCTACAAGCTGATATCTCAACAGGAACTATGCAGGCCAGAGAGAGTGGCAGGAAATATTCAAAGTGATGAATAGCAAGAACCTACAACCAAGATTACTCTACCCAGCAAAGCTATCATTCAGAATTGAGCTTCACAGACAAGAAAAAGCTAAAGGAGTTCATCACCACCAACCCAGGATTATATGAAATGCTGAAGGGTATTCTTTAAGAAGAGGAAGAAGAAGCAAAAGGTAAAGATAAAAATTATGAACAATAAATACATATCTTTCAAAAAGTGAATCTAAAAATCAAGTGAATAAAAAATCCAATGAACAGAATAAACTAATGAGTATAATAGAATCAGGGACATAGAAAGGGAGTGGACTGACAATTCTTGGGGGGAAGGAGGTATGAAGGGTGCGCGAAGAGATTGGACAAAAATCTTATACCTATGGATGAGGACAGTGGCAGGGGTGGAAGGGCATGGAGTGTGGGTGGGAATTAGGTGAAGGGGAGCTCCAGAGAGGAAAAAAGAGAAATATTTGTAATAAACTGAACAATAAAGATTTATTTAAAAAAGTACTATTTTACAGTGAAAACGTATTATCTGATTTTACTTTTTTTCTGCTGAACTCAAGAAAATACAATTAAATCAACAATACTAAAGAGCTCAGCAATACTAAAATAGCTAAACAACTGAAATGGTATTGATAAATTATTTATAAAATGTAATTTTATGATGATAATTTTAACATTATTTAGTAAAGAGTTTAATTTCCTATCTAAAAGTTATTATTTCCAACTAGGAAATCTTACTCCAACTAATTTTATATTTTTGTTATATAGTAGCAAAAATTACTTGAAATGGCTGGAGGCAAAAACAGAATAACTCTCTGAGCCCAGCAATTCATAATATTTCAATATAATATAATGAGTAGAGTAAATCAGTAATACAGAATCATTGTCAGCTATTTTTGCTCTTCTCCCTGGCACTAGAGTGAAGAACAGCATTTGTGGAATACTGAGCATTTCAAAAACAAGAGCCAAGGTAATTGAAATTTTTATTGCCACATTTAGTCCTTGGCTTTAAACAAACAGAAAAAAGAAAAAAGCTCAAAAAACATAATTTACTAAATCATAGTCCCAATCAAATCACTAACAATCCAAATTCAACATTTGGCTCTCCTTGGGTTCCTTTTGTGTTGCTAAGACATTGAACATGTCTCAATGACAAGCAATATTTTGCAGAAAAGGAGTTCAGAATGTTCTCTTGACAAGGCTGAGATAGGAATATGGAACCTGAGGCTATCTTCTTATTCTGTAACTAAGATGCTTTTGCTGCACTTCCCTCCTACTATTAATTGCCCTTGGCATGATTAACATTGGTTCCAAATTCCCAGTTCACAGGCTAATCAATCTGATGAGGCTCCAGTAAATCTGCTAGGTAGCCTAGGTCAATTACATAAAAAATTAAATTCCTCCTCATGGAACAGAGTGTGGAATCTCAGAGGGAAGGTGGGGGAGGGTAGATAGGTGGAAGGTAATCAACCAAAGACCTTGTATGTATATATTCATAACCTATGGACAATAGGGTGCAGTCCATTTCTAAGAGGCCTGGGCGGGGGGTGGGGAAGAGAGTAGGCTGGATGGAGTCAATGGGGGAAAGAGGGACATGTGTAATTCTTTCAACAATAACAAATTATTTAAAAAAATTTCTATGCATTCTAAAGGAGTAATCAGTGACCCAACATGTTAGTCATCGGGGTACACACACACACACACACACACACACACACACAGTGGTTTTCAATATAGCATAACCTTTTCTTGCAGTTAAAATCTTAAAATTGGCCAAAAGCCATTTGGCTTAGTGGATAGAGCGTTGAACTGCGGACTGAAGAGTCCCAGGTTTGATTCTGGTGGGGGGCATGTACCTTGGTTGCAGGAACATCCCCAGTGGGGGTCATGTAGGAGGCAGTTGATGGATGTTTCTCTCTCATTGACATTTCTAACTCTCTGTCCCTTTCCCTTCCTCTCTGTAAAAAAAATCAATAAAACATATTTTTAGAAAATTCTAATTTGGAAGAAACCAAGATGATGGCATAAGTGAACACCTAAACTGCTGCCTTGCACAACAATTGCAAAACCACAACTAAAAGACAGATAGGAAGTAGCGAGGGGCCAGGCCAGGTCGCCAGGGACAGACCCCAGAGAGGCACGGCCTGGGCTGTAGGAAGGGTGATCTTTCCCGCAGAGTTGCAACAAGAGAACTTAAAGTTTTTGTCTGTAACCCTTCCAAGATGTCCTGCCCTCACCAGATCTCTGGTGCCCACAGCAAGGGGCCTCCACACAGATCCCCGCAGCTGAGTGGGACAGACACGAGCAGGTTTGCAACCTCCAGCCCTTACCCCCATGACCACGCCAAGCCAGGGAAGGGACCCTGGTGACCTCGCATCCCATTCACCACCTGCTTTACCCATTCTTCTCTTTCATGGTGGACCTTGGAGGGTGGAGGATTCTGTGAATGCCTGTGGGACCTGAGACCAAGAGTGTAGAAAGAAGTGATCTTAAAGAGCAGCTGCCCCACAACAAAGGAAAACAAATAAGATCCAGCTCAACTTTCAAGTTGGTGGTCTCTGTGGAAGAAAGAAGGTGTGAAACTTCTTGGGAAAACAAGACCCCCTCACAATATTGGGTCACAGACGCAAACAGGCATGAGGCAAGATGATGGGAAGACACACTGGGAGAAAAAAGCCCCTACAAACCAAGGAGAGGCCTGGCACAGATCCTGTCTTGACAGCCCTCAGAAGGAACCAGCTCTGCCAACATCTTGATTATGGACTTCTAGCCTCCAGAACTGTGTGACCATACAGATCTGTTGTTGAAGCCACCCAGTCTATCGTGTTTTGTTCTGGCAGCCTCAGCACATTATTACTGTGCTATCAGCCTCAATGGTTTCTTACAGCCCATTTGTTACCAGTCAAGTGTGCTAGGAGCAGGTGCTGAGACAATATTTGGGGTACAAATGTTTAGTAGGGATCAAACCTTGTAAAAGAAAGGGGAAAGAGCCATCATCAAAAACAGATGCAAGTGACATGATACCAGCTAACAAACATGGCCAGCTAGTCCTGCTTTAAAAATAGAAAAAGCTCAAAATACTTGAATATCAGAAAAAGTATAGCTGATCTTTAAACTTGACTTATATACTTATTACACTTGTTTTCCCTTATTAGTTTATAAAGAGTATAACACACACACACACACACACACACACACACACACAAAGACAGAATGGACATCATCCAGACCACAGGAAAGCTGGCTGAGTGGAAATTCTACAACTAGAAGGAAAGAGAGAGGCTCATGAAGACTCAGAGGAGCTGTAAAAAGCTGAGATACGGAGACACGTGCGTGGAAAGGATGGATGGCAGAGGGTCTGGCTGGCTTCCTCTAATGGGAGGGAGACAGAAACTCCCAACTGCACTGAATCCCACTTCTGGCTGCACTGAACCCCAGTTCCAGGGTAGACTTATATGGGGGGAGTCTGGACTGTCAAGAAAAGGGAGGAGTGCACAGAAACTTAGAGGAGCCATGAAAGACAGAGGTCTGGAAGCATGTGCAAAGAGGACTGACTGCTGATTGTGCCCCAGGCTTTCTCTAGTGGAAGAAAAACAGAATCTCCCAATTGCACTGAAATCCAGGTCCGACTGCACTGAACCCCAGTTTTGGGTGAGATCCTGGGGACCCAGACTCATATGGGTCCCTGGAGCACATGGAAACTCAGGGAGCTGGAAAGGCAGAGGTCTGCAGGTGCGCGCTTGTATGCACAGAGAAGACTACAGTGATTACTAAGGGGCACTGAGAACTAGGGGCCACTGTGTAGGGCAGGGCTGACGGGAAGCCAAGGCTGTCTGCTCAGCCCTGAGACTCCACCCCATCCAAGCCCAGCACAGAGGCAGTTTCAGTCTTGCAAGTCTTAAGGCTGAGTCCAGTACAGAAGTTCTCCGGGCGTAGACACAACTGATCCTCATAGCCAATTGGCTTGGAAGTCAATTCCCCGAAATGATACCAACAACAATGAAGACTTAACTACAACAAGACTGTACACACAGTCCACAAAGAGGTGCACCAAGAGTGTCCACCTCAGGTAACTGGGAGGCAGAGCTATTGGACCATATAGGACACCTAGCACACAAAGCTACTCTACCAACTCAGGGAAGCAGCAAAAATGTGGAGACAAAGAAACAGATCACAAACGAAAGGACTGGAGGAAAACAAACGACTGGATATAGAATTCAAAACCATGGTTATAAGGTTTTGTAAGAATTTTCTAGAAAAGATAGATAAATTTAGCGAGACCCAAGAGGATATGAAAAAGGACCAACTAGAAATTAAACATACACTGACTGAAATAAAAAATATAGAGACCTAAACTAGAAATTAAACATACACTGACCGAAATAAACAATATTATACAGAGACCTAATAGCAGCAGAGAGGAAAGCAAGAATCAAGTCAAAGATTTGAAATACAAAGAAACAGGAAACAAAAAGCAAAAAGAATCCAAAAAATGTGAAGATAATGTAAGGAGCCTCTGGGACAACTTCAAGCATAACAACATCAGAATTATGGGGGTGCCAGAAGAAGAGAGAGAGCAAGATACTGAAAATCTATTTGAAGAAATAATGACTGAAAACTTCCCCAACCTGGTGAAAGAAATAGACTTACAAGTCCAGGAAGTGCACAGAACCACAAACAAAAGGAATCCAAAAAGGACCACACCAAGACACATCATAATTAAAATACCAAGAGCAAAAGACAAAGAGAGAAGATTAAAAGCAGCAAGAGAAAAACAGTTAATTACCTACAAGGGAGCACCCATATGATTGTCAGCTGATTTCTCAACAGAAATTATGCAGGCCAGATGGGAGTAACAAGAAATATTTAAAGTGATGAAAAGCAAGAACCTACAACCAAGAGTGCTCTTCCCAGCAAAGCTATCATTCAGAATTGAAGGACAGGTAAAGAACTTCACGGATAAGGAAAAACTAAAGGAGTTCATTAGCACCAAACCAGTATTATATGAAATGCTGAAAGAAGAGGAAGATGAAAAAAAAGGTAAAGATAAAAATTATAAACAACAAATACATATATATCAACCAGTGAATCTAAAAATCAAGTGAATTAAAAATCTTATAAACAGAATAAACTGGTGAATATAATAGAATTAGGAGTATAGAAAGGGAGTGGACTGATAATTCTCAGGGGGAAAGAGGTGAGGGGAGTGCATGGAGAGACTGGACAAAAATCATACACTTATGGATGAGGTCAATCGGGGGAGGTAAGGACAGAGGGTGGGGTGGGAGCTGGATGGAGGGGAGCTGTGGGAGGAAAAAAGAGGAACAATTGTAATATTTTGAACAATAAAGATTTATTAAAAAATAAAATATAATAAAATATAATATATATATATTTTAAAATATTAAATTTAAATCCTCTTCAATGAGCATCTAAAATATTAACAAAAATAATAACTATATTATTTTAAAAATCACTTAAAATGTATTGATTTTCTGTTATATAATAGTTACTGTGCTGGACATAGTGAATATTAACTACTATACCATCAAATAAATATTTACTGAATGGTTACTTTGTGCTAAGCACTATTCTACATTCTTCTTTACATGAATCAGTCCAATTAATATTTACAACAACTCTATAAGCAAGAATAAATCATGAGTTCTTCTCTTAGATTTGGGCAAGAAAGGTCCCATTCTGGTCTTCATCTGTTTGTACCACTTGCTGCAGGACAAAGTAATGTGCTTTCCTAGAACCTGCCACCTCCCTTTGGTTACATGAGACGTTGGCAATGCCTGACTAAATGGTCTAAGACCACTTCAGGGACTGTGTGACCCTTTCTCCTTTGTCCATTCTGCTTAGAGTAGAGCATGCCACTTTTATTGCAGCTGTTATGTTTCACACACCTTCTTCACGTGGCTTTTGGCTCCCCATTCTCTCTTGCTTTTTCACCAACTTACCTGCTTTGTCTCCTTTACTATTTCCTCCTTATACTCCTCAACATTTGAATGTTCAAGCGCCTCAGGGCTCAGTCTTCAGTCTTGTTTTGTCTTTGGAGTCCATTTCTAAGAGACCCTATAAATATGGGCAGAAGGCTCTAACAAATCTGTGTGTGCAGACAAACCAGAGTTCCCTTAGAAGAGCCACCAAAATGAAGCGCTCAAAAACAGCTTAGGAGAGCGGTTAAAGGAAATGGTCTGGAGGAGAAATGGCATAGAGTGATGTAATGATTATTATGTCTTTAAATACTACTTTTAAAGGCTTCCAGGTAAAAAAGGGATTATGCTTTTTCTGCATGTCTACAGTAGGGAGAATTGGGACAAATGAGTGGGAGCTTGAGAGTGGAAGAGATCAAATAAATATGGAGCTTTCTAGTCATATAGTAGGAATGGCTTGTTTTGACAAAGAAAAAATGCTCTGGCATTCAAAGTATGTGGTCATGGATCAGGGATGCAGGGTTGAGGAGAGGGGAGGAAGTAATCATATAAAATCCATCTCAAGCATTGGAAGAACTATAGAGTTAGATTATATAATGTTTGAGTCTACTCTAGTTTGGGGAACTTAAGGTTAATTCTTGCCTTACTAAATATAACCATGCTAGTCATCACAATTCCAAAAAAGAAAATGAAATCTGGCCTATGAGAAGTTAAATCCAATGAAAATACAAAAATTTTGTCATTGATTTAACATTCACATTTTATTCTGTCCTCTTTCATTTTCAGAAAGGAATTCATATGAAGCAAATCTATAAAGGAGAGCAGTAGAGGTGGAAATATCATAGAAAAGGCAAGTAGTTTGATGAGTAAACTCATCGAGTTGAAACAAGTATGAAAACTCATTACAACTAGAATTTCTCACACATCTCAATTTCTCCTCCTCTTTAAACTTCCTAATAGAAAAAGTTGAATTCATATTATTGCCAACTCCGTTATTGCTCACTTCAATAAAAAAATAAATAAATTAGAAATACCTCCCTTTCCACATTTATTTTAATCTGGAGTGTTATGATCTCTCAGGATTTATTTTCTGGTTTCTCAAAAGACAAAATCTTGAAAATCTCACTTTTAAACCCATAGAGAATATATCTATTTCTACATTATTAGAGCAGGTAAATTGAGAAGGAATAGGTTTTGATTTAACACTTGTTAAATTCTATATATCAAAGAAAAAGTAAATACAATAATAAAGTTCTATTTTATTTTATATTTGAAGATAATCTTGCTGACCATTATATTTGTATATTAGTGAAACTGGAAAAGAATAAATTTATAATCTCATCAGCTTGTGTATATGTTTCTTTTTCCAATTCAACAGTCTTGTTAACTCATTAAAGGCAGAAAAAAATCTTTAAAGTCATCAAGTCTCAAATAAATCACAGATAAAATAACAGTGATTCATTGAACACCTTTTGTGTGCCTGGTGCTTTTCATATATTATTTTCTGTCATTAGCAAACTGCTTTGTATTTACAGATGAAAAATCTGATACTTAAGGAGTTTTAGTTACTGCTTTTCCAAGGCCACATAACCAATAATTTGCAGGGTCTAGATTTAAAGTCTGGCTTCTATTACCCCACCCAACAGTCTTATCTACTACCCCTTTCCCCCGAAAGTAAGACATCCCTCAAAATAAGACCTACTTCCAGTTTTGCCTCTTGCTGTAATATAAAGCATCCCCCGAAAATAAGGCCTCCCTGATAATAAGCCCTCCCCCAAACATAAGGCCTCCCCTGAAGATAAGGCCCCTGAAGCTACCGTCAGGCGTCTGACTCCTGATTTAAAGAGACCTTGCACTCCCTGAACAGCTTTGGCCTTGCTGCGGCCAATCAGTGAGCTGGTTTGTAATAACTACTACCGTACTGTATACAGGTAATAAATTTCCTTCTTTTTTTTTTTTCAACAATAAATGTGTACCATATTCTTCTTCATGGAAAAATAAGACATGCCCTGAAAATAAGACATAGCGCATCTTTGGGAGCAAAAATTAATATAAGACACTGTCTTATTTTCGGGGAAACAGGGTATGTTACATTTCCTATAAAGCATGATGTGGCAGGGGCTATTTTTGCCTACCAAATATCCATCCTCTCCCTCTTTCTTATTGTAGCAGAACACTGAATTTTAACTGAGCACATTGCTCAGCCTCCTCTGCAGCTAAGAATAAACAGGTAACTATAAAATATATGGAATATGAAATCTGTAAACGAAATGTTTTCTGGAACTTCTTTCTCCCTCCCTAACCCACTCTTGCTTTGTGAGATGTCCATGTGATGCCTAGAGCTTTAGCAACTATGTTGACCCATCAGAGGACTGAAGTTGTTCCCCTCAATCTCATGCTAAACTCAGATGTTTTGAAAAGGATAAACTTGTGAAGGATAATTCCTTCATAGATAAAACTTAGAAGATAATGTAAATAATGTAACTAATATGAAGTATGGTAGGAAGTAACTATTAATTTTTAAAAATCTTTCTGTGTACTGTATTGGGCCAAAAGTGTTTACATTTTTACATGTGAAAGAATAACATAAAGATGTCTCTAAAATGCAGACTCCTGGGCTCAAAATCTAGAGAATCTGACTAAGTTAGTCTGAGGGGATCTTTGTTTTTAACTAGCACTACCAGACATTCTAATGTTGATGCTTCCAAAAACTTTATTAGAAACTGCTATTAACTCTTTTGTGCCACATATTTTTGTTATCAATTTAGCCATTGTTAAATAAATTTGAATTTGATTATGTACAAACTATGCTCTTAAAAATAAAATATTACTTAATTGCTTCCTTAAAATACACCCTCTTAATGTGGGACACTGTGGGATACTCTCAGATCAGCCATGGCTTAGAGTCACCCAAATAAATGGTAACTCTCATTACCGCATGTTCTACAAAATTTTTTAAATTTTTGAATAGATATTCCATTTACCTGGGTTAAAAAATCCAAGTGTCCTGTACACCAAAAGATGGTGGATTTCATTCCTGGCCAGGGTACTTCAGTGGCTGGAGTTGGAAGGAGTGAGAAGTGGCTGCTAATGAGTACAGGGTTATTTTAGGGGTAATAAGGATATTCTGGAACTAGATAGTGCTTGATAGTTGCATAACTTAGGAATATATTAGAAATCAATAAATTGTATGCTTTAAACTGGTGACTTTTACAGCATATGAATTGCATTTCAATTTAAAAATAACTTTGTACATATCATTTCATATGAGTATAGGTATTTTTATAGAATAAAATCCCAGAAATGGAATTGATGTGTCAGAAGTCATGCACACTTTTACTTTGCAATTTTTCATAGATTTTGCTGAATTTTTCTCTAGGATTGTATACCATTTTATACTCTCATCAACATGTATGAGGGGGTTTGTTTCATCATAACCTTGCCAACACAGCTGTCAAACTTTTAGAATTTTATCAATCTGATAGATTTTTTAAGTGATATCTTGGTATAGTTTTAAATTGCTACTTTCCTATTATGAATAAAGTGGAGTTGTTGTTCGTTTTGGGGTGTGTGTGTGTGTGTGTGTGTGTATGTATTTGTTTTTGCCTATTTCCTATCAAATAACTTTAATTCATTGAAAATGTTTGCTTGTACTGCGATGTTTTGTTACATAAGAATCTGTCATTCTTATGGCAAGAAGGAGCTTGCTCTGTTTCCAACCCTCTCAATCAACCCCAATTTTAGTTTTGACCTACAGCTTACTATTTAATTACTCAAATTGCAATGATTCTCTCTAGCTGCAAATTGAACATGAACCAACTGACATAAAGAGAAAATAATTGCTCAATTTTTAGCCTTTGGATCTGAGTTTTGAAAACCAAACAAAAGGCTGCAACCTCTCCAAACTACTGATTATACAATAACTAGGGGCTTGGTACACAAAAGTCATGCACAGGGGAAGGGACCCTCAGCCCAGCCTGGCCCCTCTCACATACTGGGAGCCCTGAGGGGATGTCCTACTGATGATGGCTTAGGCCTGCTCCCCGTTGGGAGCAGACCTAAGCCTCAGTCTGGCCTCCCTTTGTGGGAGGCAACTGGGCTGATCAGGGGAAGGCGCCAGCCCCATTACCCCACTGCTGCAACCATTAAGGTATTTTCATCAACATGGACTCCAGTCCCTTCACCATGAAAAAATGACAACTTTCTTTAAGCATTTTCAAGATGTGTCTTTCATAGGATATGACATTTCTTTCTTTCTTTTTCTTTTTATCCTCAACTGAGGATATGTTTCCATTGATTTTTTTCTCCTTCCCTCCAATCCAAGGCTCGGCCCCTTCCCAAGCCTAAAGCCTCTGCCCCAGGCTTTAGGCTTTGGGAAGGGGTCTCCCCATACATACCTCCAATCACAGGATCAGCCCCTTCCCAAGCCTAAAGTCTCCACCCAATGGCTGGCTGGGAGTGACCTGGGTGCCAAGGAGATTCCTGGGACCCAGGGATGTATGCAAATTAACTGCTGTCTTTATTGGGTTAATTTGCATACTCACTTTGGCTGTGGGCATAGCAGAGGTATGGTCAATTTACATGTTTCTCTATTATTAGGTAAAATCTCTCAATCCTGACTTCTGAGTCTCCCCCTCTCCCCAGAATAAATCTATGACTTGTAGCTCTTTTCTTCTAGCTAGAAACATAGATGATATAAACATTGTTCATTACTTAAAACACACTTATTTGTATGTTCCCTGCAACACTGATGATTAATGTGTAATAACTTGGATCACAAAATGTGCCCGTTTTTCTGGATGGAAAAATAGGTCTGATGAGAATTCCCATGTTGAGATCAATGGCAAGTCTGTCTACCAATAATGTACAGCTATTTCAATTTTCAGTGGTAATATTTTAGACTCTACAATTTCAAAACAAATGTTTTTCTAAAATGCTCTCAATTAAATTCATTTCTAAGCAGATGTGTAATTTAAGACTTTAGTAGTACTGTACTTTACACTAATTTTTTCTTAGCAGCATTTTCCCTACCTAGATCTGAAGGCTTAACATCTCTGAGTCTTAGAAAAGTTGTTCAAGATTGTAGAAACAAAAGGCACAATTGCATTAATTACATTATATTAGGGTACAAAAGCCACATGGCTTGTGGCTGCCATATTTGACAGTGCATTTAAAATAATCCCATCATTATAGATAGTACCACCTTCATTGGTGTGCAACCTGTGTAGCTACACAAGGCCTCAACCTTAGAGGGATCTGTGTTTGGTTTAACGCTTTGCTGTTGCTGTCTTGAAATTCTTTACAATTTTTAGACAAGGGGCCTCACACTTTTATTTTGCACTGGGACTGACAAATTATGTGTGGATCCCGATGGAAGAAAGTTGTATTGGAGGGCATTGTTATGCATCAAACTAGTAAAGAAGACAGGTTGTTATTGGAGTAGACCTTATTGGAGAAGGGAGATTTGAACTGCTCAGTGTTGCCATGAGCTTGTTTCTCCAGCCTGGAATAAAAACACTTTTTCAGCCTCTGCTGTGGAAAAAGGGCCAACCAGATCAAAAGCTCCCCACAAGATTTGTACTTGTGTGCAGGATAGCTGGGTTCTGCCCCCTTGGGACTGCCTCTTGCACTAACCAGCTGCTCCTACCCCATGTCTATCCTGGAACTAACCCTAAAGAAAAATTTCCCAAAACTCACTCCAAACAAATAAACAAAACTCTGAACTCAAAATCAGTGAACAAGTTTTCATGTAGGAATAATTCTCACATGGGCACAAATGTCATTTGAGTCCAGTCTTCCCATTGCCTGAATACTTCCAGGTAAAGTGCCAAGGTGAGAGGCAAGCCCACATCTAGATTCATAGCTTCCCCATAAACTGCAACAACCAAAACATACTGATTTATCTGAACTACACCAAACCTTAATTTGTCATCTTCCCATGCCACAAAGTTTTCACTATTATGATAGATAGGAATGTTCTGTATCTTCCTGTCTCCCATGCAAATCCTATGACTGTTTTTCACTTAATAGAATACTAAATAAACTTACCCCATTATGGTGATAATAGCTTTTAGAAAAGCATGGAGTAACAGAGAGAGCGTAGCAGCCAGTAAAGATCTTCCAGAGGTGTTTTCCTTGAAGTTTAGGAGTTAGGGAGCTATCATTTGTCAAAGAGAACATAGGTATTTCCAGATGTATAGCATTGGTGAATTTATCTCCAGGGATATGGGAAATGAATAATGGAACGAGCACAAGCTATGTGCCTGGAAGGAAAACTTCACGACAATAATTACCAAGGTTATAATGAAAACCAAGTGGTAATTAGCTCTACTGGTTAAGCTAATTAAGTGAGCAAAAAATACTTTGAGAAAATAAAATTTCAGATGTTTAATATTATAGCATTTTTACTACAGCTTCAAAATAGCTTTGAGAACATATAAGTGCAATTTAGAAGACAGTTCTCTATATAATGGAATGGTAGAAGTGGCAATAAATGGTGTTAAAAGCACATTAAAAGCTGTATGTAATGCACAAGTCCATACTTTGAATTAAGCATGCCAGAGAGTGCTTGTGTTTAATGTCATATTTGAGCCTTCATTAGATTGTTGTGCTTTTTGAGTTTCTGCAGCTGAATATTATAGAGTTAGCCATAATATTTTCCCCACTCAAACTGTTGAAATCTTTGCTTTTATCATTACACAACACAGAGAAAAAAAGAAATGTCTTATGTTAGAATTATTTTGTACTTACACAACCAAAGTTACCTGTCGGAAACCAAATATTGTTCTCACTAAATGGATGTAAACAGGAAGCCAGAAGGCTGGTCAACCTTAATTGCTCTGAAAGGTCAGAGCTAATTACTCACTGTTTAGTTGAAACATTATTGGTTGAAGCAACCTCTATCTGTTTGTTTCTTGTTAATTTCTGTTTTTGTTATTTCCTGCCTAAAGGCTAGGGGTGTGTCCCAAAGCCTTAATAAAAGGGAGAAAAAGGCCAGAGCAAGGGGCAGTCCTTTCCACTAGAGGAAGGCTCCCGCCTGGCCCCCCAATATCGCCAAATTTATGCTTTCAGTCTCTCATTTCGTTTGCGTGCGGCCTCCTTCAGAACCCGAACCCTGACCCGGGAACCCTGAACCACGCGGGACGTGGAAAGAGGTTCCCACAGTTACCTGAACAAAGACCCTTTACCCATCCTTCTATCCATTCATCCATTTGGTCATTCATCCAACACCAAGATTCTCCCATTATTCTTTGCCAGGCGCTGACCTAGGACAAAGGGTCACAAAAGCAAGTGGGGTAAGGCTACTCTCTTCAAGTAGCTTGCAGTCTGGTTGGAGTAGAAATACTTGTTTGGTGTCTGACATTAATTTGGAGAAATTCTTAGTCATTATTGTTTCTGTCTTCTGTTCCTTTTTCTAGTATTCCCATTATGCGTATGGTACATCTTTTGTATTGTCCTGCAGTCCTTAGATATTCTGTCCTATTTTTTCAATCTTTTTTCTGTTTGTCTTTCATTTTGGGAGGTTTCTGTTGGTATTTCCTCAAGCTCAGATATTCTTTCCTAAGCCCTGTCCAATCTACTAATAAACTCATCAAAGGAAGTCCTCATTTCTGTAACAGTGCCTTTGATCTCCAGCATTTCTGTTCTTGTCTTTCTCAGGATTTTCATATCTCTGCTTTCATTGTCCATCTGCTATCTACTTTAACATTCTAAGGGTTCTATCATATCTGCTCTAAATCCTGGATCGGATAATTCTAACATGTCTTCCATGTCTAGTTCTTATGCTTGCTCTATCTCTTCAAATTGTGTTTTCCCTTTTGGTATGCCCTGAAATGTTTTTCTTGATAGATGGACATGATGTATTGGGTAAAAGTATCTGTTGTATACTTGTCTTCAGTAATGTGGTGGTGAGGTTTATGAGGAGGGAAGCTTTCTGTAGTCCCAGGATTAGGTCTCAGTTTTTTACTGAAAATATGCCTCTGGCCTGTGAACTACACAAGTGCTTCTCAGTTTTTCCCCCCTTTCAGGTGGGATAGGATTGATAGAGTGGGCTGGTATTGGCTATTTCCCATCTCCCAGATTAATTAGGCACTGGTAATATATATCCCAGCAGGTTAGGCTCTGGTTAACTAGTTTCTCCTGAAGGCAGGCCTTGTGAAGAAGAGTGCTCTGGCCATTTCAACCTTGTTCCTTTTCTCTTCCTTCTGCTTAAAGCATGCGGGGATTTCTCTCCAGTATTTACCATGAGAACCTGATCAAGCTTTTGGAGGTAAAGAGCCACAAAAGTGTGGGGCTCCCCTATGAGTGAGTCCCTCTGGAGTTTTTCACCCTGACTTGTGTACATTGAATCCCCAGCAATTTGTCAGTTACAATCCTGGTTTTCCTACCTTGGTACTGTTTCCCCTGGCGGTTTCTGCTTGTGAATCTTTGCTCAGGTGAGCCATGACTCCTTTTATTCTCCAGTTTATCTCTCTAATCGTGGGGGCATGGTTTTCTCTGTGTCCTCTTCTCTCATGGATCCAAGAAGAACAGTTGATTTTTCAGTCTTTTTACTTGTTGTTAAGATGGAGCAGTGACTTCCAAGCTCCTTAGGTATAAAACCAGAAACAAGAAGTAGAATATTTTAATATTTGTATTGTCAGATAAGGGTAAAACATTTTAATTTCCACTTCCCTGACTTCTAGTGACATTAGCATCTTTCATGTATTCCTTTGAATCTAATCTTAAAAGATGAATTGGTGTTCAGCAGAGAGAAAAACATGAGCAAAAGCATAGATGTATGAATTGCCCACAGTTCCCAGGGTGTTTTATGGGCACTGAAATTGCTTAGTATGGAGGATGAGAGATGACTTCAAGAAAAATGAGGCTTAGAGAAGAGAGGGCCCACGGTGCCAGTTGTTTGGACTTAATCCTGCCCCATAGTGCAGAGCTATTGAAGAGTTTTAAACAGGGCTGCAAAAGGTCAGATTTGTTTTTTTGTGGGGGAAAAAAAGGAATATTTCATCTTTGAGGAGAGTGAAATGGGATGAAAGCACAGAGACTGAAAAGAGATAACATTTGAGGGAAATGCAGTAGGAGGGCAGGGGTACAGGGCCTGGAGGTGGAGGAGTAGAGGGGCAGATGGGAGAGGGGTTAGGAAGGCAGAGCCATGGCACCACCTGCCAATTGTCTGTGAGGGTGGGAAAGTGGGAAGCCAGTTGAGAGTCAGTTTTCCATCTGAGTATTGCTGTGAATGGCTTTATATTAAAAAAAAGACAGTTACAGAGTGGTTCCCATTTAAATTTCAGTAAGGTTTCTACAGAGATAATTTTTTTAAATTAGAAAAAAGTGCATATTTACTTAAAAGACAGACAATATTGGCTGACAAGAGCCAGTAATAAATAAACTGCAAGGGAAAACTAATAGAAAAATATTTAAAAAAATAGATGAATGGAAAAAATGTAAAATACAGGTGAATGAGGATATGAAAGAAAACCAGAGGGGTTTTAATATTTGTTTGTTTGTTTGTTTACATTTCCTTTTACATACAGGAGGATATGTTCTGAAAATATAGAATATTAATTTATGGAAGACAATAGATTCTGACACATAAATCTGATGAAAATCTCAAAGTGACCACTACTCCAAACTGTCTCTTAAGAATGTGGGCATCACCATGCAGCACTCTCTAAACTTCCTAAATGCTGTTTAATATAAAGAGAAATTATTACCCCTATTTTATAGACTGGAGTCCTGAGGTATGAAATAAGTTATCTGTTATTTACTTATTATTAGGCACTTATTTCATTGCTGGGGTAATTTTCATCTGAGTTCTGAAATCCCTAACATTCCTGGACTGCTTCCCTTCCTCAGAGTGTCTTAGGCACAGCAATTACTGATGCTATTTCTTTAACTCTGTATATGCTTACCTTTAGATAAATACTGATTTATCTTGGAATCGGTGATACTTTTTTAATGCATGTCTGTAAAAATCATCTTTGGTTGAACAGTACTGTGGAAAACAATGCTTTGTATTATCATCTTCCTAAAACGTCCATGAAATAAAACATATTAACTTAGAAGGAATGTATAATAGCAACTTTGAGTATTTTCATCATTTTAATTTTATAACTTAATTTTTGGGTAGTTAGCAAATATAGAGAAGCACAGCTATGCTGGGAATGTTTGTGCCCTCCTGCCCCCACCTAACCCACAATGTAATGGTAGGAGGTGGGCCTCTAGGAGATGATTGCATCATGATGCTGAAGTCGTCCTGAAGGATTGGTGTTCTTATAAGAGAGACCCCCTGCTTCTCCCACCATGTGAGGTCATAGCCAGAAGGCACCAGCTATGAACCAGGAAGAAGGTCCTCACCAGAAGTGCAGGTGCCTTGATCTTGGACTTTCAGCTTCCAGACTGTGAGAAATAAGTTTTTGTTGTTTATAAGCTACCTAGTCTGTGGTATTTTGTATTAGCAGTCCAAATGGACTAAGACAAGCACAAAGAAA
This sequence comes from Lasiurus cinereus, assembly GCA_011751065.1. Taxonomy (NCBI): domain Eukaryota; kingdom Metazoa; phylum Chordata; class Mammalia; order Chiroptera; family Vespertilionidae; genus Lasiurus; species Lasiurus cinereus. Next base: position 39,678,611 of record JAAGEH010002531.1, on the reverse strand, counting down.
AAATAATAATTACCCATATTCCCAACATTCTTAACTAATCACTATTATCATATTGTCATTCCCCTCCCCCGCCCCCCCCCCACACACACATTTTAAAAAGAAAAATTAGTTTAGTCTCATACTTGTTTCAGGGAATTCAAATAATAGAATTTCACAAAGATAAAAGTTCAAATATCACTTCAAGTCTACCACCCAGAAATAATCATTATTAGTTTTAGAATGTTATTACACACATCCTTCTAAGCATATGCATAAATAGAAGGAATACTTTTCCAAACATGGGATCACATTATTTACATCAAACATATTACAAACTTAATCTTTTAAAAGTGTATATTTGTACTGATTTCAGAGAGGAAGGGAGAAGGAATGATAGAAACATCAATGAGAGAGAATCATTGATCAGCTGCCTTCTGCATGCCCCCTACTGGGGGGTCAAGCCCACAACCCAGGCATGTGCCCTTGATGGGAATTGAACCTGGGACCCTTCAGTCCACAGACTGACACTCTATCCACTGAGCCAAATGGGCTAGGGCACAAACTTAATCTTACTTAAATTTAATAAAAGAAAGAAAAATTAAAAGAAACTATTGAACTGGAAATAATTTTGTTGTTGTTATTGTTAATCCTCACCCTAGAATAGTTTTTCCATTGATTTTTAGAGTGGAAGGAAGGAGAAAGAGAGAGAGAAAAAAAAATACATCAATGTGATGGAAACACATCAATTGGTTGCCTCCTTCACATGCCCCAAGTCTCAATTGGGGTGGGGATAGAGCCTGCAAACCAAGTACATGCCCTTGACTGTAATTGAATACACGAACCTTTAGTCTATGGGCCGATGCTTTAACCACTGATCAAAACCAGCTAGGGCTGGAAATAAATATTTCTTTGCCATAAAATATATTATTTCCTGTAGGCCTCTAACATGTTAAAAGGCTGTATTCACGGTCCTTTTTAACACACACACACACACACACACACACACACACACATTTTAATTGGATATATCATCAATGACTAATGACTTTCTGCTAAACAATGAGAACAGTGGCATCTTTGCACTCCTCCCCACTTCTTTATCCTCCCCAGTTCAACACATTACCTTCTATTTTATAATCATAATTCTCATATAAATTTTAGCAGGCATGGCTAATGCACTGAAAAACCCTCTGTCTACACCTCTGCCATTCTCAATATTTTTAATGAAAGCAGCTGCTCCTGAAAACTCTCTCCCCAACTGTCAACTCCCAACCAAGGCTTTTCAGCACAATCAACAAGTCTGACTTCCTCCTGCCCACACCTCGCTAATAAGGTCCAAGAGAAAGGTAAGTGGAAAAATGCCTAGAGTTGAATAACTACCGAGTTTTACTTTGCTTGTAGGAGAGGGAAAGAAGCTATGAACACTCATGCATTAATAATTTTGACTCTCTATGACTTTTTGTAACACTGCAATTATCTAGAATGAGAAATGTAAACAGTAGAACTCAGGAGATACAACTGGCTTCTGAGAACTTAACAAGGAAGTGGTGACTGAAAGTCCAGGGAGAATAGGGTCAAAAGGCAAAGAATGATAGGAAGGGTATTTCCAGTGTTTCTGATATCAGAGAACCTGGCATAGGGGCTGCACCGCCATCTCAGAGGAGTGCAACCAGTCTCTACTCCTCTCCAGGCTTCCTACTCATTTAAACAGAAACCTCAGTATTTAGAGCTAAACATCTGGCTTGACAGCAGGGAACATGTGTTAATGGTAGTTCAGAGGAATTGCTGTGTTTGCAGCTGTTTCTTCTTGATAAAATAATTGTTGTTCAAATGGAAAATTATTATGTAGAATCAGAGTCAAATGAAAAAGTGGTGTCTTACCACAGCTTTATTTAGCGGTATATAAATAGGTTTTGGGAAAGGAAGGTATAATAACATTATAAAGCAAGATCATTATAAATAGTGGATAAGCACTTTCTTAAGGAGCAAAAGGGAACAATACCAGAGAAATGTGACATGTGACAAGAGGCTTGGGTCACATGTCAAATCAATGACTACATGCATTTTCTAACCCTATTTCATAGAAAACACACACACTTGCTTAATCTGCTTCATCCAGGTTATAAACTTAGTTGTTTACTAAAAGGCACAGAAAACCTGTTTGGAGCAGCTATTTGTATGATCTTAAAATATTTCCAAAATCTTGAGCCGAAGGTCAAATTGTAATTTACTTGCAAAACTATCAGTTGAAGAAATAAATTAATTAAAATTTTTTTCTTGTCTTTTTTTTTTTTTGCCTGTATCTGTAAAGAGCAAATGAGAGAGTGCAGATGACTTAGGTCCTAGGGCAGTGGTTCTCAACCTGTGGGTCGCGACCCTTTTGGGGGTCGAACGACACTTTCACAGGGGTCGCCTAAGACCATCGGAAAACACAGGTATTTATATTATAATTCATAACAATAACAAAATTACAGTTATGAAGTATGGTCGGGGGTCACCACAATATGAGGAACTATATTAAAGGGTCGCGGCATTAGAAAGGTTGAGAACCACTGTCCTACAGTGAGAAGGTAGCCTGGGGGACTAAAAAGAAACAGAAGCTGAGAAAGAGATTGCAGAACATGCTGCATGTCCTGATTTTCTCTTCCTATAATACTTGGCCATGGTAAACACCCTAAACTGGCTAAACATTGAAAATGTGAAGGACAGAACAGATGGGATTTGGTAAGTATAGAGTAACAAGAATTTCAGAACTTGGAAAACACAGACAAAGAATCTGGGTATAAACTGTTCCTCAGACTGGAAGATCACAATTGACTGATTCATTTTTCTTAATTAATTGATTCATTCTTCTGCCAGTTTAATCTTCTATAGAACCCCTTTTGCATGATTAATAAATTTTACTTTATTTAATATATTAATATACATGTACCATATTAGCACTTACTTTTTTATACTACCATGAAATATTTACCAAAAAATTGGCCATATCTTAGGCTGAAAGGAAATAGTGCAAAGGTTATAATTTGTATTGTCTACATACTTAGATCACAAAATGCAGTAAAAATCTAATTACTTTGAAACTTACAAACACCTTTCTAAATAAATATTGGGTCCAAAAAATAAAATTAAAATAGAAATAACTGTTAATTTGGAAACTAATAATAATGATAATACCACACTTAAAACACATGGGAAGAGAAATCAAGATGGTGGCATAGGTAAACACCTAAACTGCTACCTCACACAACAATTTTAAAACTATAGCTAAAAGACAGAACGAACATCATCCAGATTCACAGGAAAGCTGGCTGAATGGAAATTCTACAACTGGAAGAAAAGAGAGGGACTCACAGAGACTCAGAGGAGCTGCAAAAACCTGAAAACTGAGATACAGAGACACACACGTGGGGAGGACTGGCAGCTGAGTGCCTGGCTGACTTCCTCTAGTGAGAGGGAGATGGAAACTCCCAACTGCACTGAACCCCAATTCCAACTGCACTGAACCCCAGTTCTGGGTGAGACTCATATGGGGGTTTGGAGGCTCATGCAAGTGCACACAGAGAGGACTAACTGCTGATTGTACCGCTGGCTTTCTCTAGCGGGAGGAAAATGGAATCTCTCAACGGTTCTGAACTCCAGTTGTGACTGTACTGAACCCTAGTTTACGGTGAGATCCAGGAGACCCAGACTCACACAGGTCCCTGGAGTGCACGGAAACTCAGAGGAGCCACGAAAGGTAGAGGTCTGGGGGCGTGTGCATGAGTACGTGCAGAGAGGGCTGCAACGATTACCAAAAGACACTGAGACCAAGGGGCCTCATAAGGCAGGTCTAACAGGATCCCTGAGACTTCACCCCATCCAAGCCAAACACAGAGGCTTTTGCAATTTTTCAAGTTTTGTATCATAAGGCTGACTCCAGCACAGTTCTCCCTGAGTACACACAACTGATCCTCACAGCCAATTGACGTGGCGGTCAATTCCCCCCAGTGATACCAACAATAATCAAGACCTAACTACAACAAGGCTGTATACACAGTCCACAAAGGGGTGCACCAACAGTATCCAACTCAGGTAATTTGGGAGACGGAACTACTGGACCATATAAGACAACTAGCACACAAAGCTACTCTACCAACTCAGGGAAGCAGCGAAAATGCGGAGACAAAGAAAAACATCACAAATGAAAGAAATGAAGAAAAAAACAAATGACTAGATATAGAGTTCAAAACCACAGTTATAAAGTTTTTCAAGAATTTCCTAGAAAAGATAGATAAATTTAGTGAGATCTAAGAGGAAATGAAAAAGGACCAACTAGAAATTAAACATACACTGACTGAAATAAACAATATTATACAGAGACCTAACAGCAGACTAGAAAAATGCAATAGTCAAGTCAAAGATTTGAAATACAAAAAAGCAGAAAACATTCCACTGGAAAAACAAAAAGCAAAAAGAATCAAAAAATGTGAAGATAGTGTAAGGAGCCTCTTGGACAACTTTAAGCATACCAACATCAGAATTATGGGGGTGCCAGAAGAAGAGAGAGAGCAAGATACTGAAAATCTATTTGAAGAAATAATGATTGAAAACTTCCCCTACCTGGTGAAAGAAATAGACTTACAAATCCAGAAAGCACCTAGAACCCCAAACAAAAGGAATCCAAAGAGGACCACACCAAGACACATCATAATTAAAATACCAAGAACAAAAGACAAAGAGAGAAGATTAAAAGCAGCAAGAGAAAAATAGTTAATTACCTACAAGGGAGCACTCATACGATTGTCAGCTCATTTCTCAACAGAAACTATGCAGGCCAGACAGGTGTGTCAAGAAATATTCAACGTGATGAATAGCAAGAACCTACAATCAAGATTACTCTACCCAGCAAAGCTATCATTTAGAATTGAAGGGCAGATAAAGAGCTTCACAGATAAGAAAAAACTAAAGGAGTTTATCAACACCAAACCAGTATTGTATGAAATGCTGAAAGGTACTCTTTAAGAAGAGGAAGAAGAAAAAGGTAAAAATAAAAATTATGAACAACAAATACACATCTATGAACAAGTGAATAAAAAAATCTGATGAACAGAATAAACTGGTGAATATAATAGAATCAGGGGCATAGAAAGAGAGTGGACTGACAATTCTCAGGAGGTAAGGGGTAAGAGGTGGTGCAGGAAGAGACTGGACAAAAATTGTGCACCTATGGATAAGGACAATGTGGGGAGGTAATGGCAGAAAGTGGGGTGGGGCCTGGATGCAGGGACCCATGAGGGGAAAAAAAGAGAAACAATTGTAGTAATCTGAACAATAAAGATTTATTAAATTTAAAAAAAAAAGAAAACACATGGGGGTTCTTATGTTTAGAGGACAATTCATAGATGTAAATAATTTTATCACTGCCTAAAATTTTAACTTAATTACTAAGCATTTACCTAAAAATCTAGGAGCATAATTGCAAAATAAACCTAAAGAAATATAATTCATAAAAATTGGGACACATTAGTGAATTAGAAAAAAGAAAAACAATGTATAAATCCCAAAATAGTTTTTTAAAGTTATATTTCATGTTATTGGTCTTTAAGATGGTTATAGATAGGTAGATAGATATTTGTATTGATTTCAGAGAATAAGGGAGAGTGAGAGAGAGAGAAACATCAATGATGAGATACAATCATTGATCTGCTGCCTTCTGCACATCCCACATTGGGGATCAAGCCTGCAACCTGGGCATGTGCCCCAACCAGGAATCAAACTATAGACCTCCTCGTTCATAAGTCGATGCTCAACCACTGAGCCATGCCAGCTGGGCTAAGATGTTTTTTTATGAAGATTATGAAATAGACATATTTTGGTCAAAGCAAGGTCATTCGTAGACAAACCAGGCCACATCTAAGGCCTTACATAGGCTATATAATACTATAATTTCTCTTTTAATATTTAACAGTTTCTTTTGGTAATATTTCTTATTTTATTCACACAATATCAATGTGCCTGCAATTTCACCGGTATCTATAGGTGGAGGTATATTTACAAACATTTCTGCAGCAGAATAAAGTAAATATTGTCAGGAAAGAAGTGCTGTTTTAAATAGAAAAACATGTTTCTCACTGGACTTTGGACTCTGTAAGAACTAACTGACCTTCTGGATAACTAAATCAACAGAGATTTCAACCAGCTGGACTATAATCACACACCAGTGTAATTGGTGCCTCAGGGAAATCGGTGAAACTGGAAAACCAGTTAGGACAGTGGTGAGCTGTTTCTTGGATTCTGGAATTTGTCCTTAAGCCTGGGTCCTCCTTTCTCCATGTTCTGGGTTTGGCTCCTTTGATGAACTCCTAAATTCATTTTGTTACAAACAAGTACCTGGCCATTGTTCTTGTGGACACACCAAACAAAATGCAGATATTCCTAATTGAGATATTGAATTTTGTTTAGAAATATAAATTCTATGTCTTTCTAGAATGAGGCTACTACAGAGTTAGGAGTAAAAATCTTTGTACTAATTCGAAAAGAATTGTTCTTGAGAGATTAGAGTGCCTTTTTATCCAGTTATTGCCTCACAGGAAGTCATGAGACTAGGACCATGCCCAGGGGACACACAGGTCTAATTTCTTCCTTATGCAAAGGAAAGATGGTGAAATAAAACTGCACTGGATTGTTACAGCCTACCATAGGGGGGATCATTAATGCCTCTCATGTGATGCCCCTTGTAAATGGATAAGCCAGATGTTGGGAACCATACCGTTAACTATGTGTACTTGTCACTTTTCATAGGTTAGTCCTAGACTCTAGATTCCAATACTTACAGGCTGTTGTTGTTCCTTGTGAGTAAGCCCCTAGGACCAAAGGTTCCCTGAAGAAAATGGCAGCCACCCTGTCAATTTTCTGGAGAAAGAATAAAGGTGCCCACCCCTCCCTACAGCCATGGCTGCCATCTTCACTGCCCCTGGTCCAGGTGCTCCCCTGCTCCTGGATGAATTGGTTCTGAAAGGTGATGCGGAGAAGACTGAGGAGGAGCTAGGAGAGGATGAGGACCCTCTCAGAGAGACTCTGGGATCTGAAAGAGAACCTTTTGGAGAGGATCTGGTCCACAGCCAGAGCCACGTGTTTTTTTTTTTAATTTAATAAATCTTTATTGTTCAGATTATTACAATTGTTCCTCTTTTTCCCGCCATAGCTTCCCTCCATCTGGCTCCCACCCCACCCTCTGCCCTTACCTCCCCCCCATAGATGTACGATTTTTGTCCAGTCTCTTCTTGCACCCCCCACACTCCTTTCCCCCTGAGAATTGTCACTCCACTCCCTGTCTATGCCCCTGATTCTATCATATTCATCAAATATAATTTAAATATATATTTATTCTGTTAATCAGATTTTTTTATTCACTTGATTTTTAGATTCACTTGTTGATAGATATGTATTTGTTGTTCATAATTTTTATCTTTACTTTTTTTTCTTCTTCCTCTTAAAAAATAACTTTCAGTATTTCATATAATATTGATTTGGTGGTGATGAACTTCTTTTAGCTTTTTCTTACCTGTGAAGCTCTTTATCTGCCCTTGAATTCTGAATGATAGCTTTGCTGGGTAGAATAATCTTGGTTGTAGGTTCTTGCCAAGGTTGCTACTCCCGTCTGGTGTGCATAGTTTCTGTTGGAGCCACTTTTGATCTCTCCCTCTTTGTGGCTCAAAATAATGTGCAGGTTTTCCAGAGCAATCCTGTGGATCAGGATAGCTTCCTTCATGCTCCTGGTTCTTCCTGTTGCCTTTGAGACTGAGAAGCTGCAAATGGAGCAACAGCAGCCACTGCAGCAGCTACAGATACTTCTAGGGGCTAACACAGGGCTTCAGGAGGAATGCCAGGGGCTCTACCTTCACTTCCTGAAAAGATCTAGATTGTTACTGCTCTATTTGACCTGTCTTGTTGGGAGAAATTTGAAAATTCAATACTGTTGGAAATAATTTTTATTTTTATTTTTCACACAGAAAAAAATCTGGTTCGGAAAATTTCCCCTTCACTGTCTCATGGAGACAATCAATTGTGCCCTGCAAGCTTTCCTGACTGACTTCTCTCCTCACTCTGACACCAGTGCTTCAATGCAGATGGTCACTCCAACTCTGGCCATCCCGCTTCACTAAGTTACTCCTAACCAGGTCTCCTCAGTGTCTGCTTGTGGATAGGAACTGATGCCAGTGGGAAGGATGTACCTTTGACCAGTAATGATGGTTTCGTTTTGATATGCACACTGTATAGAAATACAAAATGCATTACAGCTGTGGTGTAGAAACAGCCACTGTGGATTTCTATGGATGTTGGAAAAGAGGGAGGGCCAGCAGCCGTTTTAACCACAGGATGGGTACGGTGGAGGGCAGAGCAGGAGCTAACTTCCTCTGCACATTTTGGCCAGTAGACCTGTGTGTGTGTCTAAAACAAACAAAAAAAAAGTCAGTGCTCACTTTTGTAATTAAATATTTAAAATGGTTAAAAAAAAATAAAGGTGGTCTTAGGTTAGAGGAAGAAACCTTCTCTCTTCTCTCTTGGTTGGTGGCAATAGGACCAGACTCTGGTTACGAAAGACATGATAGAGACACATAACAGTAGACGACAAGATGACATTGGCTCCTAGTGACATACTGAGGACTAAAGAGGGAAATGACTGCAGGCAATGCAAGATTGACTCTAGAACCAATACTTAAATTTCCATTTTATGTTTTTTCTTTTATATTTTCTAATTCTCTTTTTATATTTTTAAGCCTTCAGTAAATTTTTAAGTGCTACTGTCCAATGTTCTTCATGTGGGGAATTAGGGATGGGGCTGTGTTTATAGCTGAAACAGTAGTTTAGGAATGTATTGAATTTTGCTTCCTTCTGTACTCTTCCCTGAAGTCAGCTTGGTGGTAGTTATCAGAAAATTAAATTGACATTCTGGCTGAGTAGAGAGTCACATGCAAGGCAATAAGCTGAGTGCAAGTGGACACTATTGCCAATGTGAAACAGCTTTCCCACCTCCAAAGGGAGGAAATTGATTAGGGGATAGGCCATATTTTGATATTATATAGAATATGGACTATCTAGCCAGTAGCTATTTTAGTTGTAGATGTGAGTCACATAGAAAGAGTCATTCATGCCAGCTAGGCTAACTTGGCAATTAAATTGTAACAGCTTGGGATACTTTATAACTACTATATAAAATGCAATTGAAGAAATAAATTACCCATGGTTAATAGTTCATTATAAAATATTGAGATTATTACCATCTCCAAAATGCCTAATATTGAGCAGAATATGATAAACACAGAAAACTGAGTTTAGACCAAATGAAAACCAGATTTAAAACGAATGCAGCCTGTTTCCCATATGAGTTTCTCTCTAGGATCCTTTTGAAAAGATTGAAGGGACAAGTTGACCATCAAGACATTGAAACAAATGTTTACATGTTAAAACAGGTGTTGTTTGGCATCACTTTGTTTGTGGGCCAAAGGTACAAATTTATCCTGTTTCTTGGGAAAATTCTGTGGGTTTTGTTGCTGTCATGTTATAATGCCTATAATGCTGCTTAGGAGTCTTAAATACATGTTGAAGGGATCATTTATTTTCTTTTATAGCATGGTGGGAAACTTAGGTTGATCTGCAAAGTACTGTAGTTCTTCAAAGGCACAAACATTTATTTGTTTATTTATTTATTTTATTATTATCATTTTCAATTCTCACCCAAGGATATTTTGCCATTACTTTTAGAGACAGTGGAAGGGGAGACACACACACACACACAGAAACATTGATGTCAGAGAGAAACATAGATTAGTTGCCTGTTGCATGCTCTTTTCCCCACCACCACCAGGGCTCTGGCTGGGGAGGATCCTGTAGCCAAGCTATGTGCCCTTGACTAGAATTGAACCCAAGACCCTGTAATCCACAGGCCAACACTCTACCCACTGAGCCAAATCTGCTAAGGCAAGGCACAAACACTTTTTAAAATGTAATTTACTATGAGCAGCTAAGAGGAAAGTGCACATAAAAAATAAGTACCTTTTTATTTTCAGCATCAATTTTGTCACAAATATGTTGCAGTTATTCTGTGTATATATAAAATTTCTGCAAATTTTGACAAAGTGTCTATTTTGATTGGTAAGATATTACAGCTTGTTTGGACACAATTGTGAATTTTACATTCATCACAACAAATTATATGCACACTTAGATTATACAGATATTTTTTAAATATATTTTATTGATTTTTTACAGAGAGGAAGAGTGGGATAGAGAGTTAGAAACATGGATGAGAGAGAAACATTGATCAGCTGCCTCCTGCACATCCCCTACTGGGAATGTGCCCGCAACCAAGGTACATGCCGCCTGACCAGAATTGAACCCAGGACCTGTCAGTTCCCAGGCTGACACTTTATTCACTGAGCCAAACCGGTTTCGTCTGTACAGATATTTTAATGAGCTAGAATAGGGGTTGGCAAAACATGGTGTGAGGACCAAATTATCACACCCATATTATCTACATGACTGGAGTTTGTCAAACTGCAAAGCTTGAGGGCACACTCTCCAAGACTGCTATCACTCTGACACTACTGGGAAGTTTGGAAGATTCCAAAAACCATCCGAATCTAATGAATTTAGTAGTTCACTAGAGGAGTTCATAGAACTCACTGAAAGTTATTATACTTACAATTATGATTTATGACAGGGAAATGATACACATTAAAATCAGCCAAAGGAAGGGAAACATTAGACACAGCTTGGGAGGGTTCCTAAGGCAAAGCTTCCATTGTCCTCTCCCATGGAGTAATGACCCATTACCCTCCGAGCATCAGTATTTGACAATATCCATGAATTGGTGTCAGAGTTTTGTTGGAGCTTCATTTCATAGAAATAATGGATTAATTGATTACCCACATGATTGAACTCAGTCTCTACGTCAACTAATACCACATGACTCAAAGTGACCACCCTAAATCACATGGTTGTTCTTTCTGGTGTGGCCAGCTAGTACCCTAAACAAAGACACTCCTATTAATGATAACATAGATCGCCTTCCAGAAGCATTTTTATACCTGTTGATCAAAAGTAAATTAATTATACATTTAACATATAATTAATGCCAGTATCAATGTTTAGTGCTAAGACATTAATGGGCAAATGTTACTGGTAAGCAAAAGAATGGTATGTAGGGAGTCTCCTTGCTAGGGATGGATTTAAACCTCTGAACATTGTTTTGTGCTTTTGTGCATTGCATAAGTTGATTAAATTTTGGGAAAGATCCAGTAGTAAAGGCCTTATTGTTCCATCAGTAAACTTTTACCAAGGGCCTCTTTTGAGCAAGATAACCACTAGGCACACAGTTCTCCAATCTTTCACTATGCTCCAGATCATGTGGGAGAAAAAATGGTGAGAAAAAAGTGGTGATTTACATGATAAGGTGCAGGTTATTGGATTCAAGCAGTTTTTTCCTAGATCTATAAAGTCAAAAGTCCCCCCTCCCCCAATTCTAAGCCCTGTGAAGATTTGGCCTTTTTTACTCATATCCCATATAATAAAGAGGTAGTATGCAAATTACCCTCACACCCTCACAAGATGGCTGCCTATGACCAAGCCAGCAGGGAAGATTAGTGAGGGAAAACCAAACAACTGATCAAGCAGGCTGCATGGGGAGGCCAGGCCAGCAGGGAGGCTGTGAGGGGCAACCAGGCCAGCAGGGGAGCAGTTGGGGGCAACCAGGCTGGCGGGGGTCGGGCGCAGTTAGGAGTGACTAGGTCAGCAGAGGGGGCAGTTGGGGCTGATTAGGCTGGCAGGGGGAGGGGCAGTGAGAGGTGAGGGGTGATCAGGTCAGTGGGGCAGTTAGAGGCAACCAGGCAGACAGGCAGGTGAGTGATTAGGAGCCACTGGTCCAGGATTGTGAGAGGGATGTCCGACTGCTGGACAGCCAGCAGTTGGGCATTCCCTGAGAGGTCCTGGATTGGAGAGAGTGCAGGCTAAGTTGAGGGTAACCCCCCCACCCCTGCCATCCACGAATTTCATGCACTGGGCCTCTTTCTCTTGAACTTATTTGTAGGTTGTTACAGTAATGGATGATTATTAAAGAAATTGAAAGTAAAGTAGAAAAAGAAAACAAATAATCTATTATTTCATCTATCTTCTTTTCTAATTTTAGATATTAAAAATGAAGTTGTACCTTTCCTCTTCATACTCTATATAACTTACCTTTTCTCATTTATTATTATACTTGTCCTTACAAATTATTACACATGAAAAAAAAAATTTTAATTGTTATATAGTAACCCTTGCAAGGATTTTTAACATTGTTAATTTAACCATTTGACTTTTGTTTTCTACATTTTACTCAAGTGTGCTTTTGTTTCTTTGTTTAGTGGAGTAATATACCAGAATATCATTCCAAAATCCTTTTTATAAATTTATGCAAGCTGATAGGATAATCCAGAGTCTTTCCTCTAATGCAGTGGTTCTCAACCTTCCTAATGCCGTGACCCTTTAATACAGTTCCTCATGTTGTAGTGACCCCTAGCCATAAAATTATTTTCGTTGCTACTTCATAACTGTAATTTTGCTACTGTTAATAAATCATAATGTAAATATCTGTGTTTTCCCATGGTCTTAGGTGACTCTGCTAGTGGGTGAGAACCACAGGTTGAGAACCACTACTCTAATGGATATCAATTGTTTATATAATAAAAACACATGTATTTACGTGAGTTAAATTTCATAATCAAGTCAAATAATTTTATTTATAATTTTATTTATCTTAGCAAATACTAAGACATATTTAATACTATATCTTATTGGCATATTTAATCAATTTCATTTTCAGAAACATTGCATATGAGGAAAACCAAAAATTAGTGTTATCTAGGAAATATCATTGAAACTTATCGTAGTGTGATTTGGCTTGAAATGGGCAGTCACTGGGTAAGAGTATTAGAGGATGCCCTTTACAATTGTGCCACCCAGTGTGGTTTTAATCTCAGCTCTGTCTCCTAGCTGTTGTCCTGGATGCCTCCACCCTGTCCCCTTTTTCTGCAGGTCATTTTATCATGACCTCCATCTTCCATCTAGAAGCGCATGACACTGCCCCCCTGTTGCCCAGCCTGACCCCTCAATCCACTCTCAATATAGGCAAGGTTCTAGATTCTGAAGTGAAGTATTTTTTTCCTCATGCAAAGTAGACTGTCTGTTGTCAGTTCCTTATTGTGCTTCTAGTGATAATAGCTCTTTATTTAGCTTCTTTTCTGTTACAGCGCTGTTCTCCCTAGAAATTTGGCATGAGTTTCTGGGGGCTTGATCAGAAGACAATCGAGGGATGCATCTCACACTGCATCCAGAATTGTCCTCCCTCTCAGACCACAGCTGATGTCCACAGAATAAGCCTGGGCTCTCCTATCCCCTCCTCTTTCCCTGAACGTTTTTCCTACCAACCACATTGCCTATGAGAGGATAAAAAAAGAGTTTCTGTTCCCTAGTGGCTTCAGAGCCTCAGGCTTAGAGGCTGGCTGTCAGCATTTCTCACTGCTCCTCCCAGGATGCTTCTTGGTCCTCATAAAGTTGTTCTCTGGCAAGCCTGTCTACAGGCCACCTTGACATGGTTAGACCTGTCTGAGTTCTCAACTTCTTAACTTGAGTTAATGCTCTGGAATCCTGATTCCATTATCTTAGAAATTGTTGGACTTGATTTTTTTGTGTTAACATGTTTAAATTCTCACATTGCTAAATCTCCATTGATTCTATTTTTTAAAATTCATTTGTGTACCAGACAACAATTTAATCAGGAAACTGGTCTAATATCCTTGTGAAAATGTGATTTATTTCTTCAGAACTTTGCCTGACAAAGTAGCTGTTTTCTGTTCTTATTTTATGATCATTGATGTTTCCTTGCCCTTTATGGTGAAAAGTGGGTGACAAAGCAGGCAAAGGAAAGGCAAATGTTTTTTTAATTTTATTTGTTTTACAGAAATTTTATTGTTTCTAAAAAATCTTTTTAGGCCTGGCTGGCATGACTCAGAGGTTGAGCATCAACCTATGAACTAGGAGGTCATGGTTCAATTCCCAGTCAGAACACATGCCTGAGTTGTGAGCTTGATCCCCAGTGGGGGGCATGCAGGAGGCAGCCGATCAATGATTCTCTCTCATCACTGATGTTTCTATCTTGCTTCCCATCTCCCTTACTCTCTGAAATCAATAAAAAAATATTTTAAAAGAATTTTAGAAGTCTTTACTACAGCTTTTATGCACTATAATAAAATATATAATTATATGGCAAAAATTCAGAATGTATGGTGAAAACTACGATTAATAAAACAAGTAACAAAAACGAGATTACAAAAGCCATTAGGTGAGAGCAAATTTGATGTGAAAGAAATTTCTTTGGCTTTATCCTCATCGATCTATCCATCTATCCATCTATCCCTCCATCCATCTGTAAATCCATTTATTTATCCACCCATCCACGCAATCATTCACCTTCCACCTATCTCAGATGTTCTGACCATCAATGATGTGAAAATGATCAAGGAAGGTGTGGTGTATGCTCCATAGGAATATATAATCTAGAGGGGGACAGAGATGTGTCAAGAGGCATGACATTCCTTTGGCCACGTCAAAGGACAATTATAAGGAATGCTTTACATGGTTCCTCAGAGAATCCTCCTGGGATTTGAGCCCCAATTACCCACAGTTGTGAACTGCTTAATACTTCTCCTTTATTGGCTTTCCTTTACTTACTTCATTCTTTCTTCTTCCTCACTCTGGCTTCCTTGGAACACCATCCACATACACTACTTGTATCCAATTTCCTTGTCACTTTTACTCAAGGTCCTGCTTTTGACACGACTCATTTTTGGATTTAATACAAAATAATAATTTCTATAAATGATAAAGATATAAGCAGAATTCTCTGGTTCTATAGAGGATGAAACAACTAATTTCTTGGGTAAGAGTTGCCAGAGAAGCTTATAAGTCAATTGCAGGAGCCAAAGAAAGGAAGAAATTTGAAATTTATAGTTGAAAGATAAGGTTCTCCCATTTCTTCAACTAGAATTCAACATGGGATATGTAGTCCTTGGATGATATAATGAAAGCTAATTTGCATATTTCCTGTTATTTGAGTGAGTTACAGTCTGAGTTTTTATGGGCTCTTGGGAGGAGACACGGATGAAATAATTTGTTAGCTAAAGCCCAATCCTTGAACTAAGCAGTTTGAAGAACAAATAATAGGAACAGGTCTATATTTTGACCACTGAAACCGTTCCTTGGGTGCCACGCCAGCACAGCCAAGGGTTTGGCGAGCCTGAGAGAGGGCCCACAAAGGATGAAGAAAAGACAGATAAAGAGAATAAGCTGGGTCTAGGTGGATCTTCTGTGCGTGACTGAGACCACAGATTCAGACTGCAAGCTGATGCTTCATTTTATAGTCAGAGGTAAACAAGGTATGTAATTTACAAAGTTCTTTAAGTTTCACTTGTTTTGGCAGCACTTGCTGCATCTCCCACAGCCCATTAGCTACCCAGGAAAGATCTAAGAAGCAGTCACAAGATCAAGCTTAATTATCCTAAGAGGGCTGTGCCCTCTAAGCTGGGACTTGTTTGTGGCTTTGCCAGCAGATCAGTCCTACACCTTGAAACAGGGAGGATGGTTGGAGGTAGGAAAATATCAGAAAACCAAGGATAATGGTTGTGGTCAGGGATGAAAGGACAATTTGCTTGCAATACTATATGGTGGCTTTCTATTGTCTTGGAACCACGTTTCCAGAGCGAAGTGTGCCAGATTCCAAGATAGAGGGGCTGTGAAAATTTAAAGAATGCCAAAAGGAAAAGCTGTGATTCATCAAAGCATTGTAAAATACTAAAATCATGAGAACCTCTCTGGGAAAACTCATTTACCAGAACCTAGATCTTTGGCTAAGATCTCTGGAGAGTATGAGGTTTGAGAAGGTCCATACTGGTGTTAATGACATTGTTCCTCAGCTCCAGAGCCTTAAACTATACCAAGAGACAGGCATAACTATCAACATTCCAGAGGTCACAAATGGAGGAAATCAACTGTGGCAGCTGTCCCACAGACTGGTCAGATGGAGGAGGTTAGAGATGGGCAGGAGCTCCAGCTCTCAGACCCAGTGACTATGGATATAGTTATCCACATCCTTCTGGCTGTTTCTCCCCAGTCAGCTGGTAGTCAACATTGGGTTATAATGACAATACTTAAGTACCAAGATTACGACACTTCTCTCATTGTTGTTGAATAACAACATAAAATTCTCTCCTGTGGCAATATAATAAAACCTAATATAGAATGCAATATCAAACAGTACAAAACTCCAGATATGAGGTGTCAATTGATCATAATAATTCTTAAAATAACTTTCAGATTCACTTCACTTCTCTAAGTTCCCATTTTCTCATTTGTAAAAGAGAGATAATAATACTTATCTTCAAAGATATGTCATATATGAGAAAATGGGTGCTGAGCCTCCAGCATCTCAGTACCTGACAATGCCAGACATTCAAGGTAGTTTAGCTGTTTCTACCCTCTCCTCCTGCAAGGTAAGGAAGAGAATAGCTGTTCTAAATAAATCTGATTTATTTTTGTAAAATCCTCAGTATTAAAGCAAAGAGGGAGCATCTGAAAGTAACCTTTCTTTTTTAAAAGACCTGATAATCAGGTTTGGGATACTTCTTTGGGAAGATCAGAAATGGGTTAGAGTTGCTGTGATTATTTGCTTTCTTACAAGAGTCCCCTAAAGATTTATACATAATTTGCAATTTAAAAATTATAAACTGTTTTTCTTTTGAAGACTTTGTGGGAACCTCTTTCATGTCCAGTGTGGTTCAGGGTTCCCAGTTCAGAGTTAGGGTCCTGGAGGAGGCTAAAAAGGTATTAATTTGGGAATATTGGGGGGCCAGGCAGGAGCCTTCCTCTAGGGAAAGATTACCCTTTGCTCTGGCCTTTTTCTCCATTTTATTAAGACTATGGGATAAACCCATGACCTTTAAGCAGGAAATTACAAGAACAGAAATTTACATGAAACAAACAGGTAGAGGCTGCTTCAGCTAACAATGTTTCAACTAAACAGTGAGTGATTAGCTCTGACCTTTCAAAGCAATTAAGGTTGACCAGCCTTCTGGTCTCCTGTCCACATCTTTCTATTAGTGAGACAATGTTTGGTTTCCAGCAGACTTTTGTGAAATTGCATAGACATTAGGTAATATCAAGTAGGATTACATAATTTATGGCTCATGAAACAAACAAAATCAGTTTTCTGGAATTGTACCTAGATAAAAATAATAGCATTCTGCCTTCTGTCTCTTTACCCAAATGATCCAATATAGTCACAAGCCTTTAATACTTATTTTACTACATTTATATATTGTTCTATATTATATATTCTATACTTATATTTTACTATTTATGTATAATTGTATGTACTATATATGTACATATAATATAGTTTGTTATATGCTACATAATATATTTTACTATAATACTATTTTACTTTTTCTTAATTTTTATAGCATTTAAAATATGATCACTGATAAATGCCTCCTTAATATATAGGTATATATATATATCTGTATGTTCATAATGTACATATATATATACACACACAATAATAATTTGTCTTGCAAAATAAAGATAACATTTTTTTCTTATATATGCAAAGTTGTTTATTGCCATGTTTGATGTTACATTTAAAGGTAACACATTAAATGAAAACAAAATGGTTAAGAAATTATGGCACATTTACACAATGAACTATTTCATAGCTAAAATATGAAATAACTGCTATATAATGAGAAAATATTAATAAGTTAACATTAATGAACAATATAGAATATATAATTGAATATATAAAAGGATTTCATCCATGCAAATAATACATGAACCATAGCATTCTTATGCAGATTTTCCTAGGAAATAAAATGAGCTCTGCAGTTAGTTCTTGCATTGCACTGGCCCATGCCATTTGAAATTCGTCCATGGTCTTTCTATGAAGTTAACGTTTAGAATTCAGAATTTCAGAGCAGAAAATTTTATCATAGCAGCTGCACAATTCTGTTCGTATTGACTAATAAATTGGTTGCTCTGAATCTTATATATGGGCTCACTCTGACCAAAGATGTTATGTGGCAATCCCTTTTAAATATATTTTTTATTGATTTCAGAGGGGAAGGGATTAGAAAAGAGATATAAAAAACATCAATGATGAGAGAGAATCATTGATCGGCTGCCTCCTGCAAGCCCCACACTGGAGATTGAGCCTGCAGCCTGGGCATGTGCCCTGACTGGGAATCATCAATGTGATCTCCTGGTTCATAGATTGATGCTCAGCCACTGAGCCATGCCAGCTGGGCAGCAATCCCTTTTATAGGGAAAGTAACAGTAAACATAATTATTTCTTGAGTACCTTCTTTGAGCAAAATGCTGTATTAAGCTCTGTGAATAATATAAATATAAAACTTCTCCCTGTCTTCAGAAGAGAGATAGACACATTCATTCACTCCAAATAGTGTGAGATACCATATATGCTGGGCATCTCTATGCTAATAAAAGGGAGACCTTCTGGGAGACATTCTGGACATCCTTCCGGACAAAGCCATGGTGGCGGGATGGAGGCAGAGGTGGTTAGGGGAGATCAGGCCAGGAGGGGAGGGCAGTTGGGGGTAAACAGGCCAGTGAGGGGCGGACAGTTGGGGTGAGCAGGCTGGTGGGGGGACAATTTGGGGGCAAGCAGGCTGGCAGACAGAGTGGTTAGGAGTGATCAGGCAGACAGGCAGGTGAGCAGTTAGGAGCCAGTGGTCTCAGATTGCGAAAGGGATGTCTGATATCCCCCGAGGGGTCTCAGATTACAGAAGGTGAAGGTAGGCTGGGAGACCCCGGAGACCCCATGTATGAATTTAGTGCACTAGGCCACTAGTGTGCTAATAATTTATACCCTTAGGATATGGTACAACATGAATTCTATAACAAAGATTCAAGCTGTTTTAGATATTATGGGAAAGGAGAAATAAATTTGGATTAGGAATATTGAGTATGGATCTATTCAGGACGTATTATTTGAAATTGGCTACAAAAGATTGACAAATGGAAAATGAGAGAAGGACATTCTTGGTAGAAGGGACTCTGTGTGCATGTACAATCTTAGTTACACTGAGACTCAAAATAAACATTTATTTTTGTTATGCTTATTGTGTCCTGAACTACAGAATACTTTTATCCTATGCATCATAAAAGAACAATACTGTGATGTAATTATCTTAAGGATACCAGAGCATTCAGCCTTTTGAATAGTATATAGTCATATGGGAAAGGGTGATTACTTTAGATACAATTGGTTGGGCTGGAGTTAGCTTAGGTGGTGTGCTTGGAAGGCAGTTAGCTGGATAATGGGTGGTGGTGTGACGACCTTACAGTCCTGTAGGTTAGAAGTCCAGTATGGATCTCATTAGGCTAAAATAAAGATGTCAGCAGGGTCAGATTCCTTTTTGGAGGCTCCCCGGGGAGAATCATTTCCTTGTTCATTTAGGTTGTTAGCAGCATTCAGTTCCTCGCAGTATCTCCATTTCCTGCTGGCTGTCAGCTAAGGGCTGTTCCCAGCTTTTAGAAACCACTCAAATGCCTTGGCTCATGAACCCCTTCCTTCAGCTTAGAAGCCAGCAATGCTTTTGCCTTCCACTATTAAGGATTCATCTGATTCAGTGGTTCTCAACCTTCCTAATGCCACGTCCCTTTAATGTAGTTCCTCATGTGGTGACCCCCAACCATAAAATTATTTTCGTTGGTTCCTCATGTTGTGGTGACCCCAACCATAAAATTATTTTTGTGTAGCAACGAAAATAATTTTATGGTTGGGGGTCACCACAACATGAGGAACTGCATTAAAGGGACGTGGCATTAGGAAGGTTGAGAACCGCTGATATGTTTCCATTGAGCTCACCTGGATAGTCCAGGATAATCTCCTCCTCTCAAAATTCTCAACCTTAGTCACATCTGCAAAATCTCCTTTGTCAAGTAAAGTAACTTGTTTCAAGTTTCCAGGATTAGGTTGTGAACATTTTTTAGGGTAACATTATTTGACCTACCACACAGTGCCTTTTCTTCTCTGCCACCTCCTAGAAGTGTAGCTAATGGCAGAAGAGAGAGCCACATATCCTCCTGTTAGGGTGTCTGTGGGTGTCAGTAACAGCAGTCACAGCAGCAAATCTGGAAACTGGGTCCACTGAGAGACATGATAGATTTCAGTTCTAAGTCATTAAGGTATCCAGAATCTAGTGAACCTTTTGAGGTAAGAATTATACACTTCTAACTAGATGTTTTCTCAACATCTACCACTTATATGCTAGCCAGTATAGAAAAACATGACATTCAGGCTACAGGCCTCTGCCCATCGGATTCACAAATTGAATTTGTGGAGAGAAGCATCATGATAACAGTGTGAGGCACGCCCGGAGGGGACAGGGCAGAGTTAGGGAGGGGTGAGCCATTGCCACAGATAAAAGGGATGGTAGAGCTGTCCAAAGGACCCGAGCGAGATATCATTTAGTCATGTCCTAGACCTTTCAGGAAATTTCTTGGGAATGGACCCTACTCATATCTAGTACCGTAATTTATCTCCAACATATACAATATTGTTTACTCCCTAGTGGGTGTTCAGTGAATACTTCTTGACTCACTATGTGGAAACTCAGGTCAGAAGGGTGAATTGGTATGATTAAGGTCACACAACTTGTTTATGGTAGAGCTAGATCTAGAAACTAGTTTTTTATTTTTCATTCATTGTTCTATCAAATTTAGAAGGCAGCTACTAGAAAATGAACTACTTTAACAAATGAAGTCTCCTGTATGCTTTCTTTCTACCTTGCACATAAGCATCTCTTTCCCCTTTATACAATATTGCTAACCAAATCTATAAATTTCATGTCTGCATCATGAGTCAAGAGGTCTGAGTTCTGTTCTCAGTTCGTCTGTTCACTTTCTTTATGGTTGAAGCAAATTACTTCACCTGTCTAAACTAAGTTAATCTATCATGAGAAATGCTAAGGTTTCTTTCAGCTGTTATGCCCTATAATTCTACATTTCATGAAAGCTAATGAAATAATAAGCTTACCCATGGACCGAGCATACACCTGAGTATCTTTATATCAGTGTTCTTTCTTAAAGTGTCGTCAGAACATCACCTATCAGAATCACCTAGGGTGATTCTGCAATTGTTAAAAAGAATGAATTTGATTAATAATTGTTGGATTTGGAAATATTTCCATTAGGCCATACTTCCCAATCCTTTTTTACCTCTATAGTCATAGTACCCATAAAAAATAATTATATTTATGTGGTTTCCTGGGGTAAGAAACCTTAGACCAAACTCATTAGTCAACAGAGCCGCAGTTTGCTGACCATTGTCTTAGACTGTCTTTCTGCCAATGTACATCTCCCAGAAAACTCTGCCCTAAGTATCATTAAATGAAAAAAAAATAAGTTGCAGAAAAATATAGAGGGTGTCCCCAAAAATGTATACATACTTTAATAGCTGATAGTTCAAATTTTAAAAAGAAATGTATTTTTAATAAACATTGCCTTTATAGTTATTCAAAGTGTGTGTATACATTTTTTGGAACACCCATATATCTGTTACCATTTTTTTCAAGACAATGCCTAAACTCTGCAGAAGTATATGTCTGCGTGATTATGTATTACATATTGTATATGATTATGTGTTATGTTATGTAAATTATATATACAATTTATAAGAATATTAAAAGGAACATACCAGGTTGTTAATGTAAGAAAGACACAACAGAAGGAAAAGGATAAAAAACTTAAAAAAAGTGAAAACACCATATGTATGCTATGAACCTATTTATGCATTTATGTAAAATAATGTATATATATATATATATATATTTAAAAAATAAAAAAATCAGATTCAGGGCCTCTATTTAGATCCCTTAAAGCAGAATCTTAGGGATAGGAGATGTGGAGAGGTGGGGACCTGCACATTAACAAGTATTTCAAGTGATTCTGGAACAATGAAGTCTGTAAATTTTTGCATTAGGTGCTAATGTCACCAGCGGTAAACATAGCATATTTGGAAATTTCCACCCTGCAATTTCCACCAAGTAGGCTCAGCTTATCCTCATTGTCTTGGAACATATTAGATGCATAATAAATAGCTGCTGATTATTTGGGTCATTTGGAGGACAGATGGAGGGAGAGAGGGCTGAAGTGGTGAGAGAAGCAGATCAGCTGGGCTAGATCAAGCCTCGGAGAGATGAGGAAAAGCACCTGGGAACAATGGGCTGGGCCCCTTTGCCATTTGCAGGCATTCAACAAATACTATGTTAGGCATTAAATTCATGAGGGAATTTTTCTGTGTCTTATTTCATTGACCTCTTCAATAATATTTACAGACCCAAAGAGGTGAAGTGAGTAGCCCGCGTAATATCATAAATAGGATTTTAACACATAATTGGGTTTTGAGCACTGAAGAATCAACCAGAAACGAGGCTGCTGCTAATAATTAGGATGGTGAGCACAACAGATTGTTTGCTCTTTTTCATATCTAGAATCTTGCAGCTCTGCCAGGATCATCCCTGTCTGTTGGTAGTTATTAGTCGACACTCCTAGTCGGCTGCCCAGCAGCAGCTTGTCAGATACCCTAACCGGGATCCTGCCAAAGACAGATCACAGCAAAATGTGATTTTTGTTTTCACAGCAGGGAGGTGATTCCCAGCTAACTTCGCATAGCACAAGCCTTCAAAAGGCCAAGGCGACTTCCAAATCTTCCGCACCTACCACGTGAAGGTAATTCTGGCTCTTTGTAGCTTCATCTGCTAAGTGTTTTTCTGTTAGTGCAGAAGGAAGATGAAAGTACCTTAGTTCAGGGGTAACAAATCGTTCAAATAATTCCTTACGCATGCCCATTTTTTTTTAATAATCTCATCCCTGGTGTTGGGGAGGGAATAGGGAAAAATCAGAGGTGTATATTTTGCGCCCAAATACTTGAAAGTCAACAAAACGACTTCTTTTTTTTTTTGTTGTCCACTAATATTAACTCGATCTCTCGACTTGCGCCCCCGCCCTCATCTGCCCCCCATTTCCGAAGTAGCCACTTTGCAGATTCCAGAGGATGGGAGCTGGGGCTGCACCCAAACCTCTGCGGAGCCAATCCGGATCAGCAGCTCCGCGGCTGACCTCCGGTTGGCAACAGAGGGACCGGAAGACGGGAGGCTGGGTGTGCCAAACTTCATTAGCTGGGCCTCTAGGACCCTGGGTTTGGAGGCTGCTGCAGAGCTGCTCCCTTCCTCACGCCTCTCCGTAAGCAGCTGTAAATAAGTGTGGTTAAATAGCCAGGCGTGCAGCCTGCGTCTCAGGCTACCTTCCCAACCTGGGGCCGAGGTGTCAGCGGATATATATATATATATATATATATATGCACACACACACACACATATACATATATATATATATATTTCTCTCCCCCCCCCCCCCCTCTTCTCCAAATCACATGCGGCCGGTTTTAAATCGATGACAACACAAGTCCACCTAAACCAGTTGCAGCTCAAGATGAGATGCGGTCGGGGAGCACCTGCAGGGGTTGCGGGCTAGCTCTTTCAATTGGGGGCGTGCGGGAGGCAAGCCAATCAGTGATTCTCTTTCATCATGGATGTTTCTATGTCTCCCTTCCTCTCTGAAACCAATAAACATATCTTAAAAATATAAACAAATAAAATATCCGTGTTATAAAAAAAAGATGAGATGCACAATCTCAGTGGGGCCCAGGGCTCGTCCAGGACGGATTGAGCCGCTCCGGAGTCCCAGTTCCAGGCTTCCTCCGCCCCCTCTTCAGTTGTAGCCAAAGCCCGGAGCGCGGGATTTCCCCGAGGAACGGGACGGCGAACGGGAGCTGCGGCGCGGCCGGGAGCCGGCGCACGGGGCATGCTCAGTGGCGCGGGCCGGCTGGGTGGCCCAGCGGCTGTACCCGGATCTGCTCGGCGCGGCGGCGGCGGCGGCGGCGGCGGCGGCGGCGGCGACGTGAGCGCGCAGGGGGGCGGCGTCCTCGCCTCGTCTCTTTCTCTGCGCCTGGGTCGGGTGGGTGACGCGAAGCGCGAGAGAGATGTCGGATTTCGACAGTAACCCGTTCGCCGATCCGGACCTCAATAACCCCTTCAAGGTGAGTGAGCGTCGCCCCCAGCCTCTCCCGCCGCCGCCGCCGCCGCGAGGAGTCATTGTTTGTGGAAACAGACAAGTTCCTGCGCGCCCACCGCGCCCGCCCCTCTGCTCCTCTCGGCCGCCTAGATTGGGGCTCCAGGCCGCCGCACTCCGTTTTGGGGGTTCTCGCCTGGGCCCCCGCATCCCTGGTTTGGGGGGTCGGCGGGGAACCGCTTCCGCTCCGCGTCCGGACCCCCTTCCCCTTCAGTCCCCGACTGAGGAGCGTCCTGCCCTCCCCCGGGAGTGGGCCCGAGTGCCCCAGGGCTCCCGGCCCTGCCCCCCCCCCCCCCCCGGGAGCGGAGCGAGTGGGAGCCGCGGGCAGGTGGGGTTGTCACCTGCCCGGCCAGCTGGGCTGGCCCGGCCTGGCCCGGGCGGCGGCGGCGGCGGCGGCGGGGAGGGAGGGAGGCTTGCCCTCCGGTGGGGTTGTCATGGGGACCCGAGGTGGCAGCGTAGAGCTCTGCCTGGAGGGATGGCTGAGGTGTGCAGCCAGAGGTGAGGACACGCAGGACGCTGCCATTAAATACAAAAGAAAAAAAAGGTGGTATTTTTATTTCTTAAACTTGTGCTGCGCTCAGGATACACTTGTGTTGCGCCGCCACCCCTCTCTGCAGGCTGCGGTGGCGGGTCTGATACCAAAGTTAAGCAGGAAGGCACCTGGGGAAGAAGAGCGCACGCGGGCGATCACCTTCCTGCCCAGCTCGCAGCTGCTGCTCCGAGGGAGGGAGACGAGGGCAGATTTTCCAAGCTCCCTCCTGCGCGTCACCGGTCCCCTGGGCTGTGTATCAGGATACCATTTCTCCCCTGAGCTGCTTTCCTCCGTGGAGGCTGCCTGCCTGCCTGCCTGCCTTATTTCTCAGCCCCAGCCGCGGAGGGGTTTGGCTCGCAAACGGGCAAAAGGAAGGGGAGACTGAGCAGTCAGTCCCTTATCTGCGCTGAAGTGAAGGCAGGATCTAAAGCAGGAGCTCTGGGAAAGTACACCACCACGTTTGCTTAGGACGTGAGAGTTGTTTCCAAGTGTTGGTCGAAGTTGTTTCTGCATTTCCCCCGGATCTATGCAGTAGTGACCTTAATTCGTGGTCTCACAAAATGAAATAGTAACTCTAATTTGTGGTCACGTTAAGTGCCACTTTTGGTTTGTTGAATATATATATATATATATATATATATATATATATATTTACTCCTGGTTTTATCTCTTATTAAGAATCTGGAAGAGGAAAAAAAAATGCCCCAATTTTGATTTTTAGCCTGATAATTTGATGGAGGACTACGATCCTGGTTATAATGGGCAATTGGGCACGGTCTGTATAAACGCAGAATAGACCCAGTCACTGTCCTTTGCCTCTGATTTCCCTTGAGAAAATTCTGTACAACTAGCATGGAACTTTCAGGTTTTTACAGATGATGTGGTTGCATTTTAAGGAGATTTTCCTCACTCAGAAGCGTAGGATTGAGTGTTCTATCATTCCATGCCGTGGGAAATCTGATTATTTAGTCATAGGAATTCTAGAGTGATTTTTCATAACTTGCCAAATGGGTGTTATTTTAAAGGTATATTAACCCGTTAGACTTTCCTAATTCACTTAATTCATTAATGCTGTTTTCCAATGTCTGACAGTGTGGTTATTGGTTTTCTATTTGGTCATTCCATTTCATTGCTTATTATTATTTTTTAAATATATTTTTTATTAATTTTTTTACAGAGAGGAAGGGAGAAGGATAGAGAGTCAGAAACATCGATGAGAGAGAAACAACCATCAGCTGCCTCCTACACACCCCCCATTGGGGATGTGCCCAAAACCAAGGCACATGCCCCTGACTGGAATCGAACCCAGGACCCCCCAGTCCGCAGTCCCAACGCTCCATCTGCCGAGCCAAACTGGCTTTGGCTCATTGCTTATTTTATATATGTGGTTCTCTTTTATTAATTTTTTTTCTTTTATTGAATTTATTGGGGTGACAGAGGTTAACAAAATTATACAGGTTTCAGGTGCACAATTCTCAACACGTCATCGGTACACTGTATTGTGTGTTTACCACTCCAAGGCAAGTCGTCTTCCATCACGATTTATCACCCCTATACCTTCAGGTCCCCCTAGCTCCTATAGCTGGTGTTCTTGCTATTGCACCACATTGTCGTCTTCGTAGCCCAGAATGCTCTTTTGTGACATCTAGTGTTGCCATGACACTTTTCTTTTCAGCCACATACAAGGTTTCTGTACTAATTCTAACCCCCAAATAGTTTTAAATACTCATTGATTGTGCCATACAATTATAAACTTTTTGTTCTTTATAAGTGGATGCACCCAAAGGATAATTTTTATTCAGGTTCATAAAGTATTTCAAGGGATGGCTGTCCCAACCAACTTATAGTAATAGGTGTTTGCTACCATGTTCACTATCCTCTGGCTCATGACCTGGGATGAAAGACTGTCCTTTCCCTGGCTCATTGTGCCCTTCCATCCCCTTCATTTCTAGGATCTATAAGTAATAAATCTTGTGATTTAAAAAAAAAAATTCAAGGGATGGATAATTTATGCCTAAAAAAGACCTGATTGCACACATGCTCCTGTTTATGGTCTTTCCTTGTTTTTATTGACAGTCACAGCACAGTGTATCTGACCCGTTATCTTTACATTTGTTTTCAGCTGCCCTTCCCCTTTCAAAGTCAAACTTGACATCTATAGCATATTCCTTTTTCCTTCATTTTTGCCTTCCTTCTATGTAAATGCGATTTTTGAAATAGCATTTCTGGTCCTCTCTATATAAATGTAAAAAGTTTCTAAATCCATCTTTGTATTACATTATAATCATCTTTCTTTTCAAATATATTCATATTTTCAATATTATAAAATAAAGTTCATATTTTCAAAATATATGGTATATTTTATATTTGGCAACTACCTAATTTCTTCTTGATTAAAAGCTACTTGATTTCCATTGCTTTTTCAGAGTTTTTAAATATTTCTCTTGCTTCACTTTTATCTTAGGAACACTTTTTGTCACATCTTAATTTGAGCCATATCATGAAAATAATTTCTGAGGATAATGTCTTTAGATAATGTGACAGTGGTTTACTTGATTTTATTAGCTGTTGTAAAGTTATTTGCTGGATTCAGTTCATTTTTTGATTGCTTTATTTTAGCAGTTGTGATAGGTTCAATTAATGAGTTTATGGCCTTTGATTAATTTTCTATTTAAAAAAAATATATTATTGATTTCAGAGAAGAAGGGAGAGGAAGAGAGACATCAGTGTTAAGAGAAGCATTGATTGGCTGCCTCCTGCACGCCCCCTACTGGGGATGGAGTCTGCAACATGGGCATGTGCCTTTGACCAGAATTGAACCCAAGACCCTTCAGTGTGCAGGCCTATGCTCTATCCACTGAGCAAAACCAGCTAGGGCTTTGATTAAATTTCATTGTGCATCAAGAAACTCGGAATAACTGGAAATGTGTAGTAATCTGAAAAAAAAATTATATGGTTGTTTTTGATAATCCAATCTTGAGTAAAATGTGGTTTTAAAGCTAGAGAGGAAAAAATTTTCTGTATAGTCAATGATTTATTGAGTAATTGCTGAATATTCTTTATTCTTTTCAGTTATTCATTCTTTTAACAACTATTAAAGAAACATTTCTATTTTTAAGGATATTAACATGGCAGCAAACATGCTTAGGTGAAATAAAATGAGAGTTTAATAACCAGAGGAGAGATCAGTTATATAGAATCTTATAAGTCAGTGCAAGAGTGTATGAGTACAAGTCAGAATGAGTGTTCAAAGGAGGGAACAGTAAATGGCCAAAAATTTTTATGTCTTTTAATATGATTTAGTATACGGTATTAATGTGCTAATTGATTGTGTTAGAAAATTCATTTTAGAAATAAGTTAATGTAATTTCTTTTTTTATTGTTTATAGTATTACAAATAGTAGTACATATGTTTCTTCTTTTTTTAATTAATGTAATTTCTTAAAATAGAATAAAAATCTCGAGGTTGGGAAAGGAAAATCTTTTTTATTAAAAAATATATTTTATTGATTTTTCACAGAGTGAAAGGGAGAGGGATAGAAAGCTAGAAACATCTGAGAGAGAGACATCGATCAGCCGCCTCCTGTACGCCCCCTGCTGGGGATGTGCCCGCAACCAATGTACATGCCCTTGACCAGAATCGAACTTGGGACCCCTCAGTCTGCAGGCCGATGCTCTATCCACTGAGCCAAATCGGTTTCGGCAAGGAAAGGAAAATCTTAAAATGTATTTAGTTAGAGCTTATTCTATGTATGAAAAAAGCCCAGATACATGCTATTTTACGTTTGACAATGATCCTAATTTCTTCTTGATTAAGAAACTTTTGCCAAAACCGGTTTGGCTCAGTGGATAGAGCGTCGGCCTGCTGACTGAAAGGTCCCAGGTTCGATTCCGGTCAAGGACATGTACCTTGGTTGCGGGCACATCCCCAGTGGGGGATGTGCAGGAGGCAGCTGATTGATGTTTCTAACTCTCTATCCCTCACCCTTCCTTTCTGTGGAAAATCAATAAAATATATTAAAAAAGAAAGAAAGAAAGAAACTTTTGATTTCTATTGCTAACCTGCAACTTGCTCATTGTTTTTTGTTTTTTTTTTTTAAATCCTCACCCAAGGATATTCCTAGTGAGAGAAAAGGTGAGGAAGAGAGAGGGAGAGGGAGAAAGAGAAAGAAACATCGATGTGAGAGAGACACATTTTGGCCCCTACTGGTTCTGGGATGCAACCCAGGTAGATGCCCTTGACTGGAATTAAACCCGAGACCCTTTAGTGCACAGACTAATGCTCCAACCATTGAGCAACATGGGCCAGGGTTTGCTCATTGTGTTATATCCAGGTGTAGGAGGTGCAGAATTGGCATTAGAACTTAGATCTGATTCCAAGTCCACTGCCGATGGCACTCTATTTGGTTGCATTTTCCACATCGGAATTCTTGTTTTGTATTTGGTGCATTTGATCTTGGCTTTGTCACTAACCAACCATGAGACCTTGGAAAGTTACTTAGCCACTCTATATCTCAGTTTACTATTCTGTAAAACAGGATACTGGTACCATTACCTTCTCCATAGGATTGTTAATAGGATGAGATGATCATACATTTAACATGTAATAAGTGCTCAATGCATGATGGCTTTAATCTGATAATAAAAAGTAGTATTAATAGTAATTTAAGGAATTGTATTTAATTATATATAATCATATTATCCTTAGCTTATCAATTTGGTGAAGTTCATGTTCCTTTTGACTCTTCTAGTGTGCTAGTAGTAGTTTTTGGCAGGTCATAGTAGAGGAATTAAGGCCAAAAATAATGAAGTGATTTGCCCTGAGTCACCCTGCTAGACTAATTCCAGGTTGTCTGAATTCTTATGCTTTGTCACTGCATATGCTTCCTCTCTAATTAAGTAACTCTATTAAAATGGAGCACAATGTCCACTTTGTTTTGGCCTCAAAAATTAATTCTACTTTATCTCTTAAACATGCCTTACAACTCAGCATTCTTATTTGTTATCTTTTAAGTTACAGTAATTTTGAAAGTATTCTAAGAATTTAGTTGAAGTTGAAAATTGAAAATCTTGTCATTAAAAGGTGACACATAATTTAAAGATGTTATCCATTTTGTTTTCATTTACATTAAGTTGATGTCACACCTCCCTTATCCATTTAAATTTTAATGTTGGAGATAGTTTAGCATTAGGAAAGGATTTTGAGGATTTCTTTTGTAATAGTCTTAACATTGTATACTTTTATTTTTCTACATTAACATGGACCTAGTGATAGTAGTAGTTATGGTCTATGGCAGTGGTCGGCAAACTCATTAGTTAACAGAGCGGCAAATCCCGGCTTGTGAGTTGCAGTTTGCCGACCACTGGTCTATGGTATTTTATATTCAGATCAATCGTGTAAGTTCCCACTCTTTTTTCTTAGGTTGATGTGTTTAAAAAGCATACTGCTGATAGTATTTCACCAAATTAAAATGCATTAATATTTATCACTGTCTCAGTCATCTATCACTGTATAACAAATAATCCAAAATGCTCACTATTCTCTTGCTTAGCTGGTCAGTTTGTTTACTTTTGAATGTTAGGGGTTGAAGTCATTCAGCTAGCTTCAATCAGCTAGCCCAGCAATTTTCAACGGCTGTGCCATAAGAGGTTTTTTGTGTTTTTTTTTCAAATTTCTTTATTGATTAAGGTATTACATATGTGTCCTTATTCCTCCATTACCCCCCACTTCCCATTCATGCCCCCATCCTCCTGTTGTCTCTGTCCATTGATTAGGTTTATATGCATGCATATAAGTCCTTTGGTTGATCTCTCCCTCTTACCCACACCATCCCCTACCTTTCCTGAGGTTTGATGTTCTGATTGACTATTTAGTCAAAAGCACTGGCCCCTTTTCTCTTAGATTGTCAAATAAAAAAATGGTAACAGCCAACACAACAATAGCCCTCTACCATGAAAGCCCTGTCTTGAACCATAAATGTATAAGTCATATAATAGAATTGCATCTTATTGGTCATGTTGCATAATATGGTTGCATCTGATTGGTTAATTCTTGGTACCAGAAATCCTTATATACAATTATAGGCACCTCATTTTTTAAAAAGTCACTTTCGAGCAAAAAGGGGAGGTAATTACTACTACTACTACTACTACTACTACTACTACTACTATTATTATTTTGGTAAATCAAAATTATACCTTTTTTTTGTCAAAATTATACCTGTTATTTGTGTGTGTATGTGTGTGCTGTAGAATTTTAGTAATTAATTTATGTGTGCCATGAGATGACGAAGATTCAAAATTGCTGATCTAGCTCCTTTACTGAGAGTAGATTGTTTAAGATGTCCTCATTAAAGTACTGTATCTCACATTTACCTGGGGCTGTCAGTGGGTGCAGCAATTGGTTCTCTTTCATGTGGCCTCTCTACTAGGAATAGTTTACTCTCGATTCCAATAATTATAGGCTATTGTTGTTCCTTGTGATTAAGTCCCTGCAAACTCATTAGTCTACAGAGCAGCAAACCGTGGTTCCCAAGGCACACGTGGTTCGCAAGCCCACAAGCTGAAGTTTGCTGACCACTGGTTCAGGTGGTTTACATAGTGGCCACATTGTTCCATGAGGGTAAGAGCTGATTTGAGTCATTTCACTTCAGCTACATTCTGTTAGTCAAAACAAGCCACAAAGCTAGCCCAGATTAAAAAAAAAAACACGAGTGGGATTAGATTCCACTTCTTGATCTGAGCAGCTGTGTCCCTCTTGATACAGACCTAGGAACTGGAAAGATATACCTAGAATCAAATGGTGAGACAGTTACAGGATAACCTCAATACACACTTCTATTCTAATAGGGGAGCAGTGGAAGGCACGATTGCTGGTCCATAGAGAGTCTGAAATCCAGCCAGGTTCCTGTATTTATTGCCCCCTACTTCAGGGGCAATGAGTATTTTTTGATTAGGGGTACCAGTTCTACTACCTGGAAGTCTTTCCTTAATCTGTTACTTTCTTCTGTTTTTGGCTCAACCTTCTGAGAAGTCATTTTTCTCTGTCATAAATGACCCCTTTTTGCAATTGAGTAGCATTTTCAGTCAGCTTCCTACCTGTTGAAAGTTGGGAGCCCAAACTGTCTCAGTTCCTTTTACTTGAAATTGGCACAACTCTCTTAACAGTTTCTTGTTCATCTTATCAGGGTTCAAACTGTACCTTAAAGCACATCCATTATTCTTTTTGAGACAATTGTTTTTATGTAGGATAGATTGTCAGGGTGCTTTGGATCAACACTCTTAAGTTATTTAGAAAACCTTTTATCTAGATTGAGCATTTCCTATGGCCAGTGAAAGCTCTCAGGCAGGTATAAGGGGAGGCTGCTAATGGGGGTGGGATATTTTCTACTAAACTAGTATTGGAACAGTTTTATTTTGGTCCCATGAGTCTAACAATAATCATAATAGAGATGATGGTGACTGAAAAATTTTGAAAGTAAACTCTTTTTACGGATATTACCAAACAAAGTTTTTGTGTGGCTTTCTTTGGGAGTACAATTAATATTTAGTAATGCTGAATGCAGATTCAGAAAATTTATTGGATATATTCTTAATATGATTCACCAGTGTGATATAGTTTCTGAGAAATATATATTGGATTAATGAAATTAGTGATCATTTTTTAAAAATGAAAGTACAGTATTCTGTTGTGATTTATCCCATAGGTATGCCAAATACACATTTAAAGAGTTGTTTGAACAAAGTAGAATGTGCCCAGAGAAGAAGTTAGAATAGTCATGAGTGTGGAATCAAGTCCTAGGAAGAATAATTGAAGTTTAAATTACTCAATAGGTTTCTGTCTACTGAAGGCTAAAGGGAAGTATGAGTTATTCAGATACTTGAAAGAGTCTTGGTTGGTTGAGTAAATAAACCTGTTTTTGCTTTAGAGAAAAAAAAAAGATCTAAGGCTAATTGTCAGAACAAAAGTATCTTAATGTAAACTCTAGCATAAAGATTTAAAAGCATCTATTAGAATAGCCTGACAATGCTGCTTTTTTTGGGGGGGGGGGTAACCCAGTACTTGACCTATTAGAGATGCTGAGGTAGAGATTTTTTTTTAAATGTTATTAGTGATTTTACACACACACACACACACACACACACACACACACACAGAGAGAGAAAGAGAGAGAGAGAACAGGAATATGCACATTGATCCGCAGCCTCCTGCACACCCCTACTGGATATTGAACTCACAAGTTGGGCCTGTGCCCTGATTGGGGATCAAACCTTTTGGTGCATGGAATGATGCTCAACCAACTGAGCCATAGTGGGTAGGACTGAGGTAGAAATCTTTACATGTTAAGTTTTTTGTACTTTGAACTCTGTAATTACATTTTTGTACCAGTATGGACCATTTTGTGAATTAATAAACTCTTATCTTTTAATCTGTTGATATTAGGATTGAGTCTGATCATCTCAGCTAGAGAGGAGGCTTCATGTTTTAGGGGCCTGCTATGCTCTGAGCCTCAGTTTCTGCTGAGGCAATAGCCCTTAGTGGTTGCCTATAATGGTTGTGATCGTGTCCTCTGTTGTGTGACCCTTGCCACACTGGCCTCAGCTGACTGGTCTTACCAAAAGTACCTGGCCCAAGAAAAGCCAGTCTCTGAGCTGATCAGAAGCAGATAAAATTGTTTAGTCCAAAAATTTTGCCTCAATAGAAACAAAGATAGCTAGCTGTGCTATCTTTCTGTGAATGAAAGCACAGAAAAAAAAAAAAAAGTCAGGTAGTTGTATTGGGAATAACTGTGGAAAGACATGAGGAAAGAGCCAAATTATCTTAATCATGAAACACTAGAGTAGAAATCATCTGGCCTGGACTTCTGAGGGTTATTTTCTAGAATTCTAGTTTCTATTAGAACTGATCTTGAGCTACAAGAGATGTTGCCGTGTCTTGAAGAATTCCAACGTCTGTTAAACCTGGAATCTTAATAATAATAATAAAAAAATCTCTCCCTTCCCCCAGCATTTGAGGTGACTAGAATTTGTTTCATTCAACCAGAATTGCCAAAAGGTAATGCATTTTCTTGTGAAAACCATGATAGAGTTAAATCTGTATTTAGACTTAATATAGATCTGAATGATAGAATGTAGGTCTACATGTTAGAATTAAGCCTGTATTTAGTTTCTGGTAGTAGAAATGTTTTTAAATCACAAAGGGGAAATTTCCCCAACTTTCAATAAGTGTGGGAAATAAAAGATGAAGTGGAGAATGATTGGATTTTACTTTGTACCAAGTCATCATTTTAGTAGTATGTATACAGTACATATATGCATAGCCCATGGACACAGACAATAGTGTAGTGAAGGCCTGGGAGTGGAGGGTGCATGCGGGGCAGAGGGGGGAAAAAGGAATTAAAAATCAAAGGAGACATCTGTAATCCTTTCAACAATAAATTAAAATTTAAAAATATCTTTTTATTGGTTTTTAGAGAGGGAGAGAGAAATATTGATACTGAATTTTTGGACTGGAACCCGGAAACAATTCCATTTACAATTGCATCAAAAAACCCCACCTAGGAATAAATTTAACCAAGGATGTAAATAGCCTGTACTTGGATAATTATAAGACACTGAAGAAAGAAATCGAAGAAGATAAAAATAAATGGAAGCATGTACCATGTTCATGGATAGAAAGAATTACCATCAGTAAATGTTTATACTACCCAAAGCAATCTATGGATTCAACACAGTTCCTATCAAGATACCAACAGCATATTTCATGAAACTAGAACAAATATTCCAAAAGTTTATATGGAGCCATAAAAGACCCTGTATAGCCACAGCATTCTTGAGAAA
Organism: Lasiurus cinereus; assembly: GCA_011751065.1. Lineage (NCBI taxonomy): Eukaryota > Metazoa > Chordata > Mammalia > Chiroptera > Vespertilionidae > Lasiurus > Lasiurus cinereus. The sequence goes on along the minus strand of JAAGEH010002531.1, from coordinate 39,644,035 downwards.
AACAAACAAAGTTGGAGGAATCATTCTCCCTAATATCAATTTACTATAAGGCTATAATAATCAAAACAGCATGTATACATGGTACTGCCATAAAAACAGACATATAGATCAATAGAACAGAATAGAGAGCCCAGAAATAACCCCACGCCTCTATAATCAACTAATATTTGACAAAATAGGCAAAAACATACAATTGGGTAAAGATAGTCTAGTCAATAAATGGTTTTGGGAAAATTGGACCAATACATTAAAAAAAAAAAAACACAAAAAAAGCTAGCCTACCTTCTTATACCATTCCCAAGAATAAACTCAAAGCAGATTAAAGGCTTAAATGTTAGACTCGAAATCATAAAAATCCTATAACCTCTGAATGATAAATGACAATAGGCACTGATGGTTTTAAGTTTGCCACCTTCTTTTTAAAAAAAAAATTTTTTTTTTTATTGATTTCAGAGCCGGGGAGAGAGAGAGAGAAACATCAGTGATGATAATCATTGATTGGCTGCCTCCTGTATGCTCCACACTGGGGATTGAACCCCAAACCTGGGCATGTGCCCTAAACAGGAACTGAACCGTGACCTTCTGGTTCATAGGTTGATGCTCAACCACTGAGCCATGTTGGTTGGGCTCACCTTCTTCTTTAGCAGTCATTTAACTAGATGGTGAAAATTTATCCATCTTTGCAATTCCTTCCCATAAATCATTTCATCAGTCATTCATTGTCCATTCCCAAGTTTTTTTTTTAATTTTCAAAGACCTAAAATATGCTCTTTGATTACTTAGAGCATAAATCAAACTTAATATACATTTGTTCTCAAATTAATCAAATCTAACATGAGCAGGTTTGTATTTTGAAAAATTCCCTATTCTGGTTTATGAAGAATAGATTAGGGAGTTGGTCAGAAGATGGGAAGAAGATCAGTAAAAAGGCTACTGTAATTTACATGTGAGAAATATTAGCAGCTTGATCTAAGGTAGAGGGTGGGGGCAGGTGGAAAAGTGGATAGAAAGAAAGAAAGAAAAAATAAGAGCTGGGGCTGATAGAAGCTTGAGGGTGATATCTGGTTGAATGAATGTTTTTGTTTTTATTTCCTTGTGTGCATTTTAAAGATGACTGGGACTTGAAATGTGGGGTGAGCCATCCTAATGAGAGGAAGCAGTTCAACAAAGAGAAAAGGATTACTGAAAATAATGGAAGAGATGAAATTTAGATATGGAGAGAAATCTCCCCTCCCCCCCCAGCCCAACCCCTCAGCTAAGTTTTGCCAAGTTGCCTTAAACGTTTGAACTGTAGGGGGTACTGTATTTAATATGAAGAAAAATAAAGGATAAATTAAAGACTAGAGTCATATTTGTGTTATTCTCCCTCATATTTTTTTTTAAAGGGGAAGAGAAAGAAGGGTGAAATGAGTTAAACAGTAATTTAGCAGCAGTTTTTGATAGTGTCTTGTGGATCAGTATATATGCCAGGGAACAGTAAGTGCTCATATCTACTAAAATCGTTCTCTCACAACAGATTTTATTTAAATATAGTCAATGGCACATTATTTTTATGTAGAGTTTTAATGGAATACAAAGTGGCAGAGAATATTGATTTCACCTGTTCTGGTTTTAAGGTCTGAAGATGGGCTTAGGTTATCTTAGGTGATGGAAATTTATTGTTAGGATTCTTGTGGGAGGGAAGGTAGCCCAACAGTCACTGCAATTGTACTACTGAATTCAGTCTCTGGAAGCTAACATGTTGTCTCCTCAGTCCACACTTTCCTGCCCTCAACTTCCTTCCACCAAGTGGTGGAAGTCATTTTCATGTGAGATCAATATGTATAAAATAGGTAAAAATTGAGTTGCACCGATTCAAGTGAAGATTAGAGGGTTGCCGAAACTGGTTTGGCTCAGTGGATAGAGCATCGGCCTGCGGACTGAAAGGTCCCAGGTTCAGTTCTGATCAAGGGCATGGATCCTGCTTGCGGGCACATCCTCAGTGGGGGGCGTGCAGAAGGCGGCTGATCGATATCTCTCTGTCATTGATGTTTCTAACTCTATCCTTCTCCCTTCCTCTCTGTGAAAAATCAATAAAAAAATATGTTAAAAAAAAAAGGATTAGAGGATTGATCTCTGTTACCCTCTTTTCCCTCTTGTGCCCTCACACTTCCTACTCTTTCTCTTCACCTTAAGGCCCTTTTAAAGATCTTAAACCATATGAAAGAAAACTGTAACACATCATTACTAACTAGAATAGCTAGTAACTCTGTGGGCCATGTTTTTGCTTTGGTGATTCATTGGCAACTCTAGTTATTGCCATTCCCTTCAGATCTGTGCTTACTGCTTTTTTCTGGTCATCACCATCTGGACCTACTAAGTCTCCACTTGGTGACCATAAACTCAGTTCTAAATTAACTGAAGAATTGCCAACTCTAAAAATTGGATTACAATATTCATATTTCTATGTTCTTAATTTTCCCTGGAGGCACACATCCCCTCTTGATAATCTTCCTGCTCTACATTTTTAAAAAGCTTGGGAGGGGAATCCTGGGAAGTAGAGCGATTTCATTTCCTCCTTCCCATGTTACTGAACAGCAAGTCTAGGACCTTTATTTTTTTTGTCAGTGCTGTACTTCTAATTTATCCTTACTATTTGCTTTTTTGTTGTTACCAAGTTCAGTAGCTGTTTTCATTTGATTAAGGCACAAGGATTTGGTAAAGTGAGGGTGGTTATGAGAACGATGATAAGATTTGAAAGGTAGGCAGGTGCTGTGTTAGATGGTCAGAATCTTGAATCTCATTTTAAGGAATTTGTGTGTTATCTTATAGTTAGTGGAGAGCCTCTAAAAAAATTGAAATAGATGAGGGACATAGAAGAGGGGTTGGAAGAGGGAAATGACAAGGTTAGCTATTGATTTTTTAAAGGTAACTTTGATCTCTGTTGAGGAAGATAAATAGAAGGTATCTTATAGAAAAGAAAGCAGGGGTCTTTAGACTAACAGCAGCACAATACCTGGGAAATACAGATTCTCAGGCCTTCCCTCAGACCTATTGAATCAGAAATTCTAGAGGTGGGGTGCAACAGTCTGTTTTATTTCATTCTAATGCATGTCAAAGTTTGAAAGTAGGGATATGGAAGCCAATGAGGTTACATTTCGGTTTGCAAATGTTTTTCACATTATGTAGTTGATTTAGTTGAGATATTCATTATGTATGTGTTTTATATTCATAATTATATTCACAATCAAGAGAAATCCTAAATAATAAAAACCTAATATGCTAAGTGTCCAGTCATCAAGTCAGCCATTCAACCAATCAAAGCATAATATGCTAATGATATGCTAAGGCCACTCAGCCACTCACTATGGCAGACAGTCAACTGGTTGACCAGTCCCTATGAAGTGCACTGACCACTAGGGGGCAGATGCTCTGACTGGTAGGTTAGCTTGCTGCTGGGGTCTGGCTGATCGGGACTGAGTGAGATAGGCCGGACATGCCTTGGAGCCCTCCCTCCGTTTCTCCCTGGCTGGCCAACCTCTTGTGTCCCTCCCTGGCCCCAATCGTGCATCTGCACCCTCTCGCAATCCGAGCTGAGGGACATCCCTCCAAACCTCCCAAGTGCACGAATTTGTGCACCAGGCCTCTAGTTGAGTAAATATTTAGGTTATTTTGATTGAGTTATTTGCATGAAAGCCTAATATTAAAAGATTTGAAAAGCTGGGATAGTGTGGTAGGTAATCTATTATACTTGGGAAAGGGGAGATGGTCCAGGTCATGTGGGAAAATGAACTATGGTTAGTGGAAGTATTGGAGTAGAATAAACAAGTAAGAGGTACTTAATTTTGAATGCTCTAGATGTTACCTGTATAAGACATTGATTTGTAAAGTGGTACTTGCAATCTGTATTAGGGAAAACTGATGGAAGATATAAAAAGTGGGAAACCTGAACTCTGTGGGGTCTGAAGGAAAGGATGGTGGGTTTTCCCAAGATTTGTTAAGATGCTCTTGTGCAATCAGTTACACAGCTATTAAGATGTGGTCTATTTTCAGTCTGTATATAATTCCGAGCATCTGATTAGGTAACAGTCTTCATTTGTTTTTCTTTGAGGATGCAAAGGCTGTGTGTTTAAATTTTAACTTTGTTGAAATGGAACTAAATAAGTCTGATAATCATCTTTATTTTCCTCTGTTAGCTTTGCTGGTTGACCAAAAGTACAGATAAAGCAGATGCTTTGTAAATTGTGTCTTAAATGATAAGTAAAAATTTTTCCCCTTCATATTTTATTCCAGGACCCATCAGTTACACAGGTGACAAGAAATGTTCCACCAGGACTTGATGAATACAATCCATTCTCGGATTCTAGAACAGTAAGACTATTCTTAATTGGACTACTTATAAATGTTAAAAGTGAAGTTAAATAGCAATTATATATCAGTTATGGTTTTTTTTAGTTCAATGGTTAAATTTATTTAAAACAAGCTGTTAGTATTTCATTTGGAATTTAGCAGTTTATTATTTTTTTAAACAGGAAGTAATATCAGTAGTAATTGAAACTTATTTTGATGGTCCTAGTGAAATACTGCAAATTTTCTTTTATGTTCTACAAATGAAATTGCTAACAATCTCTCTAATATGTAAATCTTACTGCAGTCTTTAAATAGGAGAGGGAGTTTTTTGTCCTTTTTTTTTTTTTGGTATATGTGTTGTCTTCATGGTAATATGGGGTAATGTTTTCTTACAATGTAAGAGACCTATGTATGTAACTGTACCATGAATAATTTGTATGATTGTCATTTGAATTATATTATTCTGAATAGTATTAGCTGCTGGTAGCCTAGAACCTCTGGAACTTTACCTAGCCTAAGAACATATTCTTCTCTTCAAAATTCATTGATCTATAAAATGTAGGAGTATGAGGAAAAAATCCTTGTAGAACAAGGGGTTTTCTGTACCCTAGATGCATATTAGAAACATCAGGGGAACTTTATTATACTATCCATTAGTACCTTAATCTCTCATAAATAGGGTAGTTTTGTTGTTTATTTTTATTTTAGCTCTTTCATTGTGAACCAATTTTGAGAACTACTGAGATAGGTTCTGTTGAGAATTCTCCCTCAAAATTTCTCTGGCAAATAATTTTGTCTTCTGTGTTTGAGTATTTACTTAAATATCATACTCATGAGGTCTCCAATTTTAAAAAATTATTAGCTCTTGAAATATTAGTCATCCTCTTAACAATACTAGAGTTTTGTGCGTGGTTGTACATATTAGTATAATGATCCTTATTTGATCACCTTTTTCAGATATGTTTTCATAGTATAGAAAATAATTTTAAAAAATTATGTAGGAGCTTTGGTCAGGTGGTTCAGTTGGTTGGAGTGTCATTCCATACACCAAAAAGGTTGTGGGTTCGATTCCTGGTCAGGGCACATACTTAGGTGTGGGTTCAGTTCCTGATTGGGGCACATAAGGAAGTCAGCCAGTTGATGTTCTTTCTCACATTGATGTTTCTCTCTCTCCCTCTTCCTCCCTTCTTTCTCATTTCCTCTCTCTAAAATCAATAAAAAATATCTTTAGGTGAGGATTAAAAAAAATATTTAGCATTTCACTTGGAAAAAATTTTTAAGATTATTATATTAACTTTTTATTTTTTAGAAGAGCTTTGTATAAAGTAAGAAGCATTATGATAGGAATGAGCTTTTAAATTTAAAGCCCTCATTTAGCATCCTTTGCTTGTGTGTAGTACCTGCAACCCAGGCTGGCATCACTACAGTGTTAATTGAGCAAGTTAACTTCAGATTGAACCATGTTAAATGGCCAATAAGTGGACCAGTTTTGATATGTAAAAATATCAATTTCATTTGGGGGTGGGGTTGGAGATGGGAAAAAGACTTGAAGTTTACTGATAAAGAATAAAAAGAGATTTTCATATACTTTTTTCAAAGATTTTACTAGCAAGAAATAGGTTTAACCTTTATAAGAGCAACTTTACTTTTTTTTTATATCAGTGATAGTATTCTTTATCAAGTTGTCTATTTTGTGTCATGTGCCTTATCTATATTATTTTATTGGGTTCTTAAAACATTCAGAATGGCTATTTTTAATAAAAAATCTGAGACAAAGGCCATTCAGTTTGTAAAGTGGCAGAACTGGTTTACTAACTCATTTGTTTTCTTATAAAACCTTTACCTTTTTCATTTTGCTAGTAGTATCTTTAGATTTCCTTTTACATCTAGTTTTCTGCTTGAATGGACATGTTAGGGCAGGGGTGGGGAATGTCCAGTTTGCGACTGTATAAAGGCCTGTGAAATCATTTGGCCTTGCCAGGGCATTAGGGGTGAATCAATCCAATGTTTTACCAAATATACTTTTAGCAGGCAATTTTTAAGTTGATAATTTTGTATGCCTTTGAATGATGTTATAAATATCTAAATGGCCCTTGGCAGAAAAAAGGTTCCCTATCCTTTCTTTAAGGTATTTAAGGAAAGCAACAATTAAATATTCAAATAATTTAAATAATTTATATATTCACTCTATATTCTAAACTCAGAGAGAAGAGAGTTGTCACAGTATAAACTTAAGACTATTGGCAGTATAATGGAAGGCTATGGAGCACTTGAATGTGGCTAGTGTGAATTGAGATGTGCTATAAAAAATGGATACTCTTGAGTTATGAAATCACTTTTTTGTTTGACCTGAACTGAAATTTTTTAATGAACTTATGTTGAGCATTATTGGTGAGTTCCCTGGCCTATCCTCTAAAATTTAATGTATAAATTACTAGAAGAATTAGTTCATCTTTGAGGATTGGTACATATTTATGGAGAATATTTCCCTTTTAAATTAGCTAACAGTTGAAAATACCTACTGCAATTTGGTTTTCACTAGTTTCAGCCACTGGTAATGGTATTGATGGCTTCAGACAAGATCTTCTGGTGGGACACCTATATGTATGGGGGAAGTGTGGAGCTGCTGATACAAATCATTAGTGATATTTCTCGGTGCTTTAGTTTACTGTCATATTGATTTTCTTCAAGGATAAGCTACCTGGACCTTTTCTGTCCTGCCAGTTGTTGCCATTTACTGGTATACAGAAGAATCCTTTCTGTCACATATATAGTAAGATCTGTACCTTTTGGCAGAAAGAAGAACCAGGAGAAGAAAATGCCACTTATTGGTATGCCCATTGTGTTATTTCTAACCTTAAAGGGACACAAGGATTGATTTATTGAAGTAAGAGCTGCCTCTAACTAAGATAATTCAGACATAAAGTAGACTGAGAGTCATAAGACCTGGATTCTATGCTAGACACTGGCGCTAATTAGTTGGTAACTTTAGGCAAACCATCTAATCTCTTTGATCATCTTTTTTATTTTTTTTTTAATGTGTAAAAATAGAGGCAGGGTGGAAAGTATTGAGTTGAATTATTTCTAATATAAGTTTTTCTTTTGAAAATGGATAAAAATTTTAGCTCCAGGGACTGAGGAGATAATTGTATTTAGCAGTTTACCTATCTCTAATATTGAAAAAACATTTTCTGTACTATAATGCCTATCTTTATTTTTTCTTGTGCATTTCCTTTTTTAATCTTTTTCTCCCCCCCCTTTTTAAGACCTTATTATGTGTCCTTTCAGAACCAATCTTCTTTGTTTCTAATCCCAATAATGGTAACTGTTGCCTTCTATCCTCTTAGTGTCATTGGTTAGAAATACCTGTGTCCTCTTTAGCTCAAAGCTGCTGCTGCTTCTTTTTTAACACCTAATCAGTTGCCACATCCTGTCACTTATACCTCCATGAGATATTACCAGTCTGTCCTTTTCATTCCTACTAAACTGTCCTAATTCAGGTAGTTCTGTGAAATAATACAGTGGCCTATCCACTTACCTTTTTTCTTCTTTTTTTGCACTGTGACTGGAATTGGAATTATTTTCTAATTAGTAATGAGGTCTCATTAGGTCTGCTCTTCTTAGAAATGTGCACATGGATTAAGCATTGGCTGTTTAGTTGTGTGGCAATGTGGGGCCCTACATGATTTGACCTCAGATTGCCTTAAAAATTGTTTTTTTCTAGACTCTTTTTTAGAGCAGTTTTAGGTTTACAGAAAAATTGAACAGAATGTATAAAGTCTTTATGTACTTACCCGCTAAATTGTCTTTTTAGTGCTATTCTCTAATGTGCTATTTGTTCCAGCTGAAGTTATCTACTGACTAACATCCAACTCTATATAGACCACCATCCCTTAGCCTTTTATCAGTCATTGAATTGAATCAAGAGAGACTGTGTAGTCATAATGCCTGGCTTCCCTACATTATCTTCACCTTCTTCACTGGGTCAAGATGAACCCCTCGTACAAATAGATTACTTTTCTGTTGCTGTGTAACAAATCACTACAAACTTAGCAGCTTGAAAAACTGCACATTTATTATTTCACAGTTTTCTTTTTAAAAAAATATATTTTATTGATTTTTTTACAGAGAAAAAGGAAGAGGGATAGAGAGAGTTTGAAACATCTATGAGAGAGAAACATCGATCAGCTGCCTCCTGCACGCCCCCTACTGGGGATATGCCTGCAACCAAGATACATGCCCTTGACCGGAATCGAACCTGGGACCTTTCAGTCCGCAGGCTGATGCTCTATCCACTGAGCCAAACCGGTCTCGGTGCAACTTATACACTTTTAACGTTTAAAACAGCATCATCTTTCCAGTGAAACAAAAAAAAATAAAAAAATAAAAAATAAACAGGAACAAAATTACAATAGAGAAATGTTCATTCCGAATAAGATTCTACAGGTTCTGCTTGTTGTCCCATCGAGTGGCAGAGTTCAAATCATTCGGAGAGAATTTTATTTAAAAAGTGTTATCTTAGACTGCAAAGATGTCCAGTAAACATCACAATTAAACATGCCAAAGGAGAAACCATGTTGTCAAAATGCCCATTTAACCCACTCTAACATCTCAAATCTACCCTTTGCTGACCTTCTATAACCTCCCCTCTTTTTAAGTTTTGTTTTTTTTTAAACAAAGGAAAGTAGACAGATATGTGTTGGTAAATGCTAACTGTCCATAGTCACATGGAGACATAGTATAATCTTTTAGCGCAATATACAGAGAAAGGAGGAAAAAAAGCTAGAATTCTATGCACTACTACACAGGGGCTTAGCAACCTCCAGCTCCCAGCAGAGCAAATGGAGCAAAAGGTTTTTCTTTTTTCCCACAGAGCATGGTGGTATTGATTCCATAAAGTTTTTCTTGAGATATTCCAGGGGTAAAAGATAGGAAGGGGTAAAAATAAATTTGGACCAGAAAGGGGCAGAGATTCTTTTCCCACTGTATTCTGTTTAAGGTACACCCCTCTCCCCCAAATAAGGTGAGAACCATTGTGTAAAGGAGAGCAAAGACACCTCAAAAACAGGGCAGCTGAGCACAGGGGGTGCGTGGTGGGGAGAGAAGAAAAAAGAAAAAAAGACTGCAGCTTGCTCTCAGGGATTGGAGAAAATTAAAACAGGTGTTCATTAGTCATCTTCTTCATCTTCCTCTCCTTCCCTCATCATCATTTTCATCTTCTTCACCTCCATTCCTATCCCTTATCAATATCTTTTAACCCTTTCTCCTCCTCCTCCTCCTCCTCCTCCTCCTCCTCCTCCTCCTCCTCCTTCTTCTCTCCTCCTCCTCCTCCTTCTTCTTCTTTCTTCTTCTTCTTCTTCCCTTCATCATCATCCATGTCAGGAAATAGTACTATAATAGATTTTTACCAAATGTCATCTTTGATGACTTCTAACTCATCTGCACCTACATCAGAATGGTCAGTAAACTAGGTAAAGAAGCTCTCAGGTTCCTCATGCTGTCTCTTCCTACTGGCTTTATTCTGTGTTTGACTTGAACATTTCGTCAAATCCTTTCCAGATTTTCATATGATTTCAGTGGACTTTGAAGATGAATCACCAGATGAAACTCTTTGGAGAGAACTTTATTTTCGAAGTAAGGATTTTCATTAAAAAAAATCTATTCTGTAACCTGACTTAATATCTTCAAATTCTGTTACTTCAATTCTTGTCAAATAATGCAGCACCTCTTCATCCTCTTCATCCTCTTCCCCAAGCAATGCAGTCACTTGTGAATGGTTGACAAATGTTGTTACCCCAAAATTTGGGATTTTGGTGATCAATTCTGACCTCTTCTGAAATATTAGTTGGCGGAATTTTTTGTATTTCTGTTCTATGTTCAAAATCTCCTCACTGGCTTGTTCATTAAGTCTATTTCATTTTGCATTTCATCATTTTGTTCAATCTCTTCTTGCTGTGCTTTTTCTCCCTTTGGCAAGTCCTAAGGGGTTTGCTTCTTCTCCAGCTTGGATGCTGGAGGCGCTCTTGGTTTCTTCATTTGGGGTGGGAGCGAAAACTGGCATTTGGGGGCCATGCTGTGAGGAAAGTCTGAGGATCTGAACACTGAGAAGTCACCAGGCTTGAAGGAGCTCTGAGCACTCTTATTATGCCCTTTATTCCTATTTATGTTAGACTATAAGAAGCCTCATGCTCCCAGGGTGCTTTTAAACTCCTGGATTTTAATCCTCATGGTGCTCTGCACATTCCTTATTCTGTATCCTTCTATTTCCTTAATTTCTGAACCTTTCTATTGTGCTCTCTAAATGTCACAGTCCATTTTCATCAAAATCCTGTGTATCCTTATTCTTTTCTATGAATGTTTTCTCTTTTGCTCTGTGGAAACTGGCCTGTTTTTGAGGACACTCTTCCCTTGCAACCATCTTAAAAACTAGCTATTTTTCTCTCACAGTTCTCAGATAGTGGGGCATAAAGGTAGGGTAGATATATTATTTCTCATTTTTGCTTCTAGACATTCTTCCTTTTTCTTTTATAAAAGATACCCACTTTTGATCTCATGTCATCAGATTATATTTGGGTCTCACTATTCTTTGTGGATATCATCTACTGAACCCTGAATTTTGTTACCCCTCATTTCTCTTTCTAAACATGTCTTAATTTTAGTTCTTGATTTACCATTACTCTAACATTATTATTTTAAAAGAATTAAAAATATATATTTTTATTGATTTCAGAGAGGATGGTATATATACACACACATATATATAGATAAACACACACACACACACACACACACACACACACACACACACACACACACATACACACACACGAGGCCCAGTGCATGAAATTCATGCCACAGGTGTGTGTCCCTCAGCCCAGCCTGCACCATCTCTAATCTGGGACTCCCTCTCACAATCCAGGACTGCTGGCTCCTAACTGCTCGCCTGCCTGCCTTCCTGATTGCCCCTAATAGTTTCTGCCTGCCAACCTGATCACCCTCTAACCACTTCCTTGCCAGCCTGATTGATGCCTAACTGCTCCCTTGCCAGTCTGATTACCCCTAACTGCCCTTCCCTGCAGGCCTGGTTGCCCCTAACTGCCCTTCCCTGCAGGCCTGGTCACCCCAACTGCCCTTCCTTGCAGGCCTGATCCCCCCCAGTTTCTCTCCCTTGCATGTCTGGTCCTTATCAACTGCTCTCCCCTGCAGGCCTGGGTCTCCCCTCCCCTCCTCCCCCGCCCCAACTGCCCTTCCCTGCAGGCCCGGTCTCCCCCAACTTCTCTCCTCTGCTGGCCTGGTCCCCCCCAAACTGCCCTCCCCTACAGGTTTGATCGCTCCCAACTGCCCTTCCTTATAGGCCTGGTCCCTCCCAACTGCCCTCTCCTGCTGGCCTGATCACCCACAACTGCCCTCCTTTCCAGTTGGCCCTTCCCTGCAAGGCCATCTTGTGTCCACATGGGGGCAGCCATCTTTGACCACATGGGGGCAGCCATCCTGTGTGTTGGAGTGATGGTCAATTTGCATATTACTCTTTTATTAGGATAGAAGCCTGGTGCACGGGTGGGGGCTGGCTTTGCCTTGAAGGGTGTCCTGTATCAGAGTGGGGGTTCCCTTGGGGCATGAGGCAGCCTAGGTGAGGGACCTGTGGTGGTTTGCAGGCCGGCCACGCCCCCTGGTGACCTGGGTGGAGGCTCTGTTATCTTGGATTTATTTATCTTCTATAATTGAAACTTTGTAGCCTTGAATGGAGGCCAGGGTGGGCGGGAAGCTTGGCTTCCTCCATCGCCAGGGGGAATCCAAATCTGCTCTCTCTAGCTCAGTGGCTGCCTCAATTTTTGTTGGGATTTATCTTCTATAATTGAAACTTTGTAACCTTGAGCGGAGGCCAGCGTGGGCGGGAAGCTTGGCTTCCTCCATTGCTGGAGACAATGCAAGCCTCCTGCTTGCTCCAGCTCCATGGCTGTGACCACATTTGTTGGGTTAATTTACATACTCACTCCCGATTGGCTTGTGGGCATGACCTGTGGACATAGCAGAAATTTGTATGTTTCTCTTTTATTAGATAGGACACACACACACACACACACATACACACACACACACACACACACACACACACACACACACATTAGTGGTGAGAGAGAATCATTGGTCATCCTTCTCCTGCATACTTCCACTGAGGATTGAGCCCACAACCCAGGCATGTACCCCAACCACGAGTTGAACCATGATCTCCTGGTTCATAGGTTGACTTTCAACCACTGTACCATACTAGCCAGGCTATAACTCTATGATTATTTTTAGTTCTTAGTGGTTGTATACCCAATATTCTGCCTCAGTGCTTTGACCTCATTTTTTTCCATTGATTTTTGCCTCCCATGTTATCTCAAGTCATTCACTCCTCTGGTCATATCCTAGACTCATTATAGTCACTTACTCTTCCATAATTTTAAATTCAGGTATCTTTTTCGTCATCCCTCTAGTTCCTCAATATCAACACATCTTTCAACTCCACCAGGACTTCTAGTTTATTTATCCTACTTTGCCACTGCCCTTTATTCACCTCTTGTCTTCTCTAAGCTTAAATTCCACATTCAGTCAATGTAATCATTCCCTTGCATGCATCTTCAGCTCCTTGCCTTCCCCCTTCCCCGTTATTTTGACATAATCCCTTGGCTAAAACGCAAGCACTGGTTAAATACAACTCTATTATCTGCCCATACCTTAGCAGCTAAATATGGTTGGAGAAACCATGATGAAGGGTCTCACTTTCAGTTCAGGATAAGCTCTAAATTGTGCTGAATATTCTAGACATTTAACTGTCAACACTCCTTTCCCTCTTTCCTTATTTTTAAAATCTTTTCCCCATCTTAATTCTTGGCTGATAACCTTGTAATCTTTACGGAGAAAGTTAAAGCAGTCAGTAGAGAACATCCAAGAATTTCCACCATCACATCTACCTACCAGCATTTATACTCATATATGCTGATTTCTTGACTTATTTACAGATGAGCCAGTTGTGCTTCTGTCTAAAGCCATTCTTTCTATTTGTGCACTAGATTCTATATCTCCTCACCTTAAGAACTTTGCTAAATCGCCCCTCCTGCATCATTTGTTTTTTCACTTTCTGCTGTATTATTCCTATAAAAAGTATGTTGTGTTTTCTTCCATCTGAGGAGAGAAAAAAAACCTATGGAAATCTATTCATGTGTTTTAGCTGTATTTAAAAAATATATAATTAATATAATATGCACTCATTTAAAGTATACTACTCAGTGTTTTTAGTGTAGTCATAGAGTTGCACAAGCATTACCAAATTCTAATTTTAGAGTATTTCTGTAACTCCCACTTCCAAAAGAAACTGTACCATTTAGCTGTCACTTCACATTCCCCCTCCCTTTTCAGCTCTAGACAACTACTAATTTATTTTCTGTCTCTATAGATTTGCCTATTCTGGACATTTCATATAAATGGAATTCCACAATATAAGGTCTTTGTGTTTCCTTTTTTCCCACTTAGCACAATGTTTTACTTACTAATTTATTAAATATATTTTTTACAGAGAGGAAGGGAGAGACATAGTTAGAAACATCACTGAGAGAGAAACATCAATCAGCTGCCTCCTGCACACCCCCTACTGGGGATGTGCCCTTGACCGGAATCGAACCTAGGACCTTTCAGTCCACAGGCTGACACTCTATCCGCTGAGCCAAACTGGTTTCGGCTAGCACAATGTTTTAAAAGAGTGGCTCTCAACTTTTCTAATGCCGTGACCCTTTAACACAGTTCTTCATGTTGTGATGACCCTCAACCATAAAATTATTTTCGTTGCTACTTCATAACTGTAATTTTGCTACTGTTATGAATCGTAATATAAATATCTGTGTTTTCCAATGTCTTAGGTGACCCTGCTAGCGGTTTTCAACCTGTGGGTCATGAGAATAATTTTATGGCTGGGGGTCATCACAACATGAGAAACTGTATTAAAGGGTTGTGGCATTAGAAAGGTTGAGAGCCACTGTTTTAAAGGTTCTTTATTGTGCATGTATGAGTAAGTACTTCCTTTCTTTTTATTGATTAAAAAGATTTTTTTAATACTCATCTGAGGACATTTTTTCTTTGGTTGTTTATATATTTGGTGTTATGTGTAAGACATCATTGCCCAGCTGAAGGCCATAAAAACTTACCACTGTGCTTTCTTCCAAGAGGTGTATAGTTTTAGTGTTTACATTTAAGTTTATGATCCATTTTGAGTTAATTTTTGTGTATGATAAGAGATAAGTTTAAAAATTCATTCTTTTGCATGTGGATATCTATTTGTTCCAGCACCAGTTGTTGAAAAGATTTTTTTTCTCATTGGATTATCTTGGTGAAAATCAGTTAATGATAAATGTAAGGGTTTATTTTTGGACTCTGTTTTATTGTGTTGATAAATGTCTATCTATAAGCCAATATCATTCTGTCTTGATTACTGTACCTCTATATCAAGACTTTATCTTAACCTAATTTTCTTTCTATCCATTTCTGGTATCCATTCCCTTCCCTGAAATATTTTCTTTGTTCCCCATTGCTGCAGAACTCGTCTGAAGAGTTGTCTACTTGTTTTTTGTGGTTTTTTTTTCCCCCTCAGTCCCTTCTCCTAAAAGATACTTCAATAAGGGTTTTGTTCCCAACTGTGTATCAAAATTCAGTTGTCAAGGTAGCCATTGACTTCCACATTATCTTATCTAATGGTAAATTTTCAGTCTTAGTCTTAATCTATAATCAGTACTGACATTCAATCAGTAGCACATTCTTGAGACACTTTCATTAGGCTTTCAGAGCACTTGAGTTTTTCCTTTGCTGCGAACTCCTTCCCCCAATCCAAAATATTGGAGTGTATTAGGAGTTAGGCTTTGCTTCTTTTATCTATCTATGATCACTCAAATGGTGATTTCATCCAGTGTTACAGCTTTATTTTTATTTATTTATTTATTTATTTATTTTTATTTAGTTTTAAATTTAATAAATCTTTATTGTTCAGATTATTACAATTGATTCTCTTTCCCTCCACCCCCATAGCTCCCTTCCATCTGATTCCAACCCCACCCTCTGCCCTTACCTACCCTCCCATTTTCCTCATCCATAGGTGTACGATTTTTGATCAATCTCTTCCCTCACCCCCCTCACTGCTTTCCCCCTGAGAATTGGCAGTCTACTCCCTTTCTATGCTCCTGATTCTATTATATTCACCAGTGTATTCTGTTCATCAGATTTTTAACTTATTTGGTTTTTAGATTCACTTGTTGATAGATATGTATTTGTTGTTCATAATTTTTATCTTTACCTTTTTCTTCTTCCTCTTCTTAAAGAGTACCTTTCAGCATTTCATATAATACTGGTTTGGCATTGATGAATTCCTTTAGCTTTTTCTTATCTGTGAAGCTCTTTATCTGACCTTCAATTCTGAGTGATAGCTTTGCTGGGTAGAGTAATCTTGGTTGTAGGTTCTTGCTATTTATCAATTTGAATATTTCTTGCCACTCCCATTTGGCCTGCATCGTTTCTATTGAGAAATCAGCTGACAATCATATGAGTGCTCCCTTGTAGGTAATTTACTGTTTTTCTCTTGCTGCTTTTAATATTCTCTCTTTGTCTTTTGCTCTTGGTATTTTAATTATTATGTGTCTTGGTGTGGTCCTTTTTGGATTCCTTTTGTTTGGGGTTCTGTGCGCTTCCTGGACTTTTAAGTCTATTTCTTTCACCAGATGGGGGAAGTTTTCTGTCATTATTTCTTCAAATAGGTTTTGAGTATCTTGCTCTCTCTCTTCTTCTGGCACCCCCATAATTCTGATCTTGTTATGCTTAAAGTTGTCCCAGAGGCTCCCTACACTATCTTCAATTTTTTGGATTCTTTTTTCTTTTTGCTTTTCCAGTTGAGTGTTTTCTGCTTCTTTGTATTTCAAATCTTTTATTTGATTCTTGGATTCCTCTAGTGTGCTGTTAGCTCTTTGTATAATATTTTTTATTTCAGTCAGTGTATGTTTAATTTCTAGTTGGTCCTTTTTCATCTTCTCTTGGGTCTTGCTACATTTATCCATCTTTTCTAGGAAATTCTTGAAAAAACTTGTAACTCTGGTTTTGAACTCTATATCCAGTTATTTGTTTTCCTCCATTTCTTTCGTTTGTGATCTGTTTCTTTGTTTCCACATTTTCGCTGCTTCCCTGAGTTGGTAGAGTAGCTTTGTGTGCTAGGTGTACTATATGGCCAGTAGCTTCGCCTCCCCAGTTACCTGAGGTGGATACTCTTGGTGCACCACTTTGTGGACTGTGTATACAGCCTTGTTGTAGTTAAGTCTTGATTGTTGTTGCTATCACTGCGGGGAATTGACCTCCAAGCCAATTGGTTGTGAGGATCAGATGTGTCTACACTAGGAGAACTTCTGTGCTGGAGTCAGCCTTATGAGATAAGACTTGTAAAATTGCAAAAGCCTCTGTACTCAGCTTGATGGGGCAGAATCTCAGGGCTAAGCAGACAGCCTTGGATTCCTATCAGCCCTCCCCTACGTGGCCCCTGGGTCTCAGTGTTCCTTCGTAATTGCTGCAGCCCTCTCTGCGTCTCCAGACCTCTGCCTTTCGTGGCTCCCCTGAGTTTCTATGTGCTCCAGGGATCCGTATGAGTCTGGGTCCCCAGGTTCTCACCCAAAACTGGTGTTCAGTGCAGTCAGAAGTAAAGTTCAGCACAATCGGGAGGTTCCCTCTTCCTCCCATTAGAGAAAGCCAGTGGCACAATTAGAAGTCAGTCCTCTCTGTGAGCACTCATGCATGCTCGCCTCCAGACCTCTGCCTTTCATGGCTCCCTGAGTTTCCATGCGCTCCAGGGACCTGTATGAGTCTGTATCCCCAGGATCTCACCTGGAACTGGGGTTCAGTACAGTTGAAACTGGGGTTGAGTGCAGTTGAGAGTTTCTATCTCCCTCCTGCTAGAAGAAGCCAGCCAGGCACTCCGCCGCCGGTCCTCTCCACGCGCGTGGCTCCAAACCTCAGTTTTTTGCAGCTCCTCTGAGTCTCCATGAACACCTCTCTTTCCTTCTAGTTTAGAATTTCCACCCAGCCAGCTTTGTTTGTGGTTCTGGATGATGTCCGTTCTGTCTTTTAGCTATCGTTTTGAAATTGTTGTATGAGGCAGCAGTTTAGGTGTTCATCTATGCCGCCATCTTGGTTTCTCCAATGTTACAGCTTTAAATACCATCTATATGCTGGTGAGTCCCAAATTTACATCTCCAGCACAGACCACTTCTCTGAACATCATACTCATATATTCAACTGCCTGCTAGACATGTCTACCTAGATGCCTTAGAAATTGCAAATTCATGTCAAAACTGAACTGAATTTCGTTTGTAAATTTGCTCATTTTCATTCTTTCTCATTTCTGTCCTACTGGTTGGTTAGTCCAAAACCTTAGTGCTATTTCACTATTTCCATTTCCTTATCTCTCACATTGTTTTGTTATGAAATTCTGTTGGCTCTTCCTTAAAAATACATACAGAGCTGATCCCTTATCTCCATAGTCATGACTTGGCTTAAGCTGTGGTCATCCCCTGCCTGGATTACTGCAGTGGTGGTTTCCTAACGTACCTCTATCGGCCTTTGCTCCAGTCTCATTTATTTTTTAACTCAGCAGCCTGAGTGATTCCTTAAAGTCCATCATTTCAGTCCCCTGATTAGAACTCTTTATGGTAAAAACCGAGAGTCCTTAAAATAACCTATAGTTTGGTTTGTAATATCTCTATTGTTTATCTTCTTACATTCTATTCCCGCATGTATTCCTATTGGTCTTTCTTATATATGTTGGGCATTCTCCTGACTGCACTGACTGTTCCCTCTGCCTAAAATGATCTTTCCCCCAGGTATCAGGAAGGCTGGCTTCATCACTTCCTAACCACATTTGTAAAATTATCCCCCCTTCACCTTTACTTATAACGTTCAAGTGGTTGTTCCATAAAATTTTTTGTTTTCTTAAGATAACTCTACAATGTGTTTGTTCAATATAAATATTATTTAACTTCCTTTGCTAGAATTTAAGCTCTGTGAAGGTAGCAGAGATGTTTACCTGTTTTGTTCATTAATATATTCCAAGTGTCTATAACTGGTTTTGATACATTATAGTTGATCAGTGTTGAATGAATTTATGAATGAATTATATATGGTGCATGCTTCTGTTTCTTTATGTGCCTTTCTCTATTTGGAAACTCCCGTGTGTGTGTGTGTGTGTGTGTGTGTGTGTGTGTACATATATACTATCTTCTTTCCATTATGCATCTCCTCCCCCAATTATTCTCATCTTTAAAAGCCTTGTTTTAAAATGGTTATCTATTCTGATAAAATTATTTGTCCCAATTCTAACATCCTTATGTATCATTTTCATACTAATAACAAGAGAATCTGTGTTAAGCACAGCCACAGTCAGTTCTTGTCTGCTTAATCAGATGCTGATAAAGTCTGTGAAAGCTGCAGAAAGTTTTAAGTTTCTTTTGGCAGTCTCTCCACTTGGTAGAAAGGACAGGACATTGGTTTATAGAAGCTGTAAACTAGAGGGGAGTTCTCAAATTTCAAGGTGTTTAAGAATCATCCTGGGCAGTTTACTAAAAAGTTCTCATAGAAAAATATTCTAACTACTTGGGGCTAGATTTACTAGACTTATTGTGGTGATCATGTAGCATTGTATACAAATATCGAATTATTATGTTATATACCTGAAACTAACAATGTTTTATGTCAATTATACTTCAATAAAAAATAAAAGAAATTATAACCCTTAACTTTCACAGAGATATTTTAAAATTTAGCCTATTTCTTTTTTTAAAAAAGTATATTTTATTGATTTTTTTACAGAGAGCAAGGGAGAGGGATGGATAGAGAGTTAGAAACATCGATGAGAGAGAGACTTCGATCAGCTGCCTCCTGCACGCCCCACTGGAGATGTGCCGCTACCAAGGTACATGCCCTTGACCGGAATCAAACCTGGAACCTTTCAGTCCGCAGGCCGATTCTCTATCCACTAAACCAAACTGGTTTCGGCTAGTCTATTTCCAACTGGTGAAATTTTATCCTCCAAGGGAGAAGGACATACAGCTTTGCTCTGCCGGACATTGTTTTTTATTCTGCCCCAAAGTAGCTTTCTTCCTATTCTCCTGACTTGTCTCATTATTTCCCTCCATCTCAGCCTTTCTGTTTTTCTCAATACCTAAGGTTTTCCCCAGGGTCTGGTAGAGCAGACACAGTACATTCAATTGTACTAGAGTGGCCACTTTTCCCGTATAGATAGGTTCACTTTCCTTCCAATCTGGAGTTTTGATGAGTGTAAAATAAGATGATATACTCAGAAGTGGCAATTGAGGCAGAAAGATATTTTTTCTTAAGTTTCAGATTTTCCTTTTGATATCATTGTTCTTATTCCTAAATTTTAAGGGTTTTTTTTTGTTTGTTTTTGTGAAGCTCTATTGGTAGTAATTTTTTCAATATTTATCACCTTGATTCTCAAATGTAATTTATGGAATTTAGAAATCTGTGTTGACACTTTTCTCTCATCAGCTTGGCACATTCAGTTTGAGTTTCCATTGTTGCTGTTGAGAAATAAGCTCTCAGTCTTAGTGACATTTTTTTTAAGTAGGTTTGTGTATTTTTTTTCTTTCTGTTTTTAGGATCTCTTGTTCTTAGGATTTGCTCTTTCACAATGAATTATCTGGTGTTATTTTTTTGTAATTTGTCTGGGTTTTGGAGTTTTGACTTTAAGAATTAGTTTCACAATGAGGTGTCTAGTGTAATTATTTTTTCTTAATTTGGTTGGGTTCTGGAGTTTTAAATTTGAGAATCAGTGTCCTAACATTCTGTTTGAATATTAACTTTAATTCTCTCTGTTCTCTGAAACTCTAGTTTTTAGACTTTCTCACTCTGTTGTCATCTCTCTTAACTTCTCATGTTTCCCCTACCCCCGCTGTGTCCTGTGCAGTTTCTTTAGACTTACTTCTATTTTTCTAATTATCTCTTTATCTTTATCGTTGTGTAGTCTGCTGTTTAACTTCTCTATTATAATTTGAATTATTACAGTTTTCATTTTTAGAGGTCCTATTTGTATCTTTTAAAGGTGATGTTTGTAGTGTCTCTGTTGATTATCAAGTTTCTGTATTTGTGTAGATTTGTTTCTGTGTCCTTTTTATTTATTGGTATTTCTGTATCTTTGGCATCTGTACCCTTAATTACTATATCCTTAGAATAAGTCTTTTTTTTTATTTATTTTGAAAATATATTTTATTGATTTTTTACAGAGAGGAAGGGAGAGAGAGAAAGAGTTAGAAACACTGATGAGAGAGAAACATCAATCAGCTGCTTCCTGCACACCTCCTACTGGGGTTGTGCCCACATCCAAGGTACATGCTCTTGACCAGAATCAAACCTGGGACCCTTGAGTTCGTAGGCCAACGCTCTATCCACTGAGCCAAACCGGTTAGGGCTAGAATAAGTCTTGATTAACTTCCCTATTTTTCTTCAAAATCGTTTTACTTATTCTTAGCCCTTGGTTTTTTCATATGTATGTAAGAATCAGCAGTACTACATTTTATCTACATTTTATCATTTGTTGTGCCTGGCTTTCTTTTCCGAGCTGCTATTTGCTGTGTCAGGATAAAATCCTGCTATATTGATGTATTTCAGCTTTAATAGTTTTTGATCTTTGAGCTTCCCTTTGCAACATCTTCTTCAGGTTTTCTTTTCTTTCCTCTGTCTTCTTGTCATTTTTTTCTTATGGTCATTACTAAAGAATTTTAAAGCCCTGGCAGAGTAGCTCAGTTGGTTAGAGCATCGTCCTGATATATCAAGGTTAGGGTACATATAAGAAGCAACGAATGAATGCATAAATAACTGGAACATCAAATCGACATTTTTTCTCTCTCATTTTTCTCTCTCCCTCCCTCCTTTGTTCCTCCCTCACTCTTTCCAGCTCTCCCTGTCCCTCTCTCATCCTCCCTCTCTCCCCCTTTCTGCTTCTTTCCTCTCTCCTCCTCTCTTTCGCTAAAATTAATAAATAAAAAATAAAGTACTTTAAATTAAGGTAGTATATTGGGGAGGGGAAAACAAATAATAGGAAGAACATAAAGCAAAAGATGCAAATCCCTCTGATATCAGTTTGCTGAGATCTTTCAGAAATTTTTCTGAACATGTACAAATGTGTGCTTATAAAAGTAAAAATTGTCATATACATACTATTTTGTAGTTTGTTTTATTTCATTTAGTATTTTAAAAGGCATTCTTCTATAGCTGTAACACATTCCTTTTAATGACTGAATCATATGTATACACAGTAATTTAACCAGTTTCCTTTTTATGGGTTTGTAGATATCTACCTACTTTTTGATCCTAATCAGCAAAGTGGAGGTTGTGCAGTTTATTTTACATCTACCTAAGGTCTTTCCTCTTAATTCTTTTCAAGGGTATTAGTGGGGTTCTGTCAAGAGCTATCCTCTTAGGGCACTGGCATATACTTTTCTTAAGAGCGAAGAGTTAATAGTTAAGCTTGGTATAAATTTTTAGTGTGGTCATATTTCTAAAAAGAAATACTCAAAGGTTTTTGTTACATGCGGTATCCTAGAGGAGATTGTGGTGTAGTGTTAGAGGTAGCACCCAGATTGAAGAGTACAGAAATGAATGAGAAAATGGAGATGGAGAGCTTAAGTAGGTGTTTGTCCCAATTTGACTATGAGATGGTAGGGGAAGAAGAGAGGCAGTTCTTGGCATTTTGCTTTTTGTTGGTATTTTGCCTTTTGAAAGAAATTAAGGTTGGATCTCTATCTTATATAATTTGCCATTTTCTTAATTTTCCTAGCCTCCACCAGGCAATGTGAAAATGCCGAATGTACCCAGTACACAACCAGCAATAATGAAACCAACGGAGGAACCTCCACCTTATACACAGATTGCAAAGGTTAGTTAATGTTACATGTGCAAATTCATATGGAAATTACAATGGCAGTATCATTTACTTCCAGAGCTAAATAATTTTTTATTTGTTGCATTCCATATTGTTTAATTTTTAACTTTCTTTTGAGTCTAGGTTAGCCACCTTGTAGATTCTATAATACTCACATGTCTTTTTCAGCTTATAACATTTGCTTTATTCCATGACTAGAGGCCCGTTGCATGAAGATTCGTGCAAGAATAGACCTTCCTTCTCCTGGCTTTGCTCCCGGCCGCCCGGGAGCCTTTGCAAGTCTTTGCTCCCGGTGGGAGCACTGCTCCTGTAACTCCCTCTGCCCCTGCCCTCCCCCTCATAGCAGGCGTCCCAACTCACCTAGCTGCTCCGCACTTACATATGCAAATTAACCTGCCATCTTTGTTGGGCTTATTTGCATACTCCTGATTGGTTGATGGGTGTTGTGGAGGTACGGTCAGTTTGCATATTTCTTTTATTAGTGTAGATTAGCAATTATGGAATTCATCTATTACCTTGGTGTACAATTTTTATAGTGAAAATTTTATTGCCTTTAGTATCACTTTTAAAAAAATATATATTTTATTAATTTTTTTTTACAGAAAGGAAGGGAGAGAGAGAGAGAGTTAGAAACATGGATGAGAGAGAAACATTGATCAGCTGCCTCCTGTACACCCCCTCCTGGGGAATGTGCCCACAACCAAGGTACATGCCCTTGACCAGAATCGAACCTGGGACCTTTCAGTCCACAGACTGACCTCTATCCACTGAGCCAAACCGGTTAGGGCTTGGTATCACTTTTTATTACACAATGCCATTACAGTAACAATGACAGAATAATAAATATTACTGGAAGTGTTATAATGGCTAAGCAAGAGACTTTGGTAGGAATTTGAGAAAAATACACACTATAAGTAGGTGCCTTGGATTCCTGTTATCACATAAAGGCAGGTGGAGTTATAGATCAGAATTTCTGAACCATGTCCTTCTTTCATGCCATTATTTTATAAAATATAAGATGTTATGAGTTTTTGCATTGGGAACCTTATATGTCATTTAACCCAATTTATAAGAGTCATTTTAGTTGCTCTTTTCTCCATTTGTCTGTTTTCCTCAACACTTCCCTTTTTCTGTATTATTCACTCATTTAGGCACAGAGTGAATAACACCTCATTTTCATTTTTCCTGATTACCGTAGGACTCTGACCACTCTTAGAATTTTTTCTGTCCTATTGTGAACAATATTCACAATGAAGGTTTTCATAACCAAGAGATCAAATGGATCAAATATCTATATAATATTTTCTGAAACTGAAATATTCAATAAATTCCTATACTTTGGAAGAACATTTGAAGTAGGTTTTCTAGCATAGTAGAGGGAGAAGAAAGAGATAGCATATCAATGTTTCAATATTTTATACTTATGACAACCTATTCACATACTATTTTTGTGTAGGAACATGCCTTGGCCCAAGCTGAACTTCTCAAGCGCCAGGAAGAACTAGAAAGAAAAGCTGCAGAATTAGACCGTCGAGAACGAGAAATGCAAAACCTCAGTCAACATGGTAGTGTTCCAAAATGTTTGAAATAAAAATAACTTTAAACACTTTAAATAATGTCTGCACTGGCTCTAGGTTATTTGGTTTGTGAATAAAATTCTGCCCTGTTTTCCTGTTCTAACAAGGAGATCAGACATAGCAGATATACTAACTTGATAGTGGGTAGCTCTTTGAAATTGGCTGATTTGCATAGTCTTTTGATAGATTAGAACAGTGTTAGCCTTATCACACAGAAAGTGAATTCAAATATGATAATTTTGTTTTATTCTAAGGCCAGGAACCTTTGATTATGCACTTGAGCTGTCTTTGCTTCTAATGAAATTTTATGAGTACATAGTAATACATTTGATGCTTCTAGTTTAGTTAGCTTACCAGTATTTTCAAATTATTTGTCCCTGTACTCACAAGTATTTTGAATTGGTTGAATCATGTGAAAGAAATAAGTCAGTGGTGACTCTAGGAATCTTGGGGTATTTTGATGATGCCAAAGAAATAAATAAGTGCTGAATTGATTATTAGCTATGAAATCTACTTAGGCTGTTATTACCAAAGGCCACTTTAAGAGAGTATTTTAGGGAAAGCTAGCAGTCTCTGGGTACGAAGAGATAAGAGAGCTAGACAAGTCATTGTTAGTATGTCTGGGATAGTGATGGGATGACAAGACTAGGAAAGCATAATAAAGTATCTGTTTCTTTTTTTTTTAATTTTTTATATTAATGTGTTACATGTATACATATTTTCCCATTCCTCCCTCCCCACCCCCTGGCATACCCCAACTCCCCAGTGTCTTGTGTTCATTGGTTATGCTTATGTGCATGCAAGTCCTTTGGTTGATCTCTTATCTACCCCACTTCTCAACTTTCCTGCTGTAATTTGACAGTCTTTTTGATGTTTTACTGCCTCTGTATCTATCCTTTTGTTCATCAGTTTATAATGTTCTTTACTTAGAATGTGTAAACCCAGGAGCTCCTGAGGGTACTTTTATCCTGGGCCATTTACTCATTTGCAATATCAGAAATATCTCTAAAAGGAGAAACTAAAGATGTAATTGAAATTCTGAAACACCTATAACTAAAAGCTATCCTATTTCCTTATCATTGAATAATATAAGTTATTTCTACAAGAGATATTTTAGTAAGGATTATAATGAGTGGGAAATTAAGAGATAGAGTTGTAGTATGTTATACGTTTAATCCTCAGTACAGTTCTCTAAAGGGTGGTATAGTTGTTGTTCTCATTTTTCAGATGTAGAAACACAGTCTTTAGAAGCTTAACTAAGTTGCCCAAGGTCTCCTAGACAGTAAGTGGCCAGGCCAGGCGTGTCTGGTTTTAAGTCTTGTTCTTTACAATCGTGCTCTATTACTTCTCAAATAGTGTGAGACTTGTATGAGAAATGCATGAACTATATGACATTAGAAAAGAATGATAAACAGTGGAGACGTGGGGGAGAATAAGAAATAGGTCAGCTTTTTCTGCTGTGAATTTTTTTCTGGTCTGTAAAATCTAATTTTAAAAGTTTGTTACATTATCATATCTAAAAAGATAAAATGGCCTTTAGATGTTATTTTTACTCTCTATTTTGAATGTTTGACTTCTTGATTTAATTTTATATTTTCCCTACTTTCAGTCTAATTTCTTTATATAGACCCTTTACCTTCTCTCTTCACAGTTTGAATTTTGTTGTTTTTGAAGGTGCTATAATACCTTAGCATCTTCATGACTGTTTCATGTTTTCTTATAGTTTTGTAATTTACTTATATGTCTTTTGGATTTTATTTTTCTGAGACTTTGGGATTTCTGAATGTGATACTTTTGGTATTGGTTAATCTTTTGTTTGTTTGTTTTTTTATTGTTTTTCATGAAGTTAATAGAAAATTCCAAAGATTTAAAAGCTCGGTCTTCCCTCTCCACATGGGTTAGAAATTATATTTAAAGATGTAAGATACTGAGAAAGAAATTAAAGAGATTTAAAAACTGTATAAACTGCCTGTGAGAACCAGACTCTTGGGACTTTGAAAGTAATTTTTTTAGGGCAGTCACAGGGTATGTGCCTCCATGCTCTTTTTCATTTTCTCGTTTCAACTGTACCTATGTGTTTTCTGGTAAATATTATATGACACTGGAAAATGATTTTACCATCCAGTGTTTTTAAAAGATATAAAGATTGGCTTTTAGAGTTCTCCAAGAATGTAGAGAATACAGTGTTGTATTTGTAAAACACCTATAAAACAATAGATATTGTTCTTCTGAAACCAAAAATAAGAATAGCACATATTTATCCTAATATAAGTAACTTTTAAAAAATAATTTTGCAGGCAGAAAAAATAACTGGCCACCTCTTCCTGGCAATTTTCCTGTGGGACCTTGCTTCTATCAGGATTTTTCTGTAGACATTCCTGTGGAATTCCAGAAGACAGTAAAGACTATGTACTACTTGTGGATGTGTGAGTACAGAATAAATTATATATTAGACACATTTTATATTTTATTGTCAAAACTCACCTTTTTTGGAACTCATATTAAGGATAGTATCATTAATTAGTCTTTTTCTAGAGATCTTCTAATTTTCAGAGTGAAATGTATATTTGGGTACTTCAAAATTTTACTATATGTGACGATCTAATTTCTTAGCTGAAGGAAACTTATATATTAAGAACTGGCATTCTCTTGAGGAAAGATCTTTTCTGTCACATAAGTAGAATTTTGCAGTTATTCCTTTTCCTTGAAAAATCTTCTCTGGGCAATATTTGCTTTGAAAAAGTAGGCATATATTTTTATGTAAATGAAGACCATTAAACATTCCGTTAAAGCATTATGACTATTTTTAAAAGGGGCATAAATATTATAATATTAAAAACTGATTTTTCTTATAGCTTTGAGCACAGTTTACACTTCATTTTCAAGTGGGATGAATTCTATTATTATTTAAATTATCTAATTAATATA
Organism: Lasiurus cinereus; assembly: GCA_011751065.1. Taxonomy (NCBI): domain Eukaryota; kingdom Metazoa; phylum Chordata; class Mammalia; order Chiroptera; family Vespertilionidae; genus Lasiurus; species Lasiurus cinereus. Next base: position 39,617,239 of record JAAGEH010002531.1, on the reverse strand, counting down.
GGAGTTTTTATTGAACAGGACATTAGTTTTTATTGAACAGGACATACATTTTATGTTATGATGCTCACATTGCTTTGAGTATAATTACAATTCATGGTATACCAAAATAAAATGTCAACCTGTTAATAGTTTGCTGTATGTACACAAAATTTCCATTTACTCTGTTTCATTTTTATTCCAGTTATCTCAGTACCATTTAATATCATCATGTCATAACTTCTCACCTGCACAACCTCTGGGTTGATGGGTAATTTGTAGGACACATTCTTTTTTTTTCCATATATTTTATTGATTTTGTACAGAGGAAGAGAGAGGGATAGAAAGTTAGGAAAATCGATGAGAGAGAGACATCAATCAGCTACCTCCTGCACCCCCCACTGGGGATGTGCCTGCAACCAAGATACATGCCCTTGACTGGAATTGAACCTTGCAGTCCGCAGACCGATGCTCTATCCACTGAGCCAAACCGGTTTCGCCTGGGCGCATTCTTGATGGAGGAAATTTGTATGTGTTTACTATATGAGAAGGGAACAGCCTTATGGGGTAATTTTTCTCAAAATCTTTTAGGAGAATTCTTTATACACTGAGTGGCTAGATTATTATGATCTCTGAACACATAATAATCTGGCCACTCAGTGTATATCCTATATAATAAAAGGCTAATATGCAAATTGTCCCCTCTATCAGGAGTTCGACCACCAGGCAGGCCGGCCAACTGACCATGTCCCCTCCCCCTAGTCAGGCTGGCCAGACCCCACCCATGCACAAATTCATGCACCAGGCCTCTAATACACACACCACACACACCCACATTAGATGTATATGCACACACTGAGTGGCCAGATTATTATGCATTCAGAGATCATAATAATCTGGCCACTCAGTGTATAAGGTGAACTTGCTCTGGAATGTGAGAAGTGATTCCTTATGGATAGTACATTTTTAACCCTTATTTGGGTTGGTTTTTGTTGTTGACGTAATATATTTTGCTGAATCCCTAGCATCAGCGTATATTATGCTAGTATATTGTTAACATTAAAGGTTTTGATTCTGTGTATGTACATGCTAACCAACTTATATTTTATTTAATCAACATACTCATATATGAAAATATATTACAATTATTTTTAATGGTAAGAACTTGGCTTAGTATTTTAGGTATATGTTCTTTGGCTTAGTGAAAAACATTCTGATAGTGGAGATGGGGTTGGAAGAAAATTCATTAAGGAATTATTAAATAGAAATTGAATGGGGAAGATGATTAATTTTAACTGAATGATTAACTGGTTTCCCAATGCCAATTTGTTTAAAATAGTCCTGTTTTATCTTAGAAATATATAACTTTCTGAGGTTCTTAGGAATAATATAGTTGGCTATAGTTTTTCCTAATTCAGTTCAGTTGGCAGATCTGTTAACTGCCCAAGATTCCAGTTAAGGTTCTGATTTGAAGAAGTGTTAACCTGGAACAAAGTGAAATCTAGTACCAGCTCAATAATGCCTTGAAGTTTCATAGAATAGAAGAATATAAATAAGTTCTTTGTAAGAAGTGTCAACTTGTTACTGATTTTAGTGTTGACTAATGCTTTTACATTGTAATCCTATATAATAAAGAGATAATATGCAAATTGACTGTCACACATTCATGAGATGGCTGCCCATGACTAGGCTGGCAGGGGGGTTAGTGAGAGAAAGCAAATGACTGAACAAACAGGCTGTGTGGGGTGACCAGGTCAGCCAGAGGTGTTAGTGAGGGACAACCAAACAACTGAACAAGCAGGCTGTGTGGGGCGACCAGGCCAGCAGGGGTGTTAGTGAGGGATGACCGAACTACTAAATAGCAGGTTTCATGGGCAACTAGGCCAGCAGGGCGGGGAGTAGTTTGGGGTAATCAGCTGGCAGCAGGGGGAAGCAGTAAGAGGCAACCAGACTGGAGGATAGGGGGCAGTTAGGGGTAACCAGACTGGGGAGGGGAGAAGTTGGGGCAACCAGGCTGGCAAGAGGGGTAGCTGGGGGTGATTAGGCTGGCGGGGGATCAGTGAAGGGCGACTAGGCTGGCAGGGAGGAGGGAGGCCACTTGGGGGCGACCAGGCCATTGGGGGGGGTGCAGTTGGGACAACCAGGCAGGCAGGGGGTGGCAATTAGGAGCGACCAGGCCATCAGGCAGGGCAGTTAAGGGGGATCAGGCCAGCATACAGAGGCAGTGAGGAGTGATCAGGCCAGCAGTTGAGAGGGCAGTTAGGGGTGACAAGGCAGGCTGGCAGGTGAGTGATTAGGAGTTAGTGGTCCAGGATTGTGAGAGGAATGTCCGACTGCCGGTTCGGGCCTAAACCAATAGTCGGACATTCCCTGAGGGGTCCCGGATTGGAGAGAGTGCAGGCTGGGCTGCACTCTCTCCACATGAATTTTGTGCTCCGGGCCTCTAGTGATAATTATAATGAGCTAACATTTATTGAGGATTTACTTTGTGCAAGGCACAATGCTAATCACTTTTATGTATATTACCTAAATTGTAACCACACTATGAAGCAGGTACTATGTTACTTAGTTTTATATATAGATAGGGAAACTAAAAGAGAATATGAGTTACTTGTCCAAGATTACACAGAAAGGAAGGTTGGAGCTGGATCGCTTGACTCCAGAGCCCAGAGTCTAGAGTTACATGTTATATCACTTACAGAGTACCAAAATGAAGAAGTAATTGACATTTTAAAACCAAATACGACAGATATGCTTTCAAAGATACCTTACTTAAAGTACTTAGGAAAGCAAATTGAAATTTTATATGAAGAAGAGTCATTCAGCTTGCAAATCAGGTCAACAAAATGGACTAAATATTTCATTAGTATTCTACCTACATTTGGAATCCAACAAGTGGTTTGGAATTGGATAGAAATTAGCAACAGAGTAATTCATCTCACATTACCTTTCTGTTTTTGTTTTTATCTCTGTAAAGTAGACAGATTGTTTAAAGTAAGTAGGCCTAAATATTTTACTCTTCATAGGAGTGCAAATAAATGACTGATTATAGTTGTTGGTTACTATAAAAACACTTTGGAAAAGATTTTAATAGATTACAGAAACTCAAATTGATACCTTTTATCTAAACCTGGAAGAATTTCTGTGAACTTTAAAATACTCATAACCATATATTGTCTTTTTAAAACAGATTAGTAGATAAACCTTTAAAAATTATTTCTCTAAAGGTTGATACTTGACTTAGAATGTTCTGAACATTTAATACTTTTTTAGTAAGTTAGATGCCATTTAATGTTAACAGAGTAATGATTTTCTATCTTACAATCTTTTCAATTCTGTCTAAGCCTTCCTTAACAGAACTACTTTTATTTTGAGGCAAAAGATTTTGAGTAAATTTGTTAATCAAGCTTTCATGAGAGTTAGAAATCCTAATGGGAATAAAGTAATTATTAGTAAGAGTCATTCTTGTATAATAGAATGGAATGGAATTTTAAGGCTGGAAGAGTTCCTGCATTTTTATAGATAAAAAATGGAAATACACATAGCTCAATAGTATTATATCACTATTATTTAGATCTTTTCCTCTGGAGCTTTTTCTCCTATTCTAGAGATTGTGTATTTATCTAGTTGTTAAATGAGAGCAAATTAGATGAGGCATCCTAGAATCTGTTTTTGTCCTGTTTCATTAATCATTACTCTTATTTGATTAATAATTTAAAGGGATTTTAAAGTTTATTTTTAATGTGAGTTTTTATTTAGATTCACTAGGTTTTTATTTATTTTTATTCAAGTAGTTTGTCAGTATACTTTTATTGTATTAATAATTTGCATTAAAATTATTTTAACTTCTGAAAGAATTTATTTTCTATAATTTCAGTCAGTAATACATTTTTGAAAATGCTTAAAATTATTATAATGGGTAAGTGTGGTTTTTAGGATTATAGTGTATAGTTACATGTTATTCAGATTTTTTGTTTTTGGTCTGTCAGGGAAAGTAATTATTAACAACATATGCAGAGTTTGCCAAGATCTATTTGTGTTAACTAAAGAAAGGTCTGCCACTGGAGCTGAAATGCATCATAGTGTACTTTTTTTTTTCTTTCTTTAATAAGTATAATCCTCTACCAAAACACAGTTTGAATCCCAGGACTTTAAAAAAAATGGACAACTTAATGAAGACGAATTAATAATCCTTACAAATTGACTTTGTAGACACTGGAAATTTCTACTCTATTGATTATTTTTAGTCCAATGATTCCAATTTTATTGTTTAAACATGTCATGATGAGATTGCACAGGGCACTTCTCTTTTGTGTATAATCTGCTCGTAGAGATGTCTGCAGACCCACTCTGTAAAAATATAGTTCTGAGTGTAGGATCGTTTCCTCCCAAGTTCTGGTTATTTTCCTGGCAGGCACTACTTTCTTCCTGAGCCTTTGATCAAGAGACATACAGGTATCACATGTTTCCTTCTCAGGGGAGAGGCCCTTTAGGTAGTACTTCTCTGGTTTACTCTGTAATTGCCCTTTAAAAAAGGGCCAAAAGAATTTTTTGCCAAACAGTGAATGTATTAGGACTCTTTTTCCTGGGATTACTCTATTTTCAAATCAAATGCATAAGAAACAGCAATGTTTTGAAAAATACTAAATGAAAACATGGTGTAAAATACATTCGCTCTTGGGAATATTTTTTTCATTTATAATTTTTGTTGAATAAACCTCATAACTTGATTGTAAACATTTCTTTTCTATTTGTTTTTTGATTCCACAGTCCATACGGTAACACTGTTTCTAAATATCTTCGGATGCTTGGCTTGGTTTTGTGTTGATGCTTCAAGAGGGGTTGATTTTGGATTGAGTATCCTGTGGTTCTTGCTTTTTACTCCTTGTTCATTTGTCTGTTGGTACAGACCACTTTACGGAGCTTTCAGGTAAAATGTGTGTACTTTAAAATATGCTCTTTAAAACCTGTGAAGTAAATACTCATGCTACACTTTAATGGGAAAATTGGCATTTTCATTAATTTTTTTTATTGTATAACATCTTCAGAGAAGTCTATATATCATATTCATGTGTATTCAACCACAAGTGATCATTATAGCCTAAATCTTAAATGAAATTAGGTAACATAAATGCATGTAATGTTTAAAGTGAATCACTTTCACCTAGCAACTTTGTAAGTATGTTCTGTGTAAATTCACTTTTGGTTTTTCAAAAGACAGCAACATTTTAAATATATTTAGACTATAAGATGGAGTATAATACTTTGCATGGTTTATCTAATTGTTGGTTAGGAGTAACATATCCTAAATGCATATTCTGTGGGCAACTAGTAGTTGTGGAAAAAATGGTTCATTAACTTATATTTGGTAATAGCTCGATAATAAAATTCAGCAAGTTACTGCATTTTAGGATTTCTTAGACTCTTTAAGAGCCTAGTGTGCTTTATGATTTGACCATGAAACCGTTATTATTATATTTATTATTATTTTGTCAAGCACCTTTTTGGACTATTGTTTTAAGAAATAAACATTGGGAAATGCTGATTTAGATGCTAGCACTGTTTGAGTCCATATATTCAATATCAACTCATTTTTATTTGAATAAACTAATTTATGAATAATAAGCCTCTTTCAACTCTCATGAATGAGAGGTAGCATTACTGAGAAATAGGCATATAGTATTGTGCAGATGATATATTAGGGAAATTAGAAGGTCATATTCAATTGTTTAACTTTTTTTCCATTTCAACATAAAATTTCTTTGATTAATTAGAATGTTTACCATTCCCACCTCACACACACAAAATATGGAATTAGAAACCCAGATATGTAAACAGATGGGGTTGAGGGGACAGAAATAAAAGAGAAGATTGAGAATTTGGAGAGAAAAGGTGTCACTCAATAGAAAACTAAATTGGCTAGAAATAAAATGAGGGGAAACTAGATGGGAGGAGGGAAAATGAGGAAAGAACCTTTGGATATTTATTGAAATATGGGAGTTTTGTTGTCAAGGAGTGGGGCAAGGGAGCCCTGTAGATGTGGGTTAGAGAGAATTAAAAGGAACTATTTACTTTTTGCATGATATAGGAAGAGAGTTCTTTTCTTTGTTATCTTAGCCTGGCTCACACGGTTTATCAATTTTTTTAAAATTTATTTTATTGATTTTTCACAGAGAGGAAGGGAGAGGGATAGAAAATCAGAAACATCGATGAGAGAGAGACATCGATCAGCTGCCTCCTGCACGCCCCCTACTGGAGATGTGCCCGCAAGCAAGGTACATGCCTCCGACCAGAATCAAACCTGGGACCTTTCAGTCCCCAGGCTGACGCTCTATCCATTGAGCCAAACCCGTCTCGGCGGTTTATCAATTTTTAATTTTTTGACATCTGGCCTCTGTCTGCCTACTTTTGTCATGTAACCAGTATAACAATAATAATACTGGTGGGTAGCAATGGGATATATCAATTTGAAAGTTAAAAGTGATCTGAGACTAGAGACTTTGGATTTTAAACCTCTGTGACAAATGTAGCCAAACACACTATTAAAAACCAGTTTTTGCCCTGCCCGGTGTTGTTAAATGGTCCAGTCAGGGACATGTACCTGGGTTGTGGGTTTGATCCTTGGCCCCTGTCAGTGCATGAGTGGGATGCAACCAGTTGATGTGTCTCTCTTACATCTATGTTTTTATATCTCCCTCCCATTTGCCCCTTCCACTCTCTAAAAAAATCAATGGAAAAATGTCCTCAAGTGACAAAACAACAAAAAAAAAGTCTTTTGCCATTTATTACTTGAAGTCACTCAGTTCCTTTTATTCTCTTTCTTTGCCAGTTGTAGGCTAGATTTTTAGCTGAATTGCAATTCTTTAGAGCAGTGGTTCTCAACCTTCCTAATGCCGCGACCCTTTAAGACAGCTCCTCATGTGGTGGTGACCCCCAACCATAAAATTATTTCTGTTGCTACTTCATAACTGTAATTTCGCTACTGTTATGAACTGTAATGTAAATATCTGATATGCAGGATGTATTTTCATTGTTACAAATTGAACATAATTAAAGCATAGTGATTAGTCACAAAAACAATATGTAATTATATATTGTGAAATATTTATTTCTAATTACAAATAAATGAAATTTTGTCTTGAATCGTGGGTAACAGTCTTCATATGACAACAGTAAACTACATTGCTACATTGAGGAGCGGTGTGTTGGTTCCTAAGACCATGGGAAATAGGTGTTTTCCAATAGTCTTAGGCGACCCCTGTGAAAGGGTCGTTCAACCCCCAAAGGGGTTGCGACCCACAGGTTGAGAACCGCTGCTTTAGAGTATATCACAAATATGCTAATTATCTGGGTTTCACTATTTGGAGCAGAATTGAAAGGAAACAATTATTATGGGGAAAGTTGAAATTAGAATATTTGAAATCATTAATATACATCCTTTCAGTGTGTGACTTTGGGATTTTCTTCACCCAGATTGCCAAGTGTTTGTGAGTCAAAGACTTTTTGAAAGTACTTGGTAAAATTTGTTAAACATTTATTCACCACAAATTTCTTCCTTAAATATTAAACTCAAACCAGATACATTGGATATGATTATTTATATTAAATATAGGATTTTAAAAGAGCTTTTACTTATTCATGTAGGTGCTTTACTAGTATTTGAGATTGATTTTGATAGCGATTTCTGCCTTTGAGAAAGGGCAGTCAGAATATTCAAGGGTTTTGTATTGTATTTTAAGAATGATGATTAAGAAATGAAACATCTGAACATACTATTATAAGTCCGTAGATAATGGATAAGTAAAACTTTTTAGGCCAGGTATATATATATATACATATATATATACACACATATATTTTTAGTCCTCACCCAAGGATATTTTTCTTTCTTTTTTAAAAAATATATTTTTATTGATTTCAGAGAGAGAAAGGGAGAGGGAGAGATTTAAATATTAATCCAGTCAAGGGCACTGCCAAACTAGTTTTTACATCATACAATGATGAGAGAGAATCATTGATTGCCTGCCTCCTGCACACCCCCTACTGGGGATCAAGCCCGCTCATGCCTTTGACCAGAATTGGACCCAGGACCCTTTCGTCTGCAGGCCGATGCTCTATCCATTGAGCCAAACCGGATAGGGCAATATTTTTCCATTGATTTTTAGAGAGAGTGGAAGAAAGAGGGAAAGAGAGAGAGAAACATCACGTGAGAGAAACACAGTAATTGGTTGCCTCCTGCACACATCCCAACTGGGGCCCGGGCTGGGGAGGAGTCTGTAATCGAAGTATGTGCCCTTGACTGGATTCAAACCTGGGACCCTTCAGTCTTCAGGCTAATGTTCTATCCACTGAGCCAAACCAGCTAGGGCTATATGTGATTTTAAAAGTTAAGTTTATTAGGTATCAGAATTAAACTTGGAGTTGCCATTTTTGTCATTTATATGTTTTTTTAAATATGTTTTTATTGATTTCAGAGTAGAAGGGAGGAGAGAGAGAGAAACATTAATGAGGAGAGAGAATCATTGATAGGCTCCTGAACACTCCTTACTGGGGATAAGCCCGAAACCCAGGTATGTTTCCTGATCAGGAGTCAAACTGTGACCTCCTGGTTCATAGGTGGATGCTCAACCAGTGAGCCATACTGTCCGGGCTCATTTATATGTTTTTAAAAGATTATAACTAGGTATTCTTAATTTTATGCTTCCCCAAATCACTAAGCATTATGTAAACACTTTAAAATATTTATTAGGTAATTATTAATGAGGTAGTGTGTTGTTGACGTATAACTATTGGAAACATACTGAGAAAAGGTTAGAATTCTGGCTTCCCCACTTAAAAATTGTGTGCTCTTAGGAAATTGCAGTAAAATCTCTCAGTGCCTCTGTTGATTATAAATTGGTAATAGTATTTGCTGAGTTGATAAGAGGATTAGGGATAATGTATGTACCATCTTTGGCTTTGTGGGTGGTCAACAGTTCACCAAAGATAATATGGATGACAAAAAGCACATGAAATAGTGCTCAGCAACATTAAGTATTAGAAAAATGTAAATTGAATATCAGATGAATATCACTATATACTTGTTAGCATGACTAACATGTAAAGGACTGACCATACCAAATGTAGATGTGGAGGAACTAGAACACTTATATACTGGTTTTGGGAATATAAAATGAAATAGATGCTTCATTAAATAGTTTGGCAGTTTCTTAAAATGTTAAACACAAGCTTCCTGGGTGTTCCAGAAACAACCTAAATGACTATCAGTAAGTGAATGAATAAAATTGGTCTATCTATACAATGCACTACTACATAACATTGAAAAGGAAGGAACTTTGACACATGTATCATGAATGAATCTCCAAATAATTGTGTTGAGTGAAAGAGGCAGACAAGAAGAGAGTATATAGTGTATGATCCCTTATATATAAAACTCTAAAATATGCAAGCTATACTGACAGAAAACAGTGGGTGGGTGGAGAGGGAGGGATTACTTATGTGCACAAGGAAACTTGGTACATACATATGTCAAACCACTGAACTCTACATTAAAATAGTGGCAGTTTATTGTATGTTAATTATAATTCAGTGAAACTAGTAAAAAAAGGAAAAGTAATTTTTTTTTGTTAAGATGTTTGGGATACAGTTGGAAATTGACAAAGTGAGGTTGCAGTAATAAAAACAATATCTATTATTTGGATAAAGGCTTCACATAAATTACGTTATTGTAATTTCAAACCTTAGATAGTTGCCGCTGGTATGTTTAAAAATATTTTATTTTTTAACATTGAGTGTCAGTCTGCATGTGAATATAAAGGTATTAAGAAAAATGACATTTTCTCCTTCTTTCTCCCCTCCCCCCACCACCTTTTTTAAAAAGGAGTGACAGTTCATTCAGATTCTTTGTATTCTTCTTCGTCTATATTTGTCAGTTTGCCGTACATGTACTACAGGCTGCAGGATTTCACAACTGGGGCAACTGGTAAGTCATTTTATTATTCTAGTTAATCTGTTCATCTTGTATCTTTATGTAATTTTTGGCTTCCTAAAAGTAGTTAACAGAGCAAAGCCACATTAGCAAAAGGAAATAAATAAAAGTAAAAATTGCATTTTTTTTAGTATTTAATTTTCTAAGGCATCACCTTTTGAAAAGCCATTCTATTTGAAAATTATGTTCCCATTTAAAAAAATGACACATTATATCTAGTTTAAATAAAATGTGTATATCATGGGCACTAAGAGGAAATTTTGTAAAAATGAGACTGAGGAGTGATCAGATAGGAAGGCCAAAATAGTGGAAGGGAGAGAAAAGAAATTCAAGGGTTCTAAGGAAAAGGGACCTATTATGTGTAAAGCACTCTTTTAAGTATACAAACATGTTTTCATATACATACACATGCACATGGACACGCCTTTGAAGAGAGGAATCACTGCATACACATTCATACTACTATATATATATTTTTTTCTTTTTTATTGAATTTATGAGGGTGACATTGATTAGTAAAATTATATAGGTTTCAGGTGTATAATTCTATAATACATCATCTGTATATTGTATTGTGTGTTCACCACACCAAATCAAGTCTCTTTCCATTACCATTTATCTCCCTCATACTGACTCTTCTAACTCCACCATCCCCCTTCCCTCTGTAACTCCCCATACTGTTGTCTTTATGTCTATGAGTTTTCTTCTTCTTGTTGTTTTTTTCTCAATCTTTTTACCTTTTTTCACCCAGCCCCACAACCCTCCTCCCCTCTTACAGCTATCAGTCTGTTCTCTATCTGTGAGTCTGTTTCGATTGTTTTTTAGTTTATTTTGCTGATGAGATTCTACATATGAGTGAAATCATATGGTACTTGTCTTTCTCTGACTGGCTTATTTCACTTAACATAACACTCCTTAGGTCTATTCATACTGTCACACAAGGTAAGATTTTCTTTTTTTTTTTTTTTATAGCCAAGTAATATTCCTTTGTATAAATGGGCTACAGCTTTTTTTATCCATTCATTTATTGATGGACACTACATCTGCTTCCAGATCTGTACATATATTTTTAAATAATATAATCATTCTCCATATGACAAAAGGTCACTCATTAAGAGATCCTCAGAAATGGACACTATTTGGACCCAGGTTAGGAGGTAATAGCAGATACATCTCTCTCTTCATACACTCTGGAGCAAACATTCCTTGAATGAACCCACAGATGGAAAAGAGCACATCTCTAAAATTATCCTTCCCTCTCTTCTTTCTTTTATAACTTGAGTTACATGCAGTTAAATTCTTAAAATATATATATATAAAATATATATATATTCAGGGAAGGAGAGGGAGAGATAGAAACATCAATAAGAGAGAATCATTGATAGGCTGCCCCCTGTACATCCCCTACTGGGGATTGAGCCCACAACCTGGGCATGTGCCCTGACTGAGATGCTAACTGAGACCCCTAGGTTCATAGGTGGATATTCAACTACTGAGCCATACTGGCCTGGCACAATTGAATTTTTATAAGCTAAGAGCATATACTAGGCAAATTTACTGCAGTGTACATAAACTAAAATGAGCATGTAACTAGAGTGTATTAAGGACTTACATTTAGTATGATATTATTGAATCGGAGTAGTGACTGGCAATCAGATAGCTTTTGGTAGCTTTGCAGATCAAATGCAGATAATATATTGGTATTTTAAGTAGGTTCTAGGAAAAAGTAGCATTTGTTATCTTTTATTTTTTAAGATTTATTTATTCATTTTTAATATATATATATATTCTTAATTTAATAAATCTTTATTCAGATTATTATAATTGCTTCTCTTTTTTTTCCCCCATAGCTCTCCTCCACCCGGCTCTCACTCCCCTCTGCCCTTACCTTCCCTCCATTGTCCTCATCCATAAGTGTACCATTTTTGTCCAGTCTCTCCCTGCACTCCCTCACCTCTTCCCCCCTAAGAATTGTCAGTCCACTCCCTTTCTATGCCCCTGATTCTATTATAGTCACTAGTTTATTCTGTTAATCAGATTTTTAATTCACTTGACTTTTAGATTCACTTGTTGATAGATATATATTTGTTGTTCATAATTTTTATCTTTACCATTTTCTTCTTCTTGGTGTTGATGAACTCATTTAGTTTTTTCTTATCTGTGAAGCTCTTTATTTGACCTTCAATTCTGAATGATAGCTTTGCTGGGTAGAGTAATTTTGGTTGTAGGTTCTTGCTCTTCATCACTTTGAATATTTCTTGCCACTCCCATCTGGCCTGCATAGTTTTTGTTGAGAAATCAGCTGACAATCGTATGGGTGCTCCCTTGTAGGTAATTAACTCTTTTTCTCTTGCTGCTTTTAAAATTCTCTTTGTCTTTTGCTCTTGGTATTTTAATTATGATCTGTCTTGGTGTGGTCCTTTTTGGATTCCTTTTGTTTGGGGTTTTGCGCACTTCCTGGACTTGTAAGTCTATTTTTTTCACCAGGTGGAGGGAGTTTTCAGTCATTATTTCTTCAAATAGGTTTCGAGTATCTTGCTCTCTCTCTCCTTTTGGCACCCCCATAATTCTGATCTTGTTACGCTTAAAGTTATCCCAGAGGCTCCTTACACTATCTTCCAATTTTTGGATTCTTTTTCTTTTTGCTTTTCCAGTTGAGTGTTTTCTGCTTTTTTGTATTTCAAATCTTTGACTTGATTCTTGTGTTCCTCTAGTCTGCTGTTAGGCCCCTGGATCTCAGTGTTGCTCGGTAATCGTTGCAGCCCTCTCTGTGCACACTTGCGCGCCTGCAGATCTCTGCCTTTGTGGCTCCCCTGAGTTTCCTTGCCCTCCGGGGATCCATTTGAGTCTGGGTCACCAGGGTCTTGCCCAAAACTGGGGCTCAGTGCAGTCAGGAAGTTCCCTCTTCCTCCCATTAGAGAAAGCCAGTGGCACAATGGGAAGTCAATCCTCTCTGCAAGTACTCGGGCACGCACGCTTCTAGACCTCTGCCTTTCGTGGCTCCCCTGAGTTTCTGTGCACTCCTCTGTTTTCCCGACAGTCCAGACTCCCCTCCCTCCCACCTTACCCCCTGTATGAGTCTCGCCTGGAACTGGGGTTCAGTGCATTCAGGAGTTTCCCTCTCCCTTCTGCTAGAGCAGTAGTTCTCAACTTTCCTAATGCCACTACCCTTTAATACAGTTCCTCATGTTGTGGTGACCCCCAACCATAAAATTATTTTCGTTGCTACTTTGTAACTGTAATTTTGCTACTGTTATGAGTCGTAATGTAAATATCTGATATGCAGGATGTATTTTCATTGTTATACAAATTGAACATAATTAAAGCATAGTGATAATCACAATTAGATATTGTGAAATATTTATTTCTAATTACAAATAAATGAAATTTTGTCTTGAAGCATGGTGTAGCATGAGTAACAGTCTTAATATAACAACAGTAAACTACATTACTACATTTTCCGATGGTTTTAGGCGACCCCTGTGAAAGGCTCATTTGACCCCCAAAGGGGTCGCGACCCACAGGTTGAGAACCACTGTGCTAGAGGAAGCCATCTAGGCACTACACCGCCTGTGTGTCTTTGTACCTCAGCTTTTTGCAGTTCCTCTGAGTCTCCATGAGCCCCTCTCTTCTAGTTGTAGAATTTCTACTTAGCCAGCTTTCCTGTAGTTCTGGATGATATTCGTTTTGTCTTTTAGCTGTAGTTTTGAAATTGTTGTGTGAGGCAACATTTTAGGTATTCACCTATGCTGCCATCTTGTTTCTCCACCTATTTTTTAAGATTTAAATAAATGTTTTTTGATTTCAGAGAGAAAGGAGGGGGAGAGAGAGATAGAAACATCATTGATGAGAGAGAATCATCACCCAGCTGCCTCCTGCATGCCTCCTATTAGTGATCAAGACCACAACCTAGGCATATGCCCTGACTGGGAATCTTAACAGTGACCTCCTGGTTCATGGGTCGATGCTCAACCACTGAGCCACATAGGGCAGTGATTTCATTATCAGTTTAAATAGTGCTTAGTCTTTGGCATTTGAGGAAATGGAAATGTTTTAAATATTTAATTAAAAGATATTGCTCATGTTAAAAGCACAATTTTTTTTATTATGAAACTGAAGTAATATCTTACTCTTTAGCACAAACTTTGAAAAAGTGTTAAAATTGAGCACAACAACATGTGTAGTAATGAAATAGCACAGGAGTCTACAAGTGAGTATGCATATAGATGACCTGTTTTAAGATGGATCTCATGTAATTCAGCAGATTTAAACTATTTGAGTTAATTATAGATTCCCATACAATTATATAAAAAAATAATTCAGAGAGATCCCAAGTACTCTTTCCCTAGTTTTTCCAGTGGTAACTTGGTCAAACTATGGTATAATATCAAAACCAGGATTTTGACATTGATTAAGGCAGAATAGAGAATACTTCCATCCCAAAGGATCCCTTATGCTGCCTTTTATAGCCAAATTCACTTTCCTCCTGCTCCAATTCCTCCTTAATGCCAACTATCACTGATTTGTTTGTCAATCCTGTTATTTTGTCATTTCAAGAATTATATAAATGGAATTATATGTTATATAATTACTAGTATATAAATAGAATTATACAGTATATAACTTTTGGCATTTTTCCCTTCAGCATCATTCTTGGGTGGTTCATTCAGGTTGTTGTGTGTATTTATTCCTGAGTAGTATTTCATGGTATTGATGTACCAAAATTTGTTTAACTAGAGTTGAAGGGCTCTGGAGTTCCTAGTATTTGGGCTATTATGAATAAAGTCACTATAAACATTTGTGAACATAAATTTTTATTTCCCTGTGATAAATACTCAAGATTATAATTGTTGGTTGATATGGAAGTTGCATATTTAGTGTTTTTTTAAGAAACTGACAGTTTTCCAGAATGGCTGTACTACTTTACATTCTCACAAACTATGTGTTAGTGATTCAGCCTGCACATCTTCACCAGCATTTGGTATTGTCACTGATTTTATTTTACTCATCCTAATAGGTGTATAGTGATATCTAATTGAGGTTTTAATTTGTATTTCCCTAATAACTAATGATGTTGAACATCATTTCATGTGCATAGTTGTGACCTTTGTATCCCCTTTGTGAAATATCTCTTTATGTCTTCTGCCCATTTTCCTATCTTTTTTTTTTTGCTGTTGGAGTTTGAAAGTTCTTTATATATTCTGGATGCTAACCCTTTGTTGGATATATGGTTTGCAATGTTTTCTTTCATAATTAAGCAGAATTTAAAATGAACTTTTAAAAGAAAGTAATAATGAACTCCTAGGCTTAAAAAAATATAAAATCTAGTGGTATACACTTAAGGCTAGAGTTTGATGCCTGGATTTGAATTCTTATTATGCCATTTAGCTGTATGACCTTGGGCAGGTAACTGAATAGCTCAGTGACTCAGTTCCTCACCTGTAAAATAGAGATTAAAAACAGCATTATTTTATAGGATTGTTGTGAGAATTAAATGAGTTAACGTTTAAAGAACAAGAACATTGTTTGCCTCATAAGAGCTGAATATATGTTAGTTGTTAATGTTATTTTTAAATATGCATTGATTTATTTGCCTAATTATACTTTCTTTTTGTTACTTGATAGTGGTTGGATTTCATCACTTACTGGTCTCAACATAAGTATTCCTGTTGGAATCATGATGATAATCATAGCAGCACTTTTCACAGCATCAGCAGTCATCTCACTAGTTATGTTCAAAAAGGTAAATGAAATTTTATGTCTGCAAATTTTTATAGTGAAACTCATTTTCCTATTTTGCTCTTATTGTAACCTCAAGCCATTTTTGTGTGTGCAAGTTTGCTCTCTGAGGATTACTTTTTACAATTAATAGTTATGCATAGATATATTTTTGAAAATTGCATCACATTTTTACTTCCTATAAAAAGGAGATACTTTAAAATCTTGTTAACTGAAGGATTTTTGTATTAACTGAAGAGTCAAACTTATTTCTAAAATTTGGATTATTTAAAATATTCTTATTTCTTTTTTGAATATTAAATATATTAGCCTGATTAATGAAGTGTGATGTTTGCATTTTATTTGTATTTAAAATGTAAAGACACTAACTTATTTATCTAAGGTGTAAAGTGAGCTGGTGATAGGTTCAGGCTGGGTTATGACTAGTGACTGCCCAATTATCTACACTTCTTCCTATTGAATTTCCATGGCTGTTTTCACAGCCTTAAAAAAATCATTACATAGTGTAGGAGAGAAATCTGTGTTTTTGTTTGTTTATATAAGGTTTAATGGTGTTTTATGATGTATTACAGGAATGTTTTCTATTCTACATATGTTCAAACTTGAAACCCTTGGAATAACACTGTGTTTTAAAATGACAGATTTTTGATAGGTCTCACTCTGAAGAAATAAGTATATACAACATTTTTCTTTATTTTTTAATGACCAGTTAATTGAGACATGTACAAGGAGTGTTTAGAAATAATTGTACCTTATATTTAAGAACACTCTACACTCTTGAAATATTTTACTTGTACATTTGCCTTTTGTCCTCAAAACTGGCTGAAGGGTAGACTATTTTTTTCTGTCCAAGTTTTGCTACTCATTTTCTCTTATTAAAGCGTTTATTTTCTGAACTACACACACATAGTATTGAAACTCAGCTTTCTAAAGCTACTGAATCCTAGTCTTTTTGCATTCCTCCTCCTTGAAGCCTTCTGTGCTATAATGTGGCTCCTCTTCTTCAGTCTTTATAATTGTGTTCTGATTCTTCTACCTCTGAGCCAATTCTTTCTTTTTCATTTATTTCTTTGCCCACTTCATTAGTAAAAGTCTTCTTAAATGCAGTCAGCTCACTGCCTTTTGTGCTGTAAAATATTTTTTCATGGAAATTTCAACCTCCCTACATTGTTTCACTTGCTTTTCTGCCTGGATGACCTAGAATGTTGGAGTTGGAAGACATAATGCTTTGTATAAACATTTAGTTGCATACTCAGGTGACTGTTTACATCACCAGTTGATTGGTATCATTGTCTCACAGTAATGCATCATAAACTCATAATTTTTCTTCTGAGAACCAGCTCTTCTTCCAGAAGTTCTGATTAATATTCAAGAAACATTTATTAAGACTACATATTGTGTCCTGTCCAGTGTGGCTCAGATGGTTCATCCATTCTATTCAGTAAGTCAGAGCACTTACCTAGGTTGTGGGTTTGACCCCCATTGAAGTGCATATGGGAGACAACCGATGGATATCCCTCCCGCCCCCCCATCCATTCCTTCCTCCCCCCTTCTCTCTCCCCCTCCCACCCTCCCTTTCTCTCTCTTTCTCTCTCTCTCTCTCTCATATCAATGGACATGTCCTTGGGTGAGGATTACAAAAACAAACAGGCAAAACAAAAGACTACATATTGTATGATTCTATTTATATGAAATATACAAAATAGGCAAAACTATAGAAAGAGAAAATAGATTCATTAGTGGTTGTCTATGGCTGACAGTAGGGTGAAGAATGACTGTTAATGGCTATGGAATTTCTTTTTTGTGTGATGAAAATGTTCTAAAATTAAGTTATAAAGAGGATATATTCATGCTATTAATATACTAAACACCACTTTAAAAACCTAATTCTATACAAATTTTATCTCAAGCTTTTTTTAAAAAAAGGAATGTTTATTTTAAATACCTACTATAAATAAGGTGATACTAAGTACTTTCTCAGATGGTTCTGTTTAACATTTGTGTCAGCACTTTGACTACGTCTGTCAGTGCTTCCATTATGTTTTAAATCACTTTCCTAGTTATTTTACCATCTTTCTGTCCTTTTCTTCCTTTCCATTTCCAACCTCAGCTAATCCAGAATTTTTTTACCAGTCACACCCTGCTCCCACTTTCTTCAGTCCATTTGGTATATAGTTACTATGTTAATCTAAAAAAAAGACCTCCAAACAAACCTAGCACTCTGAAAATTTTTGAAGTGGACATAGGGTAGGAAATGGAATTGTGGTGAATGTGGGAGGTAGGACTAGTCCTTTTCACAGCTCCTGGATCCAGACTTTCTATTCCAATCAAACTATACTATGTACTCTATTTCTTAAAAATACATCCTGCACCTTCCTTTGCCCCAGTTCTTGTTCATGCTATGCTTCTTAACTTTCAGGTTACTTCATCTCTACTAGTGTTCTTTCAAGCACTTGCTCAAATCTTCCTGCCTCTTTCACAGAATCTTTCTTAGGGATTATGTCAACCTCTATTTTATTGTGGAACTTGCTGTCTGTATTACAGATTGGGATCTGGGGATACACTACTTACACTACTTTATGTATCTTATAGTGTACATTTTCTGGGTACGCAGCTTGTTAAATTCCTCCATGGTGAGTATATCTTGTTGCATTGGAATTAAATGAGAAGAGCTTTGGAACTACACAACTCAGGTCAAAATTCTGGCGTCTTCACATTTGTATGAACTGAGGCATGCTTCTGTAACTGCTCAGGTTCATTGTCTTCACCCATACTCTAAGCTCCATGGCAACGGGACCTAGTCTCTGTGCTTTCAGGCTGTATTCCTCACATTTAGAACACTGACTGGCAATGATTGGCAGGTGATAGGCATATATTTATGTGTGTGTGTGTGTGTGTGTATTGGATGGATGAAAGAATGGGAATAATTGCTATTTTTATAGGGTTGGTATGAGGATTAAGTGAAATAAAGAATACAAATTGCATAGCACAGGGCCTTAATTAAAATTAATATTCTTTTCTGGTCTTTTGACCTCTTTATCATGTTATATTCAGGGTCTGGTCTGATGTGTAATTTTGTTGAGTAGGTGCCTGTATCAGTCAGTGTTCCATCAGAGAAACAGAACAGAATAAAGCTATTTATTGAGATGAATTGGCTTATGTGGTTGGGGGGGTTGGCCAGATCAGTCTGAAACCCACAGGGTGGTCAGGAAGGGTTGTAAGCTCAAGCAGAAGCTGAAGCTCTAATCCACAGGTGGGATTTTTTTTTCTTAGAAAAACCTCAGTTCTGTTCATAAGGCGTTTTAACTAATAGATCAGGCTCACTCATATTATTCAGGATATGCTTTTTTTCAGCGTGAACTGATTATAGATGATAATCATATATGCAAAACACCTTCACAGCAACGTCTAGATTAGTGTTTGTTGGTAACTGGAGAGTATAATCTGACCATTGTAATGTCTCTGGACAATTCCTTTATTATTCCAAATCTATCATAGGGGATGCTTTTCAAAACTAGAAATGTAATAAATTTAGAATACAGTAGAGGGTTTTGTGGTATGTTGTAGGTTCCATTCATTTGTTAAACAACCATTGAAGAGTATGTGTTAATATGCCATAAACTCAAGGAGCTCACATTTTGGTGTGGAAGAGAAACAAATGAATAGGTATCATGATCCAGTGATTTAGTGGCCATTATGTGGCCAATATAGGGAGCACACAGGAGGGACATCTAAGTTTTGGAGATCTCTTTTAGTAGTGAGGTCTTTTTATCTTGCCTTGGGTGAGAGATCATGATGAACAGGAATTACCTAAGTAAAGGATTAAGAGGGAAGGTGAGGATAAGTAAGTACCAGGTAGCAGGGATACCATTTTCATATCTAATTGCAGGGAATAGCATGGTATATTCAGGGAATTAAAAATAGCTGAGAATGGATGGGAAATAAGCTTGGTGCTTGAGTCCTGCAAGGAGAAAGTGAGCTGTTGATGGTAGAGGAGAGGTAAAGATGAGGCTGATCACGTAAGTGTACTTATATTCTGTAGGTCTTATAAACTAGGAAACCTTGTTAAGAAATTTGGATTTTGCTCTAGCCTATTGGGTTTGGAGCTGATACCAGCCTGCGGACTGACGGGTCCCAGCTTAGATTCTGGTCAAGGACACATGCCCAGGTTGTGGGCTTGATACCCAGTGGGGGGCATACAGGAAGAAGCCAATCAATGATTCTCTCTTATCATTGATATCTCTATCTCCTCTTCCTTCCTCTCTGAAATTAATAAAAAAATAAAAATAAAAAAGTAATAAAAAAGAAAAAGAAAAGAAATTTGGATATTCTCCAAAGAGTAGTGGTGAGCCACAGAAGAGATTCAAAGAGGAGAGTAGTTGAATTGATGTGATTTGAGCTTTAGAAAAACTATTCAGAAATAGATTTGGGATTTGTGGGGCACTAATGTGGTACTTAGAGAAATTAAGACTTGGAGACAAGCTAGGAAGCTGGTTACCACTAGGAAGTAATGATGGTAGCCTAAACTAAGACAGTGGCAGTAAAGTAACCATAGCCCCGGGGAAAATGAGCAGATAGTGATTGATTTGACTTGGGCCTGGAAGTGAGTGATGAGGAAAGACTCAAGGATGACACCCAGTCTTTTAGATGGTGGGTCATTCAGAAAGAGAGCATCAAGATGTTTTCAACTTTACACATGGAGAGTTTAAAATTCTAGAGGGGCCTTAAAGTATAATTAATCACTTTGTAGGCTTTTGTATAATAAGTTGGGAGCAAAGGAAAGAGCTTTAGGCTGGATTTCTAGACTTGGGAAGTATTGACTTCTTGATGTAAATGGAACATAGAAGGTGAATATGAAGTGAGAAGAGAGTCTAGGATAGAATACTTCCAGCAATTAAGAATTTACTGAGGGAAGAATTTGGAAGGAATTTTAACCAGCAGTGGTGGTGGTGGAGAATGTGTGGCATAGATGCTTAATAGAGTCAAAGTTGTAGAGGAAGTGTTTATTTTGCAGCTGCTGTGTAACTAACTGCTATGTGCAGCATTCTAGTCATTGACCTGCCATGTCCTTCCCCAGATAACAATTCTTCAGGTTCTAGTTGCATGAAAATAAAGGTTTTAGAGCTGTGTTTGTTGTATTCCAGGCATTCAAAAGAAGTATGACTACTTTTCAAATCATTGTATTGATATGGAAATTGTACAGCATACTTTATTTTGGTTGGCTTTTTTTCTGTTACTATATAATTAAAGAAGTTCCCAGTTACTTCTTTTTTTATATGTGTTCACTGTCTTTCAGTCTGTACAAGCTCTTAAACTTCTCTGAATCTCATATTCTTTATGAAGGAAGGAATTAAGATGAGTTATGAAGTAATATAATAATATAAGCTAAAATATAATTTGAGCCAGCTTTCATATTTGTAGTGGCAGATATTTCTCTTACTTTGATAGAAATTGAGATCCCATAAAAGCACCTAATTTTTTTCTTTTCCACTTGCTCAAAATTGTTTTTGTTTTGTTTTGTTTTGTTTTCTAATCTTTGGCCTTATGTAGCCATTGTTTATAACCAGTAGGGGTCAGACTCTTCATAAGCCCTCTAAAAGTTATCTGTACACACAATATTTTGACTCTAGAATTATTACGTTTTATTCGGCTATTTTGTGTTTACATTCCTAGCTAAACACATTCTGTGGTATATATTTCTCTTACAGTGAATACAATTTTGAGAATTTTGTTGGCATTCTGATGCCTTGTATAGTTGGAGTAATCATTGGTATGTAGACTTCCTAGTATGAGCATTATGGTAACTTAACATTGTTTCCCTTGTAGCATCATCTTAGAATACAAATTTAAAAAAAAATTAAAATGCAAACTATCTCTTGTACCCCTTCATAAATAAGGGAATAGGTCAGCCCATACCTTTCACAGATAGATTTCTTAAAATTTTCATTAGATTAAAAAAAAATTTTTCATTAGATTATTTCTACATGTTTTTTAAGGATCTTTCTATAGTACGATTAGAGCTGAATAAGTTTGGGGTTAAGGCAGAGGTGTTATAAGTGAGTCAAATAATAAGTAAATGAATCATAGGAGAATTTGTATGAAGGGTATCCAAAATTTCCCCGTTTTTTTTTAATTTGGTGTGAGAGCTAGAATAACTTAGTATGAAAGAGATAGATAATACATAATTCATATTCCTTTTGGGACCTAGCTTTGAGTGATTTTTTTTTCATGAAACTATAAAAATTGCCTATAGACTTTTCTGTCCACATTCATAAGATAAATATTAGTAGTAATTTTTGGCGTTTTAAAAGAATTTTAGGAAAAATTTATTTCATTTCTTTTAAAAACAAGTTTCCCTAACTGCTTAAAAAGTTTGTTGTATACCAAAATATCTTTTCTGCAAGTAGATATTTTATTTTGTTTGAGGGTATAGAAATTGGCTATATCATCCAGAATAATGATGTCTCATTTATTAAATTGGTGTTTTACAGTAAATGTTTTGTGACAGTAATTTATTACATGTAAGAAATAATAATCTTAGACTAAAAGTGACTTCCCCTTTCTTTGAAAGTATTGTTATTGTTCACCCCCCTTTTGGGGAGCTTTATTTTGGATCTAGGATAAAATGCTAAGAATTTTATTGTACTAGGGTCTTATGATCACAGATAGTCTCCCTCCTTCCCTCCTTTCAATCATCTAACACTATAGTCTTTCCTGATTAGGAATCAATTTCAGATAGTTTACATTGTCTATTAAAATGTTGATCTACATGCTTGTTATCTTCATGCAGGGGATACAGAGTAGGCACAGTAACACTTTTTTCAAAAATTTTTCAAAATATGTTTTTATTGATTTTTTTTTTTTTTAGAAAGAGAGAAAGGGAGCAGGATAGAGAGATACACACATCGATGAGAAAGAAACATCATCGATCAGCTGCCTCCTGCATGCCCTCCACAGAGGATTGAGCCCACAACCCTGGGCATGTGCCCAGATCAGGAATTGAACTGGCAGCCTCTTGGTTCCTGGATTGATACTTAACCATTGAGCTACACTGGCTGGCAGGATACTTTATTTTGTTTATTTTTAAATATTTATTGTTCAGTTTGTTACAGATGTTCCTCATAACTCCCCTCCACCTGATTCCCCACCCCCCTGCCACAGTCCTCATCCATAGGTGTAAGATTTTTGTCCAATCTCTTCCCGCACCCCTCACATTCCCTTTCCCCTGAGAATTGTTAGTCCATTCCCTTTCTATGCCCCTAATTTTATTATATTCACTAGTTTATTCTGTTCATTGGATTTATTCACTTGATTTTTAGATTCACTTGTTGATAGGTATGTATTTGTTATCACTTTGTTGTTCATAATTTTTATATTTACCTTTTTCTTCTTCTCCCTCTTCTTAAAGAATACCCTTCAGCATTTCATATAATCCTAGTTTGGTGGTAATGAACTCCTTTAGCTTCTTCTTGTTTGTGAAGCTCTTCATCTGACCTTCAATTCTGAATGATAGCTTTGCTGGGTAGAGCACTCTTGAATCTATTCATCACTTTGAATATTTCCTGCCACTCCCTTCTGGCCTGCATAGTTTCTGTTGAGAAATCAGCTGATAGTTGCATGGGTACTCCCTTGTAGGTAAATATTTTTTCTCTTGCTGCTTTCAAGATTCTTTCTTTGTCTTTTTCCTTTGGCATTTTAATTATGATGTGTCTTGGTGTGGTCCTCTTTGGATTCCTTTTGTTTGGGGTTCTCTGCACTTCCTGGACTTATAAGTCCGTTTCTTTCACCAGGTAGGGAGAGTTTTCAGTCATTATTTTTCAAATAGGTTTTTAGTATCTTGCTCTCTTTCTTCTTCTGGCACCCCCATAATTCTGATGTTGGTATACTTGAAGTTATCCCAGAGGCTCCTTACACTATCTTCACATTTTTGGACTCTTTTTGTTTTTCTGGTTGGGTGTTTTTTGCTTCTTCATATTTCAGATCTTTGGTTTGATTCTTTAGGTCCTCGAGTCTGCTGTTGGATTTCAGAATATTATTCTTTATTTCAGACAGTGTATGCTTAATTTCTGACTGGTCCTTTTCCATTTTTTTTTTTTGGCATTCCCATTAAGATCTTTGAAGGTCTCACTAAGTTTCTCAGAAGTCTCACTAAGTTTCTTGACAGTTTGTAGAAGATTCTTGAGTAACCTTATAAATGTGGTTTTGAACTCTATTGTCTAGTCATTTACTTTCCTTCATTTCTTTCATTCACGACATGTTTTTTTGTCTCCGCATTTTGGCTGCTTTGCTGTGTTGATGGAGTGGCTTTGTGTGCCAGGTGTCCTTTAGGGCCCAATCACCTGAGGTGGACACTCTTGATGCACCCCTTTGGGGGCTGGGTTCACAGTCTTGCTGTAGTTAAGCCTTGATTGCTCTTGGTACACTGGGAGGAACTGACCTCCAGGCCAATTGACTGCGAGGATTAGCTGTGTCTATTAATGGAAGAACTGCTGTGCTAGAGACACGCCTTTGGGGCAGGACTTGCTTCAGTGGGGCTTTGGTGCTCACCTAGTCTGCCTCTTGAGTGTGTCATTTATGTATGTTAGGAGTTGAAATTTGTTGTCATCTCACTCTGATTTCTAGGTACACTGGTTCCTGGATCTCCAAGGAGGTGCAAGTCAGCTAGTGTCTAAAGCCACCCAACAGGAGCTACAGGGAGCTCTGTAGATTTCTCCTCTTTGCTTGGAGTTTGGAAGTTTTGGAGTTGTCTGACTCAGTTGCAGTTTGTCAGGTTAAGCTGCTAGAGGACAGGCCATTCATATCCAAAAGCCACTGCACACAGCTTGGTGGGTTTGTAAATTGTGAGGGGTGGAGTCTCGGGGAATCACTAGGGCATGGCAAACAGTGTTGGCTGCCAGTGGGCCCTCTCTGTGTCTCTCTGTGTCCTGGGTCCCGCGCCCTAGGGCAGTAAACAGTGATTCCTGTGCGCACCTCTGGGAGAGAGCCACCCTCCCTTTTCAACCCAATGGCATACTCAACCTATATGAGTCTGGGTTTCCCAGAATCTCGCCAGAAACTGTAGTTCAGAGAGTTGAGAACTTGTAACTCCCTCCCAATTGAAAAAAAAAACAAAAAACAAAACAGCGCACGCCAGCCCAATTCGCAGGCGTCTACATACCTCTGCCATTCTGAGCCTCTGCATGTCCTACCAGGTCTCAATACATTTTTTTTTTCCTTCTAGTTATAGAACTTCCACTCTGCCAGCTTTCCTGTGGTTCTGGGAGATAGTTGTTTTGTCTTTTAGTTGTAGTTTTGGTGTGGTTGTGAGAGGCAGCACACATAGTATATACCTTATGCCGCCATCTTGGTTCTCCCAGTAACACTTATATCTCCAGAAAAATCGGCACTCTGATCAGGTTGTTTATAGTCTGTCCTCAGTTGTTATTTTTAGTATGTTCACTTTTTTGGATTGCCCCAATTTTGATTTTTTATCCTTTACTATAAGTACTAGGCTAATTACTTAATATATCCTAAATATAAATAGCTAAATTATTGTGAATTATATTTACTCAGGCATCTTCAAATTTAGTAAGTCAAGTATTTATGGTGCTATACATAACATTTTTATTCAAATCCTTATATGTATATTTTAACAGCTTCATTGAGGTATTTAAATATGCAGTTTACTCATTTAAAATGTACAGTTCAGTTGTTTTGAGTATATTATTAATCTTTAAGATTGTGGGGAAAATATATATAACATAAAATTTGCCTTTTTAATGCAAGCCAGTTTTAATGCACATCAGTTTTAATTGTACAATTCAGTGACATTAATTATATTCATAACATGTGTAACCATTACCATTGTCTATTTCCAAAAATTTTTCATCACACCAAACAGAAACTCTGTAGCCATTTAGTAACTCCATTTCCCAAATCCTGGTAACCACTAATATAATTTCTGTATCAATGAATTTGTCTATTCTAGATATTTCATATAAGTGGAATCATACAGTATTTTCCTTTTGTGTTTGACTCATTTCAGTTAACAAAGTTTTCAAGGTTCAGGCATGTTTAGTATGAATCAGAATTTCTTAGTTATGGCCGAATAATATTCCACTGTGTATACATGCTACATTGTGTTATTAATCTGTTGATCACTTCAGTTGTTTCCTCCTTTTCGCTATTGTGAATAATGCTACGTGTGAATATTAGTGTACACATATCTGTCCCAGTTTCTGCTTTCAGTTTTTTTTGGTATATACCTAGGAATGGAGTTGCTTGATGATCAACGTTTAGCTTCTTGAGGAATCACCAAATTATTGTCCATAGAGGCTGCATTGTTTTGTATTACTACCAGCAAGGGTTCCAGTTTCTCCACATCTTTGCTAACACCTGTTATATTCCGTTTTTCTAATTAATAGCCATCTTAGTTGGTATGAAGTAGTATGTTCACTTTTTAAAAAGTTAACCTCTGTGGTAATTACAAACTAAGCATTTTATTTTGTAACACAGATACATATAGTCTACTAGAGCAGTGTTACATTTATTTGCTAACTTTTTAATAACGAAGATAATTTTAAGCCATTTGTTTAATTCCTAGCAGATAAAGAAACAAATACACAGGGGCTTCTGTCACAAATTATGTCTTTTAAAGGATGTAACAATAAATGGAAATGAGTTCTTCCTAAAGAAACTAAAAACATGTGGGATATCAGACATGTGGATAAGCCCTCCAAAAGAAGCAGCATAATTTGCATCTCTAAAAGATGTACTAAGTGTAGGAGGTACTGTAAAATAGGGAAAATCACAGGTAGTTCATGCAGAAAGAGGACAGCAGTATTGGAGTTAGGATGAGTGGGATTTCAATAGCATGAAACTAAAGTTGGTAATTCAAGAAGTTGAGAAGGGGGATATCTGACCTTGATCTAAGGGTGAGAGGCTTTATAAAAGATTTCAAGGAAATGGTTGATAGAAAAAATTGGGTTTATGGATCCATAAGTTTATTAAAAATTCAAAATAAGAATAAAAATATTTCAAAAACTCATTTATTTGTATTTTCCCAGCTTTTATAAAAGTAAAATAATTTTGGTGCCACAGGGGTCTTATATTAATAAAAGCATGAATTATTGAAATGGTGTTTTATAAGCTTTAATGAAAACATGTTTGGAAGTTTTGATTAAGTAAAGTACCATGATTCTTTACTTTCCATCTAATTTTTTTTTTTTTTTGTCATACACCACCTCAATATACACTAAGATATTTTTGAAGATATGTTGAGGAAGCAGTGTTCCCTTGTGGAATTGCATCTTGTCAGTGACCCATATGCAGATATTTAAAAATTAATTTTAAGTTTTATTAGTGCAACATATTTACATAATTATTTTATCCTGAGGAAAACTCCCAGAGACAGGGTAACAAATATTCTTGTTTGTGGAGGTTTTCAGTGGTGATGGTATGTGAGCATTATGCACTGAATACTTACGTTGTCTTTCTCCTCTAGGTGGCTCTCTGGGCCTATATAGATAGACTATAGAGAAAGTGTGCTAATCCTACCTTTATTTTGCCTCTGTGGGGCTATGAATTTCATTTTAAGTGTTTAAACTATGAAGCCTGTAAATATATCACATCAGCTACTTAATACAAATTTGAAAAAGGAAATAACGAAGCAAATTAAAACAAATGTTTATTTATTACATGTTTATAAACTTGGAAGGACCTAGTAAACCTGTAATTATATTGCACTGTGATTGGTCTAGTAAGTAAAGAAGGTTTATTAGATTTCTACAATATACTTAATTTTCTAGAATCTAATTATGTGTACTTGCTGTGAGTCTTGAACATAGGAGTTGTATCTGTATTTTTAATGTTCCATGAAAAGTGTGATTTTGAAGGTGGAGTAGAAATAATCTATACTTATAATGGTGCTATGGTTACTAGAAAAAAGGACTTTTAGGGTTTACCAATATGTGTACTTGTCAGTCCTGTCTTTTTCTCCCTAACATTTTCACACTTTGATCCATGATGATACTGCATGGCTTTGCACCAGTATATCAGAAGAATTTAGAGTGTCTGGGTATTTTTATCTTTTACCCTGACATTTCTTCATTGCTTAATATGATTTCTTCCCTTGACATCTGTAAAAGGGACCTTGGTTTTTTTCCCTTCCTCTCCTAATCATTCCTTGTTGCTGTGAGTACCTCTTAAATATTGGTGTCTTAAGTAGACTTTGGTACTTTTGACTTTCCTCCTACTTTGCGTGTGTGGTGTTTTAAAAATTGCACAATAGTCTTTATTTTTCTCAAAAAGTTGAAAAAGAGAAAGAAATGGAAGACATTTCAGTGTTGACTGAAATTGTAAATTGTTTTATATAAACCAAAAGATTTTTTAAAAAGATGATGTGGCTATAGAGAAAACAATGTTAAAGGAAATGCAAAGGAAGGAAAATTTTCATAAATCATCGAAAGTACCAGCTTGATAGCTTGCTTCCCAGTGTTTCTCAAATGATAGATTGCAAACCAGAAGAACTGTTTTGTTTAGATTGGTTATACAATCAGACAAAAGAAATCCGATACTTTAAAATCTATCACACAAAATCAACTATGAAAGAAAAAATTTTAAAGTATCTGGATATATAGAAAGTTCAAGTGTTTTGACAAGTATAATAGGTTTTATGTTGGTAAAGTTGGTTAGTTTTTCTAAGCTACTTTTTTTATGATGTAGACAAATCTAATCATTCCATTTGTTCTCTTAAAGGAAGAAGTTAGGAGCTACAATTGCAACAGTTGTAAACAATACTCTACTAGGCCCTAATGTTATTATCTAGTAACTTACATCTTTTGAATTAACGTTTTGGTAGGTTTAGATGCTCAATTTAAAACTATTTTTAAAAGATGAACAGTGGGATGTTGCCTGACCTATAAAAATATCAGTAAGCAAAGAAGTGACTGAATATACACTTTAGGTATAATTAATTTAAGTGTCTTAGACTTAACAACAAAGCCCTCATTCACCTAGAATATTCACTCCAGAAATATGGAGGCTGTATCTAGTAAGCTGAGATTCAAGTCTTGGGTGTATTACTGCTCAATTACCTTTATGTATGGCAGCTGGTAGAAGTGAGTGTTTATATTAGAAATCTTAAAATTATCTTTGAATAATATTAAATTTTACAAATTTATCTGCAATGCATTTATTCCTCCCAATATTGCTCCTTTTAGGAACCTGTACATTCTTCTTTGGTAGTCTTAGGAATCTTTTTTTTTTTTTAAAGAAGAAATATTTATTTATAAAAACAGGCAGTGGAGCAGATTTGGCTAAAAATTTAGATGAAAGTTTTTATCCAGTAACAACAAAAGGGACTACTAATGAGTTTAGGGCTACATTTACCTTTTACCAAGGAATCAGTATCAGTTCTTGGGGGCAATTATACATTTTAAAGACAAGGATAAGTAATACTGATCTTTATGAACATAGAATAATCTCTATCAAGGATTTTAAAATTTATTACAAAAATTCAGGGCACAAAATTTCATTTTGAAATGTTGCATTGCAGATTTCACAAAGAATAGTAGTTACAGATCAAAATTCCAAGCAGTAACTCAAAAATTTTAGTTGGATAACTCCATATTTCTATAGAGAGTTTAATGCTTAAATTCCTAGGAAAATAATGTTTGTTGAGTTAAAGATAATAACTGGAAATAAAGATGAAAGAATAAGAATGGCCATTAAGAAGACTCCAACTTATCACATGTTACAGAATGTTGTCCCTAAATCATCTAATCCAGGTGTAACTGTAACTACCCAGAATTCATTTTAAGGAGAGGCACATCCTGTAACCTACATATCTACAAAGGAATCTTTTTAACATAGTTATTTTTTCAAGAAAAGGAAATTTTGCTTTGGGCATTAAAATACATACCTGGTTCTGCTATATTTATTAAATATCTCTTGAAGTATTTGATTCATGGTTGAAGGTAGGAGTTATCCACATTGGAGGGGATTTATTATTATTATTATTATTATTTTCTTTTTTAAAAATATATTTTATTGATTTTTCACAGAGAGGAAGGGAGAGGGATAGAAAGTTAGAAACATCGATGGGAGAGACATTGATCAGCCGCCTCCTGCACGTCCCCTACTGGGGATGTGGCCGCAACCAATGTACATGCCCTTGACCGGAATCGAACCTGGGACCTTTCAGTCTGCAGGCCAATGCTCTATCCACTGAGCCAAACCGGTTTTGGCGGGATTTATTATTTTTGGAAGTCTTTGTTATCTTCTTGAGAAGTTTTTTTCTGGGATTTATCCAGGTCTTCAAGAAACTGTTCAAATACTTTTACGTGAGTACCTAGACTGGTCTAATAACCTATGGTTCTGTGTTTGATATCAGATTCAGTTTTGTTCTCTTTTTCTTCTTCACTAGTGGAAATGGCATCTAATTCATGGCAGATGGAGCTTATAGTTGGAACAGTAAATGGACCAAACTGATCCACTTTCTGTAAATCAGTAGACACTGAAATTTGACCTGTTTTAGGATGAATACTAGACGGGCGTCTTAGCAACTGGTAGAAGTGAATATTTACATCAGAAATTACTTGGCTAACATTGATATCCAGCCCTGGAAAACAGTACTGGAGCATGATCTCCCACTCAAGCGAGGCTCCACATTTGTCATATTTTATGTCATTCGAATATTTGGCTACTTTCTTCAAATGGTCCTTCAAATGTTCCCATTACTGAAGTGAACTGTGATCCATTTAGAAGCTTTGTTGAAGGTCATTATGAATTTTGTTTCTGGAGCACGAGTTTAAAATCTATCTTGACCAACCAAGGCATATTCTTTGAAGTATTTATTTATTATATTTATAGATTTCCTGACAAAAGGATGAATTTTTTTATTTAGGTGCAATTTCTTTTTAATATCTTGACCACCCTTTACAATACTCAAATACTCAACTATTCCTGACTGTGTTATGGAGGACAGTTTTCTAACTGATTCATCATAGATCCAACAGTGAACACCTCTTCTTTTAGAACATACCCAGAGACAATGCTTAAATTCATAATCCTCTTTCAGTGCTGATGTGTATGGCCATTGTCATGAGGGTTCAGCACTTAGAATATATGTCTGCAGAACTATAACATCTCCTCACATCATCATAGTTTATGTCAATGTCAAACACCAGTTCGTGTTTTTATGATCCTGGAAAGCTCTTAGCTTCATTGTATTATGTTGACTGGGTTTTGGGAATATACTGTATCTATATCAATCTTATATGGATTCAAGGTTGCTGAAGGATTGGTAGCAAAATGTAAATATCATTTTTTTAGTGTGAATGCAAATTAACAGTGTTGAGAGTAATTCTCTTTATCACTCTGCTATAGTTGAGCCAGCGATAATATTAGGTGAAGAGAAAAAGCTCCTAAAGCTTAAGCAGCTTGAGAGGCTCAGCAGGTTCAGATGCCTCCATGGAACTCAGTACTCAGCCCCAGCAGGATAACCGCAAGAATTGGAACTGCACTGGAGCCTCTACTTTGTGTTCTTCATGGACAGTTTCATTTGTCAGAGTTGTAGTTACCATGTATATGCCAGTGGTTTCCAAGTCCATGTCTCTAGCCCATTCTTCTCTTGAACTTCAAACCAAATCATTACCTGCCTGTGGCAGGCCTAGTGTAGGTATTCAGTACACATTTGTAAGAATATATGACTGTTTAGAACCTAACCAAGCATCTTCCCCCTCCCCCTAAATCCCCCTATCCTCTCTATTCTTTTTGAAATGACTTCCTAGAATCCATACTTAACTTGAATGTCTTTGACTCATTCTACTTTTTTTCACTTGACATTTACTCTATAATTACCAGTTCCTATCCAGGTTGGGGGAAAGGACTAACTTTGGTGCACTGCCTCCCATCTTCCAAACCTGCTTTGATTGCATTTCATTCAGGTTTCTAATTTAGATCTAATCACAGTGCAGTATAATTACAAATTTAATTTTTGGTCTCTTCCTCTCTCCCCCAAGTTTGTAGGCATATAATAAATATTTGTTCTAATTTGCTTTATTATTTCCTTTCTCAAATTATATTAAATTGAGTGGCAAATGTTATATGTATTGATGTACTTCATCATTTATGCATCTTAAAACACATGCTAATAGAGTATTTTTGAACCTTACTCATGAACAGAAACCCTAAGATTTGAGTGATAGATTAGTATGGACAGACAGACAATTCACAGAATTGTTTCTTTGTAAGTCCTTTAAAATTTGACCATTCACAAAAGATTAAATGTATACAGAATGGACAGCAGAAGTATCTTTGAGGACATAAATAAATAGTGCTTGGTACATTAAATGATAAAATTATATCATAGGACTATAATATGGTCAGTGGTGTATAGATAGCCAATACAGAGATAGATAAGGCATTATTTTCTTTGATTTGTTTAGGGTAGTAGATTAATGTATTAAAGTCAGAATGTATCTTGTTATGTCAAACTATTTAATTAGGTATAGAAAAAAAAGCTTTTTTCATTTGATTACATTCTTTAAATTATTTTTTGGTTTAGTATAGGCATAATTATTTTTTCTGCATTGGGGATTAAAAGAAAAACCTATGTTAAGAAAAGATTTAAATAAATATTTTGTGTCAGTGTGATGACTGATGTTTTTGATCTTAGGAATCATGCCTAGAATCTACTACTATTTTTTTGAGTAATGTTGTAATTAATTAAAGAGTTATTGAAAATGAGTGTATAGATGACCACTTATCATCTTCTGCTTTTTTGTGCCTCTGTAGGTACATGGACTATATCGCACAACAGGTGCTAGTTTTGAGAAGGCCCAACAAGAATTCGCATCAGGTGTGATGTCCAACAAAACTGTCCAGACCGCAGCTGCAAATGCAGCTTCTACTGCAGCAACTAGTGCAGCTCAGAATGCTTTTAAGGGTAACCAAATTTAGAGAATCTTCAAACAATACACTGTTACCTTTTGACTGTACTTTTTCTCCACTTACTGTATTCTATAAATATTTTTATGTTCAGTACACACAGCATGTATATTTCCTATTTACTTGTGCATGGGCAAAAACCAGAAAACTTCCTTATCTTATTATTTACCGAAGAGTTTCTTAAGATTTTAGTGCCCCTTGCAGAAAAAAATATTACATACTAAATAAATATTCTCCCTATTTGGGGGGCAGTGAATGTTCAGCAAATTATTTCAGTGACAAGACACTGAAATTAATATGGTACTTATGATTAAAAATGCAATTAGTAACAGCTGCAGTCATTCTTTGAAGAATTTTAGACTTAAGAATTACACATTGGAGCAGTAAATAGATGCTTCATTTCTTTTTTTTAATTTATATTGCAAGAAATAGACCATCAGAGACTTGTGGATTTTTTAGATTGGCTTGCTTTTTTAGCGGTTTCAGTCACAAGTGAAGAAGACTGTGCATATCGTAGTAGATAATGTAAATTTTATCCTTTTTATTTTCTTTCTTTAGAGTAGCTGATATTTTGATATCATTCTGTGATCTTGCATGGGCACTACGTTTTTTAAAATAATTAGTATTTTGGGTTCTGCACTGCTTATGGTTGTAAAATTTTACAAATGATTTTCTGTAATAGTTTCTTTTAAATAAAAGTTTATTGGGGTGCAATATAAGAATATAATATGTAGTGCATTATCCAAAACAAAAGGTGGAAAATTGATGGAATAGAATGTACTGATGAGAATACTTTTTTTAAAAAATTTTCAGTATTCATATCATAGTAAAATGTTACTGTATGGAACTTTGGTATATTCTGTGGCTACTCTTTTTCACTGAACTGAGATTATGTTTGGCAGCTCTTTTTGGGGGGGTGTGTGTATGTGTGTAATTTTTAACAGAGGTATTAAAGTCTCGTCTTAACTCTTTGTCCATAAAGAACGTACAGTATTTAAGGGATTTTTTTAGTCTCTCATCTCTAGTGGCATTAAATTTTAAAAGACTCTGGCATTTTACATATAACTGAATCTCTACTACATATGAGTCTTCCAAATTTTGAGACAGACTGAATATATTAAAATTTTTCAGTAATAGAAAGAAAACATTTAATTTGCACTGAGCAAGAAAATATAGAGTTGAATGCATTAATTATGAATATAATCATCTTTAATACTGATTAAGAGACAATACATTTGTAAAGTCATGATATTATGTTTTACAAGTAATTAGCTAATTTAACATTACAGAATAATAGTGATTTATTCAACTTGATTTTAAATAAGGATTGTTTATTGGATTATATTATTTGATAATGCACATCCCTTAAAAAAAATCAAATGGGCACAAATGGTTAAATCACTTTCATTCTTCTCCCCAAATCTGAAGTTAAAATGAAGTCCATGCTGGGGCTGGATGGTGAATTCTTCTATTTATGAAAGAAGCTTGGCATGATAGTGCTACTAGGTAACATAGATCCATCCCAGTGGTGTTTACATTTGATTTATTTGGGACTTTACTGAAGTAATATACTTGGAATCTATTTCTTTTATTTTGATGAAAATAGGGTTCAGAGTATGAATTTAAAGCTGTTGGTGACTATTTCTGATCAGCGATAATCTCCACCTACTTTCTCAACCAAATAAGCCAGTAAAGTTTTTCAGAATCTAAAGTCTTATTGAAAATTTGTTTTATCTGTGTGCTCTTATTGAGTGTGGATTTTACATATATTGAAAATGTTCACCACAAAATACAACAAGAACACTATGTCCATTATTGATTTATATCTCTAGTTCATTTTTTTCCTTTAAAGTACAAATGAAAGCTATATCAAAGAGACTTTTAAAAAATGCTGAGAAATTTTCCTTCAAGAACAGGAATACCTTTATCCTGTAGAACTCCCCATTGTTAAATAGCAAAGAATAATTACAACCAACAGTATCTTTTTGTGTAGGTGGGGAAAATGTTATAAATTCAGTTATCTGGGTTAAAACAAGCTTATGAGAGAATTGTTTTTTAAGAACATAAATGCATTAAAATGAGGGCAATGCTTATAGATTGATAAGGTTTGGGATTTTTAATTCTTATATTTTCTATTAACAAAATTAGTAAATAGTAACATTTTCACCCAGCAAAAGATTGGCATTTGTTAGTGTTTTATGCTTCATATTAACATTACCCATTATCAGAATCATGAAATGGTTTTTTACAGTGTAAGCACCCATGTCATTTTTTAGTCTGCAATATTAAGTGGTGGCTGTTTTTATTTAAAACTGAAGTTGGAACACTGGAAAATTCTTCCTCAGTGACTTGTAATTTGGGACTTGGATTATTTATGTAGGGATGTTTGTATATTTTGTCAGTGAGTAATACTGCGCTGCCATCATGGTGACTGTCATGGTTCTATATAAATGCCCTCCATCTGTCCCTCTAATGTTGCATGTCTCCGGTGGTTTGGAAGTTTTGTATATTTATTGTATTAACACAGAGTGTTCTAAAATAAAATGCTGTTTAATGGATGGATGTTTGTATAATTTTTAAATGCTTCATTAGCACATCAGAGGCAGAAATCATGCTGAGGGTTTAATGTATATAGAAATTCCACATTTGAATTAAAAAAATAATCTGTATAATTCTGTCATTTGCTAAACAAAATAAACATATAAAAGATTAGTTAAAAACTCATCAACATAAAATGCCAACTTTTCTTTGCATTAGACCTTTATAGGTAGTGTTATATGAGCTTCACTCATTAAATGACCACTTTAAGGTCAATATACACAGACTGCCTAAAGATTTAAAATGGAAAAAATGTGTTTTGTGGTTCACATTTTTCCTAGTGGGTTAGAATAAGTGCCTGTGTATTAGTAGGTCATTGATGTGAGTGAACTTGGTTTCCTAACCTCGCTATTGCTGTTTTATGTATCACTGAAAATACCTATTTGATTTTTCACTGGTTATTTAAAGAGGATGTTAAATCATGTTCATGATGAATCTTATTTGGAGAAATATGTGTTCAATTAAAATAGGAACAGCATTTTCAATTTTCTGGGTTTACCTAAATGAGTTTGAATTGTCATTGTATATATCTCCTTCTGTAAATCATGTTATGATAATGTATAGCTTGCATTTTTGAGGGAATTTGTTAAATTTATTGTTTCTGTAAATTATTTGTAGTAGCATAATGCTTTTAGCATTTTCTGAAAACACTGACATAAACATTTAATTTTATCTTTCTTGATAAAAATGTATGTTTAGACTGTTACCATATTTCCCCATTAGAATTACCATGGTTGTCACACACCATTTCACTGTATCTTCTCCCATTTTTTTCTTAAAGAATCTGTTTTGAGGAATCTATTGATTTCCTGTGATTAAGACGTTTAGGAGTGAAATAAAAGTGGTTGATGTAAAAATAATTAATGATGGTTAAAAATAAAAAAACACCTTATTTGATTTTGAAGTACAATAGTATAAATTTATTTAGTGTAGAATAATACATTTTAAAACATTAGAATTGTTTTAAGTGCTTGTTTATTAAACTAAAAAGTTGTATCTCAGTGGTTAAATATTATGGAAAGAAGTATTTCCATTAGAGGTTAGGTTATTGATTGGTATTTTTAAACCTATTTTATGGCTTATCACAGGATGATAAAGAGCAAGAAAGAAATCTATCAAAATTTACTAAGTCAGGCATTGCCACTGTTCTGTCCTAGATACTAGTAGATATCGTATCTTTCATTGAAAGATTCTAGGAATATACGAAAAGAGTCTTCTCTTGTTTTCTTACCATTCCTGAGGGTGTCATGTTTACAATTTAAAGTTGTGATTTTGGTAGGACAAAACTTACAACTGTAGAATTTTCATTGGCACTGTTAATGTTTTCAAATGGCAAGGGACATGGAAGCCACCATGTAGCAATGCAGGGACTATTAAATTTTATGATTATCCAAATCTTGATTTGGTCTTTGGCTCATATCTTTCTGGGCTTGGCATGGCTAATGGTGTAACTAAAACCATCTTGCCACTAAAACCCATTTTATATTTTCTCTAATGGGGAGGGACAGAAAATAGTTAAGTCTCTTCTATCTAGTAATGTTTCCTGTTATTTGTCCAGAGAATACATTATGTATTATCTTCTTTAAATTTAAACAGTTCTAATTCATAAAATAATAGTATGCAAAATTTATTTTTAAACACTTTAGATATAATCCCACAATTCTCCATAACTTTAATAATATTTTGTGGGTCAGTGATTCTCAAGATAAACCATGGTTGTGGTAGTTGTTACTATTGGCAATTTGTACAATTCTTTAGGTGTTTGGGGGCTAGGAAAAAAAATTGCCCCAAATCACTGTTTTATCTAGTAATCAGGGTGATTCCTACAATGTTATAGTCACCTCCATGAAAACCGAGCACATTGGGCATACACATTTCTCAAACTTATTTTTTTTCTAATATGAAAGTAATATATGTTGAACAATTGAGAAAGATGGAAAATGATAAATGATAAAATAAAAATAATTTGTCATTTAGGAATATCACTGCCCATGTTTTATTGGATATTTCCCATTATTTTTCTATACATACATAGTTTATGGAATTAAGGGATATAGCAATGTTTAACTTTTTGAATTCATAAAATTAATACACTTCGATCTAAATTATAGGAAATATTTATAAACTAAAGGAGGTAAAGGTGCTCATAATTTTATACTGTTAACTATTAGTAACTACTATTATTTGGTTTATAGCTTTCTGTTAATTTTCTCAGAAGACAACTTTTTTCGTAAAATTAAAAAATAAGATTTCCCTCTATATTGTAATAGATCATTTTAGGGATGTTTATCGAGTTCTCACAAGCCCATTTCTTTGGGGTCCATTTCTTTGGATGTCATCTAGCCATGGTGGATTCATGCTTGGCTCATACATTTTTTCCCTGGGTACGTTTGTCCAGAACTGTACTGTTTTAGTGGCAAGATGGTTTTAGCTGTACAATATTCTTCTGTGAGGAAGGACTCACCATCAAGCTGAAGAATGAAGCAGACATCAAAGACAAGTGGGATAAAAGGACTTAGAAAAGACCTTGATAGCTTTGCATTTCCTGGATGGGGCCTGACTTCTCACCCATATTTCATCCCATTAATCCCAGTAATATTTTTATTCTGTTTTCTCCCTGAGCTACCTTGAGTTGGTTTCCTGTTGCTTTCAACTGGAGAATTTTAACACACACAAAGGTTTGTAATCTTTTTCAATTATGATATAAATAATATGTTGAACTTTATTTCACACTAGAGGCCTGGTGCATGGGATTTGTGCCCTGGTCGGGGCATGGCTTGTGTTGTGGGAGTGCCACTCATCTCTGTCAGCCAAACAGTTATGGACCCGCCCTCTGAGTGGCTGCTCTCTGGTCCAGCATCTTCCATGGAGCTGGAGCACTCGCCTCTCCAGAGGACCTGGTTGGGGCCGGGCTCAGGGACAATAGCATTGAGAAGCTGTGGGGTAGTCTTCAGTCCTGTAGCGGCTACAAACCCACCTCCCAGCCTCTGGGGTCTGCTCTGCGAGCCCAGTGGTGGCTCTGTGTGGCCTGTGGATGTTAGAGCCTGGGGCGAGGAGGCGATGATTGCAGCCTGGGTTCCTGCCTGTTGGTCTGGGGTTAGCAGTGGGAGCAGCTGCTCATTTGGGTCAGCCAAGTGGTGCTCCACTGTGGTAGTGCACTGACCACCAGGGTGCAGCTCCTGTATTGAGTGTCTGCCCCCTGGTGGTCAGTGCGTGTCATAGCAACTGGTTAACCAGTCATTCTAGTCATTCCACCGTTCAGTCTCTGGGCTTTTATTATAGAGGATAAGATTGCTGAATGTATTTCTATAACATTTAATAGCTAGCTACCTTTATATACATGTATCAAACTATTTTTGAAGTCCTGTTATGCCTTCAGGTTCTGATTTTTAATTTTTTTTATTATAAACTAGAGGCCCATTGCAGGGAGACTCCTGTAAGAATAGGGCTTCTATGGGCCTTTTCCTGCAAGAATGAGGCTTCCTGCAGCCTGAGTGAAGCTCCAACACTCCAGAAGCTGAGGAGCGGTGAGGCCCCTGATCCAGCTGACGGGCCTGGACACTCCAGAGGTGGCGGATCCAGCCTTG
Organism: Lasiurus cinereus; assembly: GCA_011751065.1. Classification (NCBI taxonomy): domain Eukaryota; kingdom Metazoa; phylum Chordata; class Mammalia; order Chiroptera; family Vespertilionidae; genus Lasiurus; species Lasiurus cinereus. Next base: position 39,578,422 of record JAAGEH010002531.1, on the reverse strand, counting down.
CCACTCACCCCTTTCCCCTGCCTCCTGCTTGGCTGACAGGCCTGGACACTCCACCGGTGGGGCTGAAGGGACAGGGTGCCGCCATCTTGTGGCTATGGGAGCCACCATCTTTGTGACGGAGGGACAGTTAATTTGCATATTACTCTTTTATTAGGATAATTTATCAAGGAATATATTGTTGCTAAATTTGGGGACCCAGGCTTTTTTTCTTAGGACAGATTGCTGGGTTAAAGCATAGGCTCACTTTTTGAGACCTTTGAGGTACATTGCCAGATTGCTCTCCAGAAAATTGTGTATTGTTTTATATCTCCATCAGCAGTGCACAAAAGGACCTCTTTATCCACATTCTACCAACATTGGATGTCTCTTTTCTAAAAACTCTTCCCTATGGTAGGTTTTTATAGAGAATCAAGTGGTTTATTTTCTGAGCATTCTGGTTTTCCATAGATGGACTTGTCCAACACTGCCTGTTTTGTTTTGTTGTGTGTGTCTGTTTTGGTTTTGATAACTAGAAGTGACCAGGTATCTTACATCCACAGTGAAATCTTCTACTTCCTGAAAGCTCGAAGCTAAAGATGATTTGTACAGGATGGAAAAAGAAAGGCAGCTTTAGGTAGCCAGCCATTGAGCCTCTGTAGGAAAAATTAGTTTAGTTTTAACACCAGGTGATGTTATTCTTCATAATTTTTTAGAACAACTTTTAATTTTTGAGATCAATTCTAAATGATATTCTGTCTGGATAGATGGAAGATTTTCCTAATTTACTTCTGATAACTTTTATTCATTGAGGGCATACTGTATATCAGAGACTATATTAAATGCTTTACTTACGGTACTTTACTCCTCACACCAAAAGTATGATGTAATTTCTATTATTGACCCCATTTGTATAGAGTAGGAAATTATCCTGAATACTCAAAGAAAAGAATGCCTGTCTCCTCAGGGAGAGGCAGCGAGACCCATGTCCCTTGACTCCTGCCAAGTGTAAGGCTGCTTCTGCCACGTGGTGCCACCTCTCTCCAAGTCCCTGTTTCTTTCCTATCCTTCCACATTCCCAGTAATTCATATCCATCTTCTAGGGACAGTGGATCCTAGGGAAAAAAATCAACCAAGAAAAAAATTACAGTGTATATTTCTGATGTCTCTTAGACCAAGGTCTACCTTCATAACACGTAAGTACCTGCTGCCTGCTTTTCAGCAGTATTAACTTATTAAACTGTCTTTTGCTTTTGTGTATGTGTTTGGAGAAACTTTAATTGAAGGTAAATCCTTATTTAAAGATAAATCCTTATTTAATTATTAGTTTAACTCTGAAGAAAATATGCCTTTCATGTAATTATAACAGCTGCTTATCCTGGATAAGAAATAAGAAAATAACTCAAACTGTCAAACTGTCATTTGTTTTACTACTGTCATATACTCAGTGGATTTTTAGTGACTGTTTTTAGGATTGAGTAAATTGAGACACATGGTCCATCTTCAGAAGTATGAAAAATTACTAGGTTTTTCTCTGAAAAGGGAAGAAAGAGCAGTATTTTCATCAGTTGTCATCCTTTGGTGTGGCCTTTTTGGAATTATATTTGGAAGTTATTTTAGCAGTTTACTACACAGAGATGTTGGCATCCTCAGGGTTTTGTATGGGTCTGCTTTTCACCCTAAATATTCCAGGTAGAAGGAAACGACAGAATGTAGACTTTGGTGGCAAACCTGTATTTGAGCCTTGGCTTTGCCACTTAGCTTTTTTACCTGGAACAAAATACTTAATTTCAGTTACTGTGTGACAGTTAATCCTACCTAATAAAGAGGGAATATGCAAATTTACTGTCACACCATCACAAAGGTAGCAGCGCCCATAGCTAGCCACAAGGTGGCAGTGCCCAGTCCCCTCTGCCTCGCCAGAGTCCTTCCATCTGTTTAGCCCCACTGGGGGAGGGGGAGAAGGTGGCAGGTGCACAGTGTGGCCAAACCAACCCTCAGCCCTCCAGGGCTGGCCTGAGGCGCAGGCAAGCCTCAGGTGGCGGCTTCCCGAGGCTCAGGTAACCAGGGCTGGCTGAGGCTTGCACTACCAGCAATGGCAGCAGCAGAGGTGTGATGGGGGCAGAAGCTGGACCTTCCCACCTTCCCTCTCTGTTTCTCTTGGATTCCTGGTTTTGGTGGTGGCATCACTTTCCATCCTGTGCCCAAAGGAAATACCTGGGAGACATGCTGGACTCTTCCCTTTTCTCCCTTTATTCCTTCTAATCAGTCACCTGGCTATCCATTCTTTCCCCTTAACATTTATCTAATTCATACCATTATCTTTACTGCCACCTGCCTTAATTCAGGCTTTCTTCTATTAAGAATACATTATAAGTGATTTCCCCCAAACACAGGCAGTTGGTGGAATACTTGCCTTCAGATGTTAGACTGTTAAGGCGATTTGACTACAAAAAGCCAAAGAACTGTTATATCTAATTTGTTTGATTTTTCTCTTCTTATGTGGTTTTTGCTGCTACTTCTTATTTATTTATGTTTTTATCTATATCCTGTGTCCCTAAGCAAAGTGAACAGTTCATGTCTTAAAGACTTATCTTGCAGAACTCTTTAGGGTGAGGAGGAAGCTGCAAGGAAGAAGATAGTGGTAGGGATAGCAGAAGGATGGCCCCAAACACATGACTAAGCAGCTGATAAGGGTTATGAAATAGACAAGTATTGGTTCTTGCTGTTAAAGAGAAAGCAAAAGTTTGCTTTGATGATCTTATTCTTTAGTGTTTTGAGATGAAAAAGGTACTGAATTATTGGAAACTACTAAAATAACCCACTTAAAGGAAATGTCAAACATAGTTAAGACTGTGTGTAAGTGGCTTTATGTAAAGCAAAGACTTTAAGGAAAACTAGGAGTAAGTCGAATGTGTTCCGGAAAGGCAATCATGGCAAGTTCATCCAGTAGCAAAATCTCTAAGTAAAAACTAAGGATGAGTGGGAAGCACACTTGAGGGTTCCCAGCCTCTGCTGAAATTTAAAGCCAGAGTCCTTTCTTTTGTGGATTAACTCTTCAGAATGATGTAATAACAACTGAAAAAGTAACTTGAAATTTCCAATTTTGCACATATAATTTAGATAATAATTTGTTTGAAATTGTTTTTTCTTTAGTGATTTGGATAATTGTCAGCTTTTAATTTTGGTTTCTATTAGAAACCTGCAAGTTGTCAGGTATGTTTAGAAACCCAAAGCATAAATGTAGTTTCAGTGTCATAGGCCCTAGATTAGGAAAAGAAATAACCGTTTTTGTTTTATCAAGTGAGTGCTTCATGAGATATAGAGTTGAGTAAGAGTTTATGAAAAGGGTTGTTGGTGTTATCTTTGAGAATTCGGCTTCTGGATGAGGCTCTTTATGGGCAGATTACCTTCAGGAAATGTGGAACTGCTCCATGTTTGGCTTTTAATTTTGGTGTTTTTGTTAGAATAGGAGAGTGTGATCTTCAGCAGACCTTTTTCTTTGTCATTATACATATTTCTTTTTTGGTAACGCTTTGAGTGCTGTGGAGCATTTTTATATTTCTTAGTTTTACTTTAAAATTAAGGCATTTGTATAGTATTTAAGAGGGTTTCCCCCCCCCCCTCCGTTATGACATTGATGCTTCTCTGAGGAATGAATATATACAGTACCTATTTTAAAGTTAAAGCTAACCTAAGGTAGGGATATATATGTTACTAATGAATGAAATAGTTGAAATGCCTGAACATCTTTTTTCCTGATCAAATTATATACATCATAATTGAAAAAATATATACTTAGACTTAAAAGAATCAAAATGAGTTTGCAAAATCTGGTTTAATTCAGATCTGGGGAAAGGAAGGGAGCAACATGTGAAAATACATATGCACAGGGACCTAATCAATGCTAGACAAACAATGTATTAGTTTACAATATAACAGGATAACCACAAATTTGAAGGCTCAAATTGAGTCCATCAGCGGTAAATACAATTTCATATTTGGCTCAAGTGGCTGTTGAATTATCAAGTGGTGCTGAGTTCCTCCAAAGCACCTAATGACTCCCCCAGACTTGGAAGGAGTTTCACCACAGTCTCAGAAGAAATCCCAGTCGTGCCTGTAATGCTTTTGGCCCTTGGGAGTCATTGCTGCCCAAATACAAATGCAGGCCAGGGATTTCCAATGGCCACGTGTTATTGCACAGAGAGGTCTGTTCTAAGCCAGACTCTTATGGCTAAGAAGGTGTGAGATCAGCCCTTAAATAGTGGTCTAGCATTAACATGGTCTATCAAAGCATGTTAAGAAATAGCTCTTTAGTGATTATGTACCAGCTACTAGATATCACACTAACAGAAAAGGCAAAAGGGCAGCTTCACATTTCACATGAAAGACTAGCATTAACTGGGCCTGCTTGACAGCTTAACGTTCAATAAATCTAGTGATTATTTTAATTTAGACCCAGAAAAAATGATTTCATACCAGTCTTCTCTTCACATAGGTTTGTGTAGCATTAAAATTATTATGGGTTAAATACTAGGCCATAAAGGCAAAACTGTTTAACTCTCCTTTGCCAAAACAGAAACAATTCCTGTTCTGACGCCTGTCCAGTTTCCAAAACACAAAACATACATACACCTTTGTTATTGCACATCTTTCACACAGACTTGTGTATGTATAATATATATTTTAAATACGCTACACATAAAAAAAAGACTATGGCACTTTACAGAATACATGTTTTAACAAAGATCATTTCACCACAGATGTTTGAAAACTATACAAAAAACCCTTACACAATTAATGTAACATTGTTGAATTAGCACACAGGTTTAAAGAATCCACAGAATCCAAAGCAAGTATTTCTGCCTTTTTGGAGTCCATTGAAAAGCCCAGCCATCACAAAACTTTAAGCACAAATGCAGGCAAAAATAAATAAGACTTTTCTGGTAGTTGTAATGATGCAGGTATATTAGATTTTTAGACTGAGGCAATTAGGTGATAGAAATTAGAAAAATAGGTGTGGGTCAACAATCAGTCTAAGTATTTTGTACACATTTCAACATATTCCTCATATTCAGTGTTTTTTAATCAGTTATCCAGTTTTGGTCTATATTTGCATGATTTTGGATGTTCCATTCATCCCACCCAAAGCTTGGCTAATGAACTGAAGGTTTAAAAGGCCCAACATTACCACTTAATAGGTCAGTGTTTGAGTAGTTTCAGTGGTTTGGGGTTTTGTGTGTGCATGTGCTTTTTGTCTTCTGTAGCACTGAGACTAATGAAGTAGACATTGTCAAGTGACTTTTATTCTCAAGGTGACCTAGGGATACACTGCCACCTTAACCAAGGAGCAGTGGGGCAGTAGGGATGAGGGATCCTCTAGGCTAAGACAACTTGTCTGTAAAGAGAGTGAGAATATAAAATTCATGTTTAGAAAGTGGGTTCTCTATCATATGTAGGAAAAAAAATAGAGTAAATCTTATGATACATTTTTTTTTAAAAAAAGATGTTTTTATCAAGAGTATTTGCCTGATGAAGCGAATTGCATTTTTAAAATGAAAATTATTGCCAGGGTTTGCTGGCATCATTTCTTGGTTAGAGCATATAAATACTAAATCAGTACAGGAGCCAAATCCAGTGGCTGCCATAACCTATTTCTGTGTGGTGTCAGAGATAGGTTAATGTTTCCTGAACCCTTCCATAGGCTGTTATGAGGATATAGATTTACCCCTTCTCTTGTTAAGGAAAGTCATCAGATTTACATTTTGCTTATTCTGAACCTTGGACTAAGAGTGGTGAACTCATTAAAGCCTGGTTCCATACCCTTCCCTCTCCCGTCCTTAACCCTTAATCCAAAAGGAAAGGTAGTTCCTATTATAGGCCAAAGACCAGAATAGAATAAGACTTTAGTTGTTCCATCCCATAGCCACATAAAAGAATTAGTTTTTCTGCGCTAGGCATGGTTGTAAAATCTGAATCAGGGTTCTATGTCTGGTGGCCCTTAGTACATAATACCTTGCCCAAACAAGGCTTGTAATTATTTTTTAAATTTTCAAAATGAAGTAAGCCCTCAAGTGAGCAGATTCATAAATCCAAAGAGATCTAATCCTTCCAGAAATCTGACAGGTCCATTCCACTTGCTTAAGTTGCTATAGAGTGTTTCTGTATCATTCTTCAATTCTCATCTTAGGATAATATCAGACCAGGCTCTTTCTGGCCACTTTGATCATTCCAAAGTAAATATGAGGTGATGGCTAATACCATTTTCCTGAATCAATGATATTGGTAATTTATAGAAACTAGATTAAAAGCACCCAAAACTTTTTTAATAGTGGTAATTGATTCTTTTTGTAAACAGGTATAGGCAGGTGCTATAAGTTTGGTCTAACTCTTATTTTGCATTAACTTTCTACTCTGTTGTACTGGTAATGAAGCCTTTGATGCACTTCAGCGTTTGCAACAATTTAATGTTATTTTAGTCTGCTTTCAGGATCAACCAGTAACTAAAAAATCTTAAATCCCATGATTAGCTCTTTTTTTTTTAATGCACAGAATGTTGCTGTTGGGGTTGGAAATATAGCTGACTACAGCATGGTTACCAAACAGTGGGAAAACGTCTCCCCGTAAGTGCTGAGGTTCTGGCAGTTTCTCCCAGTGAACATCTGAATGAGCCACATCTGGTTTGGAGACCTCTGTCCTGGAATGAGGAAACAGTGAGGTTTCCTTTGGCAATCAGTGCAATCCCAAGCCTAGGAGAAAAACATGTGATCTCTGGTGGAAGAGGAGGCTGGGCCAGTACTTGTGTTAGCTTGGCTGCTGGGAGGCGGAATGAATTTGTCTCCACTAGCAGGATTTGGTATTTTTATTCTCATGATCTTATAGGCCCTTATTCTTTCTTTACTCTTGGAGTGACAGTTCAATTGATTGACCTGACCCTAGAATTCACCTTCCAATACATTCCACAACAGAATTCCACAGTCCCTGCTTGGTCCCTTTGGTGGGCTAAGAAAAAGATCGTGTATTGCTATGATACCTTTTAGCACACATCCCACTCCAAGTGTGTAGTCTTCGACTGAGACACTTGAAAAAACCAGGAGGAAACAAAAACCCCACACCTCTGAATAGCCAGCAAATCTGACTAACAGTCTCTTCGGTTACCAGAGAAATGCTGCTTTCATGGTTGAGATCATTCTCCTTCACTGGGCCTTAGGGGCAATGCTCTCTGACACGTGTCAGGGTTTATGTACTGTTTTCATGTTTCATCTCTTAGAGTTTGCACTGTGGCCCTCGTGTGCAGTCACTTTGCTTGGCTGGATGTTGCCTCTCATTGGTCCTGTAAAGGCTCAGGGCTGTGGAATGTGGCTTTGGTAGGTAAAGGCTAGTTCTTCACTTGATTCGGATGATGAAACCAGAGGTGAACTGTTTCACAAGGTTAAAAAAGGAAGAAAATAGTATACATGTCTCTTCCAAACTAAAGGAGACAGATGAGGTTTTTCCCCTCTTCAATCTCTTCCTGTACTTTGTCACTGGAGGTTGCAATTTCTGCTTGTGCAGAGAAGATGGCACAGATGAAGGTGAGGACCATCCCACCGATGGCAGTGTAAAAGGCCCAGCCCAAGGAGCAGTCTCCAGGTTTGTAGGCCGATGCATAGTGTCCACAGTAGGCAACGGCCTTCTGGCAGCCCCAGCCAGCAGGGTAGAGTATCAAGCCGAGGATAAGGAACAGGCCTGCAGGGCAGAAGAGAAAAGAAGTGACAATCCCATGGCTCCACAGATTTGTTGTCATTGTTACTTGATTTACCTGCTTTGGGCTATGGCATCCATTTTGCAATAGCAAGTGTTAGGGGCTGTTTTATACAACCAATTTGCCTGATCAAGAACCATTATCACTTTATCAGAAATATTTTTAGCCTTTTCTATACATGGTGGAATGTACACCACTAATCATTTCCCTTCTAGGAAAGGAAATTAACTTGTTCTTCTCACAGGGCTGTTACTGAGCTGAGCATTTCCCTTGGTCTAATGTAGAAATCAGCAAACTAAGGCCAAGTAGCTAGGCCTTATTTTGGTAAACAAAGTTTTATTGTAACACGGCTCTACTCATTCATTTATGGATTGTCTACGGCTGCTTTTGTGCTGGAACAGCAGAGTGAGCAGCTGCTGTAGACACTATTGCCTGCCAAATTGAAAATATTAATAAGGTTACAAAGATCTGATTTTTAAATACCAAGGAGTTCTATCTTCATAAACTAATCTTGGCTCAATTTTCTTTTCCTACCTTTACTGAATTTCTCTTGGTTTACCATATCCAAGTTACTTAAAGCAACTTCCCACAGAAAGAACATGACTGCATCTGTGGTAGTATTAGGTGTGAAGATGAGGGACAGTGTTTAAAACCACAGGTCACAACTTTCATAGACTTGTCTTCATCCTATGATAGTATCTTCTCATCAACCATGGCAGTTCACTACTGCCCAAATTAATCCCAATGTTCTAGTCTGAAGGCTCCAGGGAACTTCCCAGTAGGGTGCAATAGAAGGACTCCACTCCCATGCTCATTTTCTGTAGAAGGGTGCTTCACAAAAGCTTCGTAACCTTGCAATCTCCTGTTTCTCTCTAGGTCAGAGTGCTGGGAGGCAGCGATATGTAGCTAAGGAAATGCGATCCAGTGTTGGGAAGCATAAATGAACGGTGCAACAGATTGAGGCACCTAGAAAAGGTGCTATTAGAAGCGACTAAGAGCATAGAGGATAAGGCAGGCAGGGAAGAGTGTGATGATACCATAAAATATGCAAGGTCTTGAATCAGCAGTCTTGGTTTGAGTGTCTGGGGTCAATTTCAAGGCTAGAAATAGAGATCACATAGCAAAAAAGCCTCTATGGTCTAGTGTGAGTTAGAACACAAATCAGCAAGATAATGACCACAGCAGACTCACTAAATTGAGAGATGGTCAGTTAGTAGTTAAGAGCTCAAAATTAGGATTAAGATAGAGGTTTGAATTCAGCTCTGACATTTATAAACTGGGAGAAAATCTTAGAAAATCTTAACCTAAGTATGATTACTCATCACTTGTAAAATGGACTAATGTTTAATTCATAAGGTGGTTGTATTGAAGTATGTACAGAGTACTTTCTACATCCATAACAGTAACAGCAATAACAACAGAACTGGAACATAGACTAGTACCTAATAACAGGGTATAGTTTTTTCAGACCCCTCCCATACACAGCATAGTTTAAAGTATACCTGTTATGAGTAAGTGGGTCAGCTTATTTTTGAGGTTATATTTTGAAAGGTGTAATGATTTGGGGAGAGGGGGGAAAACAGGCTACAATTTAGTTCCCTTGGAAGACGAAACCATCCTCATCTGAACAGATCGTTTTTAGCTGGGAGATCCAAAAATTACTGAGCTATTTTTTTTATGTTCCCAAAGCCTGTGATAAGTCCTAATTAATTCCCACCTTGTTCCCTATAAAACATCACCAAACAAGGTACCTGGAACCTTGTACTTTCTCCCTCAGGTCCCAAGTTAGCACCCTGGGACTTAGATTCAGAGGTGCTCTCTGGCATGCAGGCCCCGGCAAGGCAGCGTGAACTGCTCTGCCTTCTAAAGACCAGAGTGTTCGTATTTTAATCATGGCTCCAATTAAATATTAGTTACACATTTTGTTTGTATTACATGGCTTAAACAAGCCCAGTAAGCAAAATAAATGCATTTTAATATGATAGGGACAGAAGACAGAAAGTACGGAGTTTATTGTCACATACCAGCTCTGCTACCCTGTGTCAGGCTCACAAAATACCTTAATTTTGTTGTCTCAGATCCTTTGGGGAAGTAGGCAGGCTTAAAATAACGAGTATAGCCAGGAACATGCATTCTAGTTCTTCCTAGCTCTCTTAGGTGCTTCCTTTTATGAGAGCTCAGCTAAAGTTCCCAAAATTCTTCAGGCCACCTAAAAATCTAGTGGCTGCTACTGGCCAAATGTGAATGACATTAGGAAGACATCATATAAGGGTACCATGCTTATGAGTTAGGCAAAAGCCTCAGCTTGAATATTTATAAGCCCATAGGGCATTCCACATGGGAGGGTAATAAATAGTGGACTGTGGTATGTCTCCAAGTCTTAGTGGCTGTGATGTGTGCCGAAACCTCACGCTCTCAACCTGGGCAGCCAGCCTAGACAAACACAGTGCCTTATCCAAATTCCCCATGGAGCAGAGAGTTGCTGCTGTCTACTCTTCCCTGGTTGCTCACCTCTGCTCCCAGCATTCATCAGAGTTGTTATTAGCATGGTTTATGCCGTGAAAATGCAAGCCCCATGTCTGTTAAGGGAAAGAAAAGAGGGCCTATAGGTAAGCAAAAAAAATGAAAGTCACCTTTACCATCAGTCTTGGTATTTAGAAAAAGGCCTGTCTAGTAAAGGAATTCCAGACAGTTGAGTGACTCAAATGGACCTTTCAGGTAACTGCCACTCTTAAGCCTCACCTCACAAGGTTCTGACTCTCCACTGCTCTTGGAGCCCAGCACAGCTTCTGAGCAGCTGTTCTGGGTCCTAATAAGCATCCCTTAGTGAAGCACAAACATCATCTGAACATAATCTTTTGCAAACTAGTAAAATTACAGAGAAAAAGCCCATTAAAGTTTCCCATCTCTCAGAGTAAAATCCAGCTCCCTTTCTCTGACCTTCAGAGGCCCCATGTGATCCAACTCCTTACAACCTGTCCAAAGTCATCTCTGCCTTTTACACCCTTTTCTCTGCTCTGGCCACCTAGCTCTTCCGTGGACACATCAGGCCTTTGCACTTGCTATTCCTCTCACCAGCTGTGCCCTCAGGTTGTCTCCAAATGCCACTTCCTCAGTGTGGTCTTCTGTTCCAATCTATTTAAAATTTCAACCACCTATCTCTCCCCTGCATGCTATCCTCCTTCCTTGCTTTGTTATTTCTTAGCACTTATTATAGACACAGACTATATTACTCTGAGTCTATGAAACTGTCAATATTTGACCTTATTTTTAACCTGGATAAATGGTCAGTTTATATGGCTCAACCTACTATTTTACTTTATTATTTTGATTGTTAACCTAGACTTTTAAGCTCCACAAGGGTAGGAATTTTTGTGTATTTGTTATAAAGCTAGTGCTCATCACATAAGAGCTGAGCCAGAAAATGATCTGATTGTCCTCTGCAGCTTTAAAAAGGCAGTTCCTGTCTGGCTGCCATAGCTCAGTGGTTGAGCATTGACCTATGAACTAGAAGGTCACAGCTTGATTCCCAATCAGGGCACATGCCCAGATTGTGGGCTAAATCCCCAGTGTGGGGCATGCAGGTGCAGCAGATCAGTGTTTCTCTCTTATCATTGATGTTTCTATCTCTCTCGCCCCCTCCCTTCTTCTCTGAAATCAATAAAAATATATTTAAAAAAAAAACAGTTCCTAAAGTTAGGCCAGCCCCTAGTGGTGTTTGAGGCTTTTCTACTGCCTTATGCATCATTTCATGGTGTGTTTTGTGGAAAGCGATAAGAGAAAGTAGGACTAAGACAGTGGGCATTTGATTTTCTTTTGACTGGTACCTCTCCCAGGGAGAGGGCCCAGCTAGGAGGAGAAGGAAAAGCAGACACAATGATACTGGCCAGTAACCAAAAAAAAATGGCTACTCCTGAAAGTAACTCAGAGGGCTGGTCATCTCTGTCATGGCTCGATTTGATAGGATGCACCCAGGGTCATACCACTTTCCACAACTTTAAAAACTATCCTAATCCGTGGGTCCTCTATCTTCTCTCTTGCTAGCCACCTCCCCGGTTCACTATACCAAAAAGATGCCAGTATCTGTTCATTGTGGGGGTCACCTGGGGAAGAAAAAAATAAATAAAAAGGAACTGATGGTTAGTCACTTGGACTCCCCTACAGATGCCACCACACTCTGGAGATAGAACCCTGACAACTTCACAGGCCCACCTTATGGTGGCCTTCTCATGATCCTCTGGGCACCAGCTATTACAAAACAATGTTTATCTTGCCCCTCTGCCATTTTAGTAATATTTCCCCCTACCTGGAATGAGCTTTTGGACTCAATCCTGGATCCCCACCTTGCTGCACAGGAATTTTCAGAGCCTCTAAGGGCAACTTAAACATGTGGTTTGGGTTTAACTCAAGTAATAAGACTCCATGAGCTGTCTCATCACTGCATTTCCAGTGCCAAAAAACATAGAAGGTGCTGAAAAAAAAAAAAAAAAAGGAACCCACTAGGAAAAGTAGTCATGGTCTTTCTGCTTTCTGATCAACATTCAGCGCTATGATTAGACCAGCCACAAAATTATAGGTCTTAAGTCATTTTTTGCCACTGCCCTGGATGTAAACAATGTGATATCAAATCCCTTAGGTGGGAAGAAAAATTTCTTCATAATCTAGCCAAGCCCCAAATTTTGGAAAGATGAAGCATTGCTAAATACATTAAATAATATTTTACTTGGTCTGAAGATGCCCACCTCAAGCTTTAAGAACATGGGATGCTAGAAATGGGGACCCAAGTCTGAACCACAGTTCTTAAGTTTGTGAAAAAGTGGGCAAAGGTTCCATGGCTATATCTAATGTTTCCCTCCCAATCAGACACAGTTTTACAACCTGTTGGCTAAGGCTAAGGGAAGAGACTCAAAGTTTGCTTTTTTTTTTTTATGGGTACAGAAGAAGGCCATTGTTCCTGTTCTGAAAAATGTAAAAACTAAAGAAAGGCTGGCTCCTTTCTTTCTACAGAATAACAAGCAGGTCTTTGGACATCACACTTCTACTTCCTCTTCAGACAGACTTCTAGACTAAATAGTAAAGAGTGACTAGCCTTGGTTTGTGAAGGAAATTTACTAAGGACAGGAAGAAAGCGCCATCTGTTAGTGCAACTGGCAGTATATGGAGGCCCACAGTGAGAGACACGACAGCCTCCACACGGTTGTAATCAGGAAGCTCATACTAAAGCTATGAAATGTCCTACGGTCTGGTGCATTCACAGCAGACAGCTAGTAGCAAGCTTAGTATCTTTTGATAAATCTGGGTTCCAACTAGGTAATTCCTGAGGAGTGTTCACTGAGTGCACACAGGTACCTGTCCTGACGCCAGGCACAGCAATGACGAGAAGAGTAGGATAGCACTGGCTTCCTAGGCTAAACAGTTTCAGGCCAGTGCTGCTCAAGGAATCTGGTCACACAATACACATCACTATTCCCTGAACCAGGGCCCTCCTCCACCTGAAATATCACCACTTCCTGCCTGAATGTTATTCTCTGTGTGCTCCCACCACCCTGTGCACATCTTTTTTCAGCTCTTTATCACATTGTTATTTTTGTATATTTCTTCAGATTTTTATTTACTAAGTTACCTACTAAGTGCCAGGCATTATTTTTAGCCCTGAGGAATATAGTAGTAACCTATTCCTTTGAGGGCAAAAAAGTTTTATTCCTCTTGGTATATACATCACTGTTTTGTCTTAACATTTACCATAATAAGCCTCATGGGTGTGTCACAGGTTAAAAAGGTCAAGATTTCAACTTATTTCTGGCTTTGAAACAGCCATTGATTCATATCGGAACACAAGCAGGACACTCCATTCCCCTTTCAACATATTTCTGAGAAAATGAAAACACAAAAAAAGTCACCTAATGTTGATTATCCCTACCAGGTCTACTCTGTGACTCAGGGGTCTGGAATATGGTCCTAGCTAAGCCTTCGCTTTGGTTTTATTGACTCTGCTCAGTTCACAATAGCATAATTCCAGGAGGCTGTTCCTGCCACCTCCCCTTTTTCCCTTACCCCAGGCAGTCATCTCTGTAGCAGGAAGCTGAGGCAAAATAAAGCAAGAGAGTGACTAGCTTCCTGTATCTCATCCCCATTCTGGGACAGAGCTCCAAAAGCATTCCAGGCTTGAAAAAGTATTGCTAGTACTGGATTAATGTAAAACTACGACAGGAAAATCCTTGCATGAGTTTCAGATCATCTGCCAGTGTTCTAGCTCCTGGTAGAAGGTGGTCTCATTGGCTTTTCCATTTCAGTATCCTTTGCTGTTTGTTCTTCCTTACGTTCCCAACATCTACACACTGGGGAGTCCAGGCTCAATCGTTTGTCCACTTCTCTACATTCTCCTTATTGATCACACTTGGTCCTACAGCTTTAAATACTATGTCTAGGCTGAGGTCTCCTAAATTTTCTCCAGCTTTGAACTCTAGATTTGCATATCCAACTGTTTATTCTTGACCTCCAACCTCCACATGGATATCTAACAAGGTGCTTGAAAATTGTGTCCAAACCTACCTTTTGATTCCCACTCCTCACTTTAAAACCTGGGGGCTGCATCTTAGCACATGGGAATTTTGTTATACCCAGCAAGGTCAAAAATCTTAGAATCATCTTTGACTCCTTTCTCTCTCAGAGCCGACATTACTCCATCAGCAAAGCACTGGCCTTCATTCTTGCTGTTCCCCCTTTGCCCAGAAAGCTCTTTCTTACCCACATGGCCAACTCCTTGATCTCTTTCTAGTCTTTGACTAAATCTTTTTTCACTGAACCCTACCCTGACTTCCTATTTAATATTACACTTCCCCATACGCAATCTCTCTTACCCTGGCTACACCTTTTTTCTTTCCTTCCACAGTACCCATCACCTTTAACACACTATATAATTTACTTTTTTGATTTACTGTCTGTCTCCATAGTCTAAACATACACTCCATGAGGATAAAGAAGCTTATGGCTTATTCTTTATGTATCCCAATTGCTCAGGACAATATCTGACATGTAATAAGGTGTTCAGTAAATATTTGTTGGATGAATGAAGAGAGAGGAGTTGTGATACAGATTATGTTCTATTTTTAAATGAAGCCATTGTGGAAAGTTCTTGCCAAGTGCTGTAAGTGGTTAGAGGAAAGGCTCCATCTGATATTGTGAATCCCAGGGGTTGACAATTTTGGCTAACAGAACAAACACCAGTCACACTTATTGACAAAACACACACAGGCTCCAAATCATGGGGCTGGCCTTTTATTTGATTGCAAGCACTGCAAACTTCCTTTCTGGCTACAGAAAATAGCTGTTTGTGGAAATCTCACAGAAAAAAAGTAGTAAATCAATTAAATAATCAATTTTAAGTTATCTAGAGATCAGCCTTAGTTGAGTCTCAAAATTCTGAACGTTTACAACTATGCTTGGCTGCAGCGAGGACAGCTGAAAAGACAGGCTGTGGCTAACTTGGAACTGCCCAAGATACCCATTGGGTGGGAGTAGCAGGACAGGGGTAAACCTGGAGAAGTTCTGGAAAATGACAGAGGCAGAGAGGTGTACAGGGGGAAATGAAGGAGATGGGCCATGGCAGTTTGCAGAGAGGTAAAGGTGGTTTCTAGAAGCAGCATGAGCTTGGAGAATGGAAAAATTAACTTAAGGAGTTAACACTGAAGGCAAGAATGTAGAACTTCTCTACAGCCCAGGAAAAGATCCACTTCTGTCAGCAGCACAGAGGGCAATGTCTCAATCCCGGGGGTTAAGGGATGGGGGATGTTTCTGTGCTTCCAGTAGAGGAATAACATGTTAGTTATTGATGGTCCCATGTTAACTCTAAGCCTGGGGCCATCAATTGGGACAGTTGATGTACAGTTATGCAACAACCTTATGCAGTCAGTTGACATTTATCTGTATACTGACTGTTTAAACTTCCCTCCTCAGCCCCGTTAACTCCTATGCTGACATTGGAAATCATTTTGGCAGTCTGTAATAGCTATTTGTGGGTCATTAACTGTTGTTGGATGGGGGCTTTTCTCTTTCACAATACCTTAAGGCAGAAGGTCAGATATCATTGAGGCTGTGCTTGTAGGAAGGTGCATCACATCCACTTCCCAATCCATTGAATTTGCTATGGAGCTACTTTCCACCCAGAGATCATGGTATGCACCTGTCAGTTCTCATGTGCAGGAACTTGGGAAACACTCTAGTGATCGTTATCAGTCACCAAGACAAGACTAAACTAAGTTCCTTGCACTATTTTAAGACAGAAAAGTTTCAACTTAAAGAATTCCATGGATGAAAAAAAAATAAAAATTATAAGTAAATGGTTCATCAACTACCTGGAATACTAACTAGTAGGACAATGATAGTAAAAAACAGAAGTCTTACTATGACATAATATATATTTGTCCCATATAAAATAGCATTGATTGCAAGGCTGCCTAGATGCCTCAAAGTATGTATTTTACACTCATACAAATTCCTATTCAATGGTAAACTTACTGACAGAGGTGAGGAGTATGTTCCCTGTTCCTTGGCTTCTGTGTCTCCATCCCAAACCCACACTCGGTAATCTACACACAGTATTATTGATCAACTTCATGTGTCATTTCTGGTCCCCATTCCTTTCCAGTCTTCACATCTTTGGAAGAATCTTTTGAAAAGTTTTCTATGGTAAAAAATGGTAGATTCCAAGTAAAGATGACATGTATCTAATCAGTGGTGGAGCGGGACTTAAACCAGGCAATATCACTGCAGAGTCCCCTCCTGAGCCATCACACTAGACTGCTGCTTTATTGCAAACCAGTGACTAACTTCTAAGACAAAAGCATTTATCCAGCTGAAGACGGGAAACTGATATATATTCAAACCACTGAGAGGTTAGAGAGCACATGATGAAGAGTTATCAAGTAAAAAACTCTGAGTGCTGTGGTGTGGTGAAGGCTATACCCAAATATAGGGTGACCTGTTGTCAGTCAAGTTGATTTACTAACCTAACAGTAAGACAACAAGATACAGAAGTTCCATTCACACACTTTCTCTTCCATTACAAGCTAAATGTCACCAGCCTACTTACTGCAACATAGATGCCACTTTGGCATGGCTGCCTTTGGCCAAAGAAACTTCTAGGAAGAAAACCTAGTGAACAGGACAGAACAATGCTGGTTTGCTATGATGTCCTCTTCTGTAGCATGTGAAGAAAACTGCAATAGAGCACAATACCCGCAGGTACCAGAATGGCAAAGATAGGCAGTATAATCTGCTTACAATTTAGTCTTTGCTCTGTGATTCTGTATGAATAGGATCCCTCTAAACTCACACATCCAACTGGAACAGTGGTTCTCAACCTTTCTAATGTAACGACCCTTTAATACACTTCCTCATGTTGTGGTGACCCCCAACCATAAGATTATTTTTGCTGCTACTTCATTTAATAAGCTGTTATGCGAATATCTATGTTTTCCGATGGTCTTAAGTGACCCTGCTAGCGATTCTCAACCTGGGGGTTGCGACCCACAGGTTGAGAACCGCTGCTGTAGAGCCTAAGACCATTGGAAAACACAGATACTTACATTACAATTCGTTAACAGTAGCAAAATTACAGTTATGACGTAGCAATGAAAATAATTTTATGGTTGGGGGTCACCACAATATGAGGAACTGGATGGATTAAAGGGTCGCGGCTTTAGAAAGGTTGAGAACCACTGACCCAGAACATGACTGCCACCCACAAGGAAAATACCCTCTGTCCTCTCCAGGACAGATGGATGTTGCCAATCAGCCCAAATCCAGTGCTGATTATAAATGACATCCCTTCAAATAGCCCTTCTTAATTCACAGAACAAAACTGATGACCCTTCGTCTTGCCTGACCTCCTATCTCTGAATCTTTGAGCCATTATTCATACATGGTAGGTTTGAGTTCCTCCTGTGTTAACAGAGATCTGCTCATCTCAGTGTCCACGTGCAGAAGATGTTGCTCTCAATCTTAAGCATCTGGCACTCATGATATCTTGCTTATAACAACTGCAGACACCTGGTGGCCCCCAGGAGCGTACGGGTCCTTTAGCCTCCCAAGCCCCAAAGCTGATTAGTGTTGGTATTCACCTGCTCGACCTCTCCAGATGCCAGGACAGGCCACTAACCTCAGGACCAAAAATCCAGTTAGCCAGAGTCAAGCATATTTGAATATTTATAAAAAAGAGGAATATAAAGTATTATAACACGAATCAAGGGTTTCTGCCCAAGAATTGTTTGTTAATCTATACCTTTGAAATTACTCTGCCTATTAAGTTTTTTCAATTTCTTAGTGAAAATTTATTCTATAAAGCCCAAACAGAATTTGGTTTTAGTGACTGCTGGATCTGAAATGATTTTTATTGGATCTTCATAAAATGCCTCTACTAATTTTGCTTAGAATTGAGACTTACCAGTCTTTGCTAAATCCTTTACACTTTTCAAATACTGCAAAGTTACAGTTGTGCTAGCACAGTGAACACAGAGTTATTACTAAGCACCTAATTATGTACATAACAGGCCCCATTCTGAACACTGGAGATAAAATCTTGAAAAAGACTGTCTGTTTCCCTGCTTATAGTCTAGAATAGTGGTTCTCCCACACTTCTGGATTTTACACACTAATACAACAGCCAGAAAAGCTGGGAGGTTAATATATTTATTTTGCTAATCTAAGGACACTGAAAATAACTATTATCTCCTCTCATCATCAAATATTTTTGAAGACCAAAAGGCTAAAGGATGTAAATTAAGAACAATGGACAGTTCTTTACATTGGATACATTGAGCTCTGTAAAATCTTACTCTTCTGTCCTTCTCTTTCTCATCTTTGCTGTGGACTGGTGGAAATCCTGGCACAGAGTGTATCTGCCCTTGTTCAAGGGAGTAACTACCAAGGGCCCTTTGGGATGGGGCCCCATCTAAGAATCCTCTTTGTTTACTGTGCAAACAATAGGGTAAAGAGTAAGGAGTCTCTTTCTAGTAGTCTTAAAATCTAAACTTGTTTTCACTGTACCTTATTTTAAAGTTTCAAGAGTTTATGGACAGGCTAGCCTGGGCCCAAGGTTGATATTTAATAAACACTTTGACAGCTTGGTCAGGAACTGGAGGTCAGAGGGTTCATGGTAATGAAAGGGGTTTTCAGCAGATGATGACAGTATCCTTGTGGAGCAGATTACAGCTCATGCCAGCTTAGCGCATGATCAATAATATTAAAGGTTTTGAACCAGCAAGACTTTTTCTGAGGGGAAAGAGAGGAAAAGTGGAAGATTAGGTGTCAATTTTTAAAAAATGCTTGTATGAATGCTCATACTATCTCCCTAGAAAAATCTAGTAGGGTACTTGTTTTCTACTAAAAACACTCCCATGGAATTATAATTGGAAGAAAAATACTCTTTCAGGGTGGGGGCTGGAGAGCAAATGACCGAGCAACATAAAGAGAATTCTTTGGAAGACACTCAGAGCATAGTTGTCAACCACAGCCCCAAGAGGAAGTTTCTGTTAGAATTATTCAGAATTAATGACCACTAGTTAAGAATTGTCAGACTATGTGGCAAAACAGTCTATAAGAAAGATGCATTTCTCCCTTGCTGAAATATTCCTCAGCATTGATTCATATTTATATGCACACTAGAGGCCTGCTGCATGATCAGGCCGGGGAGAGGCCGCGGGAGGGCTCCAGGATGTCTAGTCCATCTCACCTGCTCCTGATCAGCCGGACCCTAGCAGCAAGCTAACTTACTGGTCAGTTCATGTCATACTGACTGGTCGAACAGTCAGACACTTAGCATATTAGGCTTTTATTATGAAGGATAGGATTACTTTACTGGAGTTTTTACAGCCTTAACTCCTAATGTTAAAATGCATCCCAACAAACTAATTTAGCCAGATTATTCTTTCCAATGAGTAATAAAGTTGTACTTCACATTCCAAGTAAGCATCTGTTTTCTGAACTATTTACATGCAACTGGGAGAAATTTATGAAATACTGTCTTGATAAATTATTCATCTGACAATGTGGGATCAAGAAAGTGCTCCTGTTTGATTATGACCAAAATACATATTTCAAAATAAGCTGCCTAAGTAAAATACAGTATATTATAGAGTAAAAGACACATAAAATTTAGTTACCGAGCTATGAAATATTCAGGATAATAAGTAAATTTCTTGCCTGCTAAGGTTTTGGGGTCCAGATAATGTTAATTTATGAAGCAGGCACCATCTTTTTAGGTCCCTGCAGTCAGCCTTGAAACACTGAACACAGCCACTGCGTTGTACTTTGAAATTTTTAATATTGGCTATATGTATTTTAGATTTCATCTGTACTGGAGCTATCATTAAAAAAATTGTTGGCAATTCAATAAAGCTACTGGAAGATTGTATATAGGAACTGAACTCATTTACAGATATGGCTGCCTGTGCGACAGGCCAGTTCTTCATTGAAGATGCAGATCATTGGAAGCAGTGTCACACCTGAGAATACCACCATTGCATTAAGAGTGCCTGGGCTGCTGGTGTGAATATTCAGAGCCACACTTAAGGGATTATTTGTTAATGCAACCTGAACATAGACCACCCATGTCTCTGTGATAATTTATGGCTGCAATTAAGTGGTTACTATGGAAAATCACTTTCCACATTTTATTTGCATATTGATTGCTATATCTGAATTGTAAGAGATTGCAGATTTCTTCTAGATCTTCCAAGTGATTCTTTAAAAACAGATCCCAAATCCTAGATTTACTTAAATTAATGCCTCCTTGGTCCACTTGCTTTCAAACAATACCTTTTTTATCTAATGACACAGTTGAGTTCTTTGTTATATATATGCTTCTCTAGGGTACAATTTATGAAACAATAACTCTCTAATACAGGCCTGGGAGTGGAAGCTCAAAAAATTGTAGACTTGAGTCTACAGGTCTTTGCACTTAGTAGGCATCCCATAGAAATTCCTTGAGTTAAAATTTAATTCTGGCTGCCTTATAGCAGTGACACATTCTTTAGTTTTTACCAAGGGATTACTAAAGGTTGATGAATTAGTAAATGTGCCATAATCAGTGCATTCTTGCACTGATTTAGACATAGAACTATTAGAACTGATTTCTCGTGTAGATATTATCTGTCTGGAGAGCCAGAAAACAAGAGCCTCGTTTTGATGGTCAGAAGCTTCCAATGCTTCTTTCTCGGAAGGAAAACGAGGGGATGCTCCCTATACTTTCCTCACACATTTTGAGGATATTTTGAAGTTGGGCAACCAACATCTCACTATCTTCTCAGAGAAAGTCAGGTGGACTTTTCAGGTGTAAATTTATGGGGCAAGGTCCCTGTGAAAGTCAGAACTCTTTTCCCCTTTCTGGCTGCTTTTTAAGCCCCTCTTCTTATCTCTCTCCCTTCCATAGTGCCTGCCTGATCTGATCTTTTTGACCTAGGAGTGTATGGGTTGGGCATGTAATAAATCAGAATGGTTGCTGGGACCAGGTTGAGCTGTGGTTTACCCTGTGAAAAATGACAATTAGAATATCAAGTTCTGGATAATGATCAGGTATATGTTATATGCTTATATCCATACTTCAACATACATTCCCATTTATGACAAAGCAGTTCCACAAGCAGCAAAGGCAAAACTCTCCACTCTTGTTTCTGATTCTTACCCTTTTATTCCTTTCCCTTTCCCCTTTTCATAATATCCTCCTTTATCCTCAATTATTGCTCACTTGCAATAAAACTGAGTCTTCACACACCAGGTCCTGAGCCTCCATAGCCGGGAGCAGTTCCCATGAGCACACCCTCTACCCCAGCCAGTAGAGGCAGAGTTCAGTCCCCCAGCAATCTATCTGGTCAGACTGGTGGAGCAGCTTGTGAAGCAATCCTGCTGGACTGAGTCGGTTGCAGACAGATAGAGGGCTACAGGGAGTAAGAGAGCGTGAGAGCCAACAGACACAAAGAATAGGCCTAAGAGGGGAAACAGAAGACAGCAGCAGCCAGGCCCAGCATCTCATGAGCTAGTTCAACCCTCATGGCAACCCCAGTGGAATAGGCCAAGCCAGCACAAGTGAGCCAAATCCTGAGCTCATTTTAATGGCTTCTGTCCCAAACCTGAGTCACTGGGGATTCCACGGATTTCAAGACAGCCCTTCATGCATTTCCAAAAACAAACTGCTTGATGCTGTCATGGAAAACCTGGATCTTTGCATTCTATGGTTTCACTATGGATTACATCCAGGTCACAACCTGTAGAAGACAGCTGGCAAATCACCCTGCTGGGCGATTACCCAGCTTTTGTAATGAATCCCAGAGGGCTATGAGCCGATGTGTGTTTCTGGCTCTGCCAAGTCCTGGACAAGTCCTCACCAATGAAGACCAATCAGTCTGTGATTTATTCTGCAAGGGAAGCCTGAGAAGCCACCTGCAATCAAGACTCAGCTGTTAGATGCTGCTCCAGAAAGGAAAGGAATGGAAAATGTGTATGTCAAGGGAAAGAGGAGTAAAAGGTTCTTTGCTTCCCTCTCGATTCAACTGCTATCTTCTGCTTTAAAAAAAAAAATGCTCTGAGGATAATACCCTTAGTCACACCAAAGTCAGAGGACTGCTCTGTACTCTTCAGCCCTTACTCAGGCAGGCTTTTAAGGGGCCAGAGAACAGCACTATACAGTGGTTGATTTCAACAGAGCAAGGTCAATTATAAAGGCTTATTATAAAAGACACCCCTATTCCTTACAATGCAGCAATTCTAGGAAACAAAAAAATGGTGGCATAGGTAAATACCTAAACTGCTGTCTCACACAACAATTTCAAAACTACAATTAAAAGACAAAATGGTCACCATCCAGAACCACAGGAAAACTGGCTGAGTGGAAATTCTACAATTAGAAGGAAAGAGAAAAGCACATTGAGACTCAGAGAAGCTGCAAAAGGCTGGGGTACGGAGACATGCATGGCTGGCTTTCTCAATCAGGGGGGAGATGGAAGCTCCTGACTGCATTGAACTCCAGTTCCGGGTGAGACTCTGGGGACCCAGACCCACTTGGGGGGAATCTGAACTGTTTGGCAGTGGGCGAAACTCGAGGGCAGCCTTCTCTCAGACATGCTTGCAGTGATTACCGAGGGACACTGAGACCCAGGGGCCTCATAGGGCAGAGGTGACGGGAAGCCAAGACTGTCTTCTCCATCCTGAGACTTCGCCCCATCCAAGCTGAGCACAGAGGCTTTGCAATTTTGCAAGTTTTGTCTCATAAGGGGGTGTCTCCAGCACAGAAGTTCTCCCAGCGTGGACACAGCTGATCCTCACAGCCATTTGGCCTGGAGGTCAATTCCTCCCAATGATACCCAACAACAGTCAAGACTTAACTACAACAAGGCTGTGCACATAGTCCACAAAGGGGTGCACCAAGAGTGTCCACTTCAGGTAACTAGGGAGGCTGAGCTACTGGGCCCTATAGGACAACTAGCACACAAAGCTACTCTACCAACTCAGGAAAGCAGCAAAAATGTGGAGACAAAGAGATCACAAATGAAATAGAGGAAAGTTAACAACTGGATATAAAGTTCAAAACCATGGTTATAAGGTTTTTCAAGGATTTCCTAGAAAAGGCTGATAAAGTTAGTGAGACCCTCGAGGATATGAAAAAGGACCAACTAGAAATTAAATATACACTGACTGAAATAAAAAATATTATACAGAGACCTAACAGCAGACTAGAAGACCACAAGAATCAAGTCAAAGATTTGAAATACAAAGAAGCAGAAAACACTCAACTGGAAAAGCAAAAAGAAAAAAATCCTAAAATTTGAAGATAGTGTAAGGAACCTCTGGGACAACCTCAGGCATACTGACATCTGAATTATGGGGGTGTCAGAAGAGAGAGAGCAAGATACTGAAAACCTATTTGAAGAAGTAATGACTGAAAATTTCCCCCACCTGGTGAAAGAAATAGACTTATAAGGCCAGGAAGTGCACAGAACCCCAACAAAAGGAATCCAAAGAGATTTCCACCAGTCCACACCAAGACACATCATAATTAAAATACCAAGAACAAAAGACAAAGAGAGAGTATTAAAAGCAGCAAGAGAAAAACAATTAATTACATATAAGGGGGCACCCATACGATTGTTAGCTGATTTCTCAACAGAAACCATGCAGGCCAGACAGGAGTGGCAAGAATATTCAAAGTGATGAATAGCAAGAACTTACAACCAAGATTACTCTACCCAGCAAAGCTATCATTCAGAATTGAAGGGCAGATAATGAGCTTCACAGATAAGAAAAAGCTAAAGGAGTTCATTAGCACCAAACGAGTATTGTATGAAATGCTGAAAGGTATTTGTTAAGAAAGGGAAGAAGAAGAAAAAGGTAAAGATAAAAATTATGAACAACAAATATATATCTATCAACAAGTGAATCTAAAAATCAAGTGAATAAAAATCTGATGAATAGCATAAACTGGTGAATATAATAGAATCAGAGGCATAGAAAGGGAGGGGACTGAAAATTCTTGGGGGAAAGGGGTGTGGAGGGTGCAGGACAAAAATTGTATACCTATGGATGAGGAAGTGGGATGGGGAGGTGAGGGCAGAGGGTGGGGTGGGAACCGGATGGAGGGGAGCTATTGGGGGGGGGGGGGAGGAGAAGAAGAATTGTAATAGGAACAATAAAGATTAAATAAAAAAAATAAAACCTGCCAAGAAAACAGAAATACTTTAAATTTAATAATCATGTATATCTACCACTTATTATGTGCCAAGCCCTGTATTTAAGCCTTTCTCATATATTATCTAATTTAATTCTCAAAACATCATATACATTTTACAGATGAAAAAACCGAGGCTTAGAGAAGTAAGGTCAATTGGGCAACATGTCACAGCTACTTTAAGGTGAGATCAGGACTGATCCAGGACCATATGAGGCTTAGATATTTAATTGCTACTAAGAGTGAGTATGGAACACCAAGGGCATTTTTGCACAAGTATTTAGGAATTATCAGCTGGGTGCCCACATAATGGGCCTTAAAGGTAAATACTGCTATCTGAGTTAACAGTGAAGAATGGTTTTTTATTATTATTTTATAAGTAATCTAGATCTTGAAGATTTCCACTGAAGTAGCAGGTTCTTTTACACCAGCTTCTAAAGACAAAATATCAAGATTATTTATGTTATGTTTTTTTATAGACAATGAAAGCTATTAATGCCTGTGGCCTATTCTTTAAAATTAAGTATAATAAAGGAATATTCTTACATATCTTGTAATTACTCATCCAATTGTATTTTACAAAATTGCCATTGTTGCCAAAATGAACGGTACAAGAATAGTCTGAATGTATTTCCAAAGAGTTATGCTGGCAGCAGCCTCCTTGCTCACCATTTGTTTCGGTGTCAAATAGATCCATGCAGGGTTGAGAGAAAGCGGGCAAGAGGAGAAAAGACTGATGCTCACAGCTGCTACAAGTGCTTGGCTGAGGCTGGGGCTGACCACATGCTGTTACAGATTGGCCAAGAGGAGAGAAAGCAAGTCAGCTGCTTCCGATACACTTTCTCAGCCATAGATCCAAGGACCATGGCTGTCATTTACATTGGCTTAACTGCCTGGTGTATCTCTTACAGATGCCTCTCACCCAACTCCAGCATGAGGGAGTCGGCGGATTAGTCCTTCTTTCCCATGATTTCTTCTCAGAGGGATGCTGCTCAACTGGAAGGAGGAAAACAACAGCTTTCCCTGTATTTCAGTGCTTAGTCTTAGATCAGTGGGCCCTAGAGAGATAGTCTGACTATACAGGAATCTCTGCCTCCTGCCAATTTAAAATTTTTAGTAATTTCAGACATAAGATCCTGTGTGTATGTAGGGGGAACATAAGTGATGGGGGTTGGGAGAAAGTTAAGATTTCTTTTAGGAAATCTAAACTTTGGAGACCTGTGACCAACAGACTTGTACAGGGGAATATTCTCTTCAATCCTTCTTCCCAGAAGACTGATAAATACACGCACGCACACACACACACGAGAGGAGAGAGAGAGAGAGAGAGAGAGAGAGAGAGAGAGAGAGAGAGAGAAATAGCTCAATGGAGTGTGTGAATAGTACCAAAGATATGTACTAATCTTTGTGCCATAACTAATGTTCTTGCCATTTATGTGAAATAGCCAAGAAGAGCACCAAAAAATTTGTTGGACTAGTCCACTTTCTTAGAGACTGAATTCAATGGACTACACACTATTAAAAACTGCATGCAAATAGTCTTTAAGACTGAAGGGTATCTAAAGTTGTTTCTACATGACTATAAAAACAGGTATGGTGGTATAGCCCAGGTAGTCCCAGCCCTTACTGTAAAGGGCCACTAATTTGCTAGAAGATACTGTTTCTCAGGATGAAAAGCATTCCTAGGGATGACAAACCCACTTCACCTGCATACCAGCATATTGATAAAGCTCACTGTAAGTGCATGGAAAATTGCCTCTCTGTCAACCAGACCTCTTCCATAGGACTAGTCAATTGTGTGCTGGCTTCCCTTCATCTGCATGTTCACACTGACTTCCTAAAAGCTTATGGTAATACTTCTCAACAAAAGCTTTTAAGATATACACATGAATGTAAACACAAATCCTTGAGTCCCTGTGTATCTGAAGAGAATAAAGATAAATTTCAAATTTCATAAGTGAATAAAAAAAGAGGATAAGTTTCTTCTTCCCCTAACCAAAGCTGAAATCAAAAGAGTCTAAGAAAGAAAAAAAAAAGCTAAGGTAATGTCATATTTTCCAAACTCCCTATTTTTCAGAAGAGGAACACAGAGAGGTGGTACATTTATCTCTGGGCCCATTACCCCCTACACCCACACACACACACACTCCCCCCTAAGATTTGAAGAAAGAAAACATTATATTATCAGCTGTTTTTTTTGGGGGGGAAAGCCATGTTTGATCTGTTTACTTGGAAGCCAGCCTGCTGAGCTCAAGAGTTTGCTATAAAAGCAGACTAGAGGGAATTCATTCAGGCTGTTTCTTTCCAGGCCTAGACACCAGGTCCAGCGCTTATCTTCACTGTCAAGAAGTTCTGTGCACACACTTTAGGATGAGTGTGCCTGCCCTTCAGTTAGGGTTGTAGGTGGATTGCTGTTTCTCCTGTTAGAGTTCAGATTAATAAACAGCTTCAATCTGATTGTTGAAATGTTCTTTTCTGAAAATCAAAGCAAAAGTCTATCCTTCTGCTTCCTTGAGGATGTCTTCACGCTGCCCTGCATGCACGCATGTGTTTCTGCCCTCTAGAACAAGTCCCTTGAGCCCAGACAAACCGATTCCCTCCCCGCTTGGTTCAGGATCCACCTTTCAAAGCCACGTGGGCAAAGTCCATGAAAGAGCTGGTGGCCTTGGAAGTTTCTTGCAGCTCACAGCCTCCCCTCTCAATCACTGTAAGGAGCTCATACTTTTCTCTCCACTGATTTCTAACCAGCTCGTTAGTGAGAAAGCCCCTGAAAGTGGGAGTTAGTTTATATTTTCTGATCTGCACAGAACATTCACCAGGTTCCAGGAGACAATTTACACCAGCACATGAAACTCAGAGCAGCTGATCCTAATTCCTTCCCAGCTTGCTGCTTCCCCTACCAAAGCTGACATCATCAGGCTGGGCTGACAGTGGTGGCAACCAGCTGCCAGCTCCCCTCCCTGAAGGGACACCTCACATTCCTTCTCAGCATAGAGCGCTTGCTGCAGGTGGGACTAACTCCTCAGTGGACGCACTGTGTAGAAAACATGCTTTCAATTTAATGGGAAAAGCAGAAGTCGTAATTTCTTCAACAAAATCCAACAACTTAGAACCCGGGGAAACAGCAATGAACAGGAACATGCGAGCAGAGGAACAGACACTTCCCCCAAAGAGGGGAGTAAAGCGGGGAAAGGGGTGACCAGGGCAGCGCGCCCACTGTGCTGAGAACAGACTTTTGCAAAGTCAACCTGACCAGAGGGAAGAGCGTCTTCCAAACCCGCAGTAAGTGAGAAAGCAAGTGTGTGCGCAGAGCCCCCTTCCCGCTCCCAGGCCCCTTCCCTCCTCGCACACTTACCCGCGATTCCTTGCAACAGCCCGCAGACGTTGAAAATACTTTTCTTCATGATGCTCTGCACACACATGGTGAAGACAGACACCAGGGCCACCAGGCAGAGGATGAGGATGCCCATGGCTAAGAAGATGGCAGTGGCCTGCCAGAAGCCGCTGGCGATCTCCCCGAAGTTCTCGGCGTAGGGCCCGCACAGCGTCTCCCGGGGGACGTGCTGCACCCCGGGGTTGCGGATGCAGCGGGCGTAGATGCCCAGGGTCGGGTGGTGGGGCTCCGGGGGGCCGCCGCGCTCCTCGGGATCGGGGCCGCCGCCGGGGCCGCCGCGGGTCTTGGCTTTCCCGATCAGCCAGTCGGCGCTCATGAAGGCGATGAGCTCTGCGAACGCCACCACAATACTCAGGAGGGTCCAGAGCATCGAGCGACAGGTGACAATGACATGACACATATTGCTGTTCAAGGCGGAGAGAGGTCCACGGAGTTAATAATAAAAAGCCGGGGAGGAGGGGGCTCGGGCGGCCTCCGCAGGAAGTCGCTGCTGGGGGGCACTCACTCCCGCAGCCCAGGGTTCCTTTCTCTGGGATCCTGGCGCCGGTCCGGGGCTGTCATGCTGCCATGTCGGGGCCCCGAGCTCAGCCGCCTCACCTAAAGGAGAAGAGTAGGAGGCGGTCAGCAGCGCCAGGCCCCGCCCCTGCAGCGGCAAACTTGCCGGGGTCCCCAAACCCCAGAGTGAGCGCTGGCAGCTCTGCACCCACCGCCCGAGTCGCTGCTGCGCGGCTGACCTTCCCGCAGGCTTCCACTCCCGCCCCAGACCCTCCCGCCCCGGCCGCCGCCAGGTCCCCCCGCCCCCGCGGAACCTGTGGAGCGGTCTGGTCCCCAGCCAGCACGCGGCCCTTCTCCTGAGTTCGTGGTCTTTGTTTCCTTCCCAAACTCTCCCAACGGACTGGTGGTTACCCTTATCTGCAGGCAGCGTGACAAAGGCGAGAGGCCCTGCCAGCCCCTCCACCCGCCCTAGGGGCGCCCGCTCCATCATCTTTTTAGAAAAAGTCAAACAGCACAGGGATCCAGACAGATCTAGACACACTGGCAGCGAACCATCAACGCACGGGCTGCGCTTTTTTAAAAAGTTCACGGGTCTCTCTGCCTGCTGTTTTGATACCAGAGCGGCTAGGTTTGAAAAACTTGCACCAAAAGTTTTTGCTTAGCAGTAGAGAACAGCAACACCTAATTTTATTGCCTGGGAATCAAATTACCAACAGAGACATACGAGTATTTGCTTCATGGGTAAAAGAGAACAAAAGGAAATAAAGCCATAAAAAAACAACAACACAATGCTACACAAACTATCTTTTCACCCATTTTCTCAGAAGGTCGTTTTTTGATAAAATAAACTATACTAATTAAAATGCAAGAAGAAAAGAAACTCCTAAGAGTTCATGACTTAGGCACTTGGAGAAATGATTTAAAAATGACTGTCTTTCCCACAGATTGGACTTGTTGACAACAGAAACTTGCCTGTAAAGAATGAACTGTCCCGATTCATCACAAGTGCCTTTGCCTGAGCGTCCACTCACCCCAGGTCTGGAACTCAGTATGCCCATTGTTTCTGATCTCACAAGGACTCATTCTCTTCCAAGGACAAATGGCTTCATTACCAGAGGGCTTTGCTCTAACAGCTTAGCCCTCCTTCACAGGAGCCTGAACCCTGACAGGGGCCATGGTGCTCGTTGGCAGCCCCGTTTTCTGCCCCTTCTTCAAGGTCAGGAAGCACTGCACAGCTCATCTGACATCTGGGTACATGGCTCTGTTCTGAATGATTAGATCTTACTAACCCAGGTCATGTCAACTGCATAAGAACTACAAAGCCCCATGACATGTTGGCAGCTGGTAGGGCAGGGAGTTAGGGAAGATGGAGGGAAGTAGGGAAATAGGAAAGCCCAGTGTGGAAGTTTCTGCATCATGCCGGTTGACGTCTGGTGAGGGGTGGCTACTTATCTCACAAAGCACAATGCGTTTGAAAGTCCTCATGGCACTGTAGTTATGCAACGTACTATTTTAGGAAATTAGCACCAATACTAGAAACATAGGCTCTTAATAATTGTCAGTGTGTGTTGTATGTGTGTGTGTGTGTGTGTGTGTGTGTGTGTGTGTATGATGAGACTGTTCTGGGTTGTGTGTTCAACTGCCTGAGTTTCAGAACCCACCAGGTCTGGGTTCCCAAGCCAGTTGCACCACTGACCATGCTCAGCTTCCTCATCTGCCAGATGGGGACAGTAAGGGTACCCTGCCTCATGACACTGTGATGAGTAAAAAAAGAACCTGTTAAAACATTTTGCTCAGTGGATGGCCTCGTAAGTGCTCCATAAACACCAACTCCTTTCCCTCAGGAGCTTTTCCCCTAAAGTGGATGACACTGGTCAGACAACAGTGTAACGGAAGGAGTTGCTCAGCAGGTAACAGTGCTTGGCCACTGAACCCAGAGAAAGATTAAGCACAGGCTATTTAGAGATGAATGAGGTCACTCGTGTCTAAACTTCCCTGGTGGGCTTTCAGGGCGGGGCACTGGTCTGACTTTCTGTTTCCCCACTGCCTACCCAGCTGCAAAATTCCACTGTGGAAAAATCAATTAGCATCAGGCCAGAAGTATAACCCACTCCTACTCACTCATTCTCGAGTCCCCATCCCCCAAATACCACCAAATAGAAATGCCTTTGAAGAAAACTTAATACAACAGAGCCTTGGAGACTGTTTATAATGAACTGGCCATTCTGGATGAGAACAAAACGAGCCCACGACTCCCCAGAGTCCCCTCCACCCACCCACCACACTCATGAACACTTGGAGCCAACAGGTGGAGCCCAGCCTCTTAGGAGAAAACGAGGCTTCTACAAGTCTTCCAATTTGATTAGAACCCCAATTTACCATTATGCCAGCTTGATCTCCATCCCTGCCCCTCTCTGTTTAATGGCAATTGCTCAGTGTATAAAAATCTCTACATATTTGTCCTCTGGCAGAACCTTAGGACTCTGCCACTAACTCTTAGGTGACATGGATGCTAATTAATATGCCAAGTGTCCACTGTCTTGCCAGCGAGCTCTGCTTGAAGTCAGGAATGCAATCAGGTTGCGACTTCTGACGAGAAAGGATGTGAAACTTCAGAAGGGAAGATGGCACTCAAAGGCTTAGCAAAATGGTCCATGCCAAACTTAAGGCAGGATTATTTAGGGACCTATGTGCTTAAGTTTAGACTAGATAGTTCCCTGTCCTTTTGTGCTAAAACAATCCACTGCACCAAATTCTTACATCCATGCCTGAGTGGCTGGAGTGAGGCCATTGTTCTTCTTTGTTCTCCCTAGCTAGTTTGCTAATTACTGCTATAACAGAAATAGCCAGGAGAGCAGGGCTGCCAAAGACGGAGCATCCAAGGAAGTCCTCAGGTTGGAGGAACAAGGGAAAACCTGGAAACAGCACAGCATGGGCTCCAGAGTGGCCTGTGTTCTGGAAAGTGACCCACTCTGGCTGTGTCCCACATGCAGGGATGCCTGCTGACACAGCATCCGTATCAAAGGGGAAGCAGACCCTTGTTAACCACAGGGATTCAGGCACAGAAAGTCTTAAGGTGGAATCCACCGCTACTCAATGCACTTCCTGCTTCTTCAAAACTCACTTAATAAAACCAGGCCCTCACTGACATTCCCGATAAAAGTCTTCTATCCCCGGGCTACCCAATCCATTCCCCTCCAGGGCACCTGACTTTACTATTCCATTTAAGGGTAAATGGATGGCCCTTTAATGTTCAGAAAATGATGCTATGATTGTCATAATGACCCGCTGAGTAAAGCTCTCAGCAAGTAATAAAGAAAAACACCAAACAAAGGAGAATTCTGCAGAAATCTAGGGTAGTACGATAGTCAGAAAACAGAGAATGGAGGAGTTGACAAATGGCTGGTCTGTGTGGCCGATTATACCTTTGTTCTGCACAGAGCCCTGATAGTTACAGAGGGTGACGGTGCTGCGCAGAGCCAGACCCAGCCTGTAATGTGCATCCTGGGATCCTATCTCTGGCAGCTTTGCTGTCAGTGAGAAGGGAAGAAAGTGCGTGTTTCGAAGAGAGCCACCAGTGCCACCTGGCTAGGAGGCTCCCTAAAGACACCGGGAGCGGCTCCCACCCACCTGGAAAGGCGAGGCAGCCTGAATGCACTGCGAGCAAAGCGGCACCAGAAACCACACTGCCCATATTGCCGCAGCAGCCAGGCCCACCGATGGGGCTGCGGCAGACACCCTTCTGAGGAACACGACCTTGCTTGCTCACCTCGGTCTGGTTTTCGAGTTTATTATGAAAATTTGTGACACAGAGATAAGCTAAAAAGAACAATGAACAGCCCTAACCGGTTTGGCTCAGTGGATAGAGAGTAAGCTTGCAGACTCAAGGGTCCCAGGTTCAATTCCGGTCAAGGGTATATATCTTGGTTCCGGGCACATCCCCAATAGGAGGTGTGCAGGAGGCAGCTGATAGATGTTCTCTCAACTCTCTATCCCTCTCCCTTCCTTTCTGTAAAAAATTCAATTATATATATAAAGAACAATGAACACCCAGAATGGTGTTAGCATTTTGCCATGCTTGCTCCATCACTGTGGTATACACACTCACCAGCACACACACTCAGACATTTCTGTCACTGTGGTATACACACTCACTGGCACACACACACACAGACATTTCTGTCACTGTGGTATACACACTCAACAGCACGCACACATAGACATTTCTTTTCTGGACTGTTTGGAAATGAGTTGCAGATGTCTTGACACTTCACCTCTAAGTACTTTAGCATACACCTCCTAAAAATAAGGACATTGTCCTACGTAACCACAATAAAATTAACACGCCCAAGAAAACTAACAATAACCCCTTATATTCAAAGCATAGTTCACATTCAAATTTCTCTACTCTGCCCCATTTTAATAGCGGTTTTCTTAAAACCATGACTCAATCAAAGCTCATGCACTGCATTTAGTTATGTGTCTTTGGTTTCTTTTAGTCAAAAATAGTCCTTCCAACACTAACATATCCCTCCCTGCCCATGTTCCCGATACTGACTTTTTTGAAGCTACCAGCCCAGCTGTCTTACAGAATACCCAACAGTCTAGATTTGTCTATTTCCTCATGAGGCCATTTAAAATTGCTCTCTATCCTGTTTTATAGAAACTGGAGGTTAAATCTAAAGGCTAGTTTAGATTCAGGCTTCAATATTTTGGAGAGAATCCTCGGCAGGTGTGTCATATCTGGGAGGAAAATGACTGGGGGCTACACTTCCGAATCAGAATAAACTTACAAATGCATATATTATATAAAGGTGTGTGTATCTGTCTGTCTGTCTGTCTAAAGAGAACATGCAAAGGTCCTCTCTGGTCCTAAAGAATCCGAATTATCGTGAGGAAGTGGCAGAGGGCAAACCTGGGCAGGGTTCTGTGTTTTGAAGGCTCTTAGGTGGATTCTGATGTCTCGGTTGAGAAGTCCTGAGAGATGCCATCCCAGAGGATCCTTTTTCCACAGACTTTCATTTCTAAGAAGGGTTTGCTGTGCTCTTTGAAACTGAACTACATTTTCTATGTAATTTATAAACACACAGAAAGATCTGCAGATGGAGAGGTGGGGGGGGGAGGGAGGGGTGGGTAGGTAGGTGGAGGTGCGGTAGTGGAAGCCTACAACTTTCAAGCGGCCGCCCTTTCCAGGAGAGCGCAGCTTATCTCGATGAGGAAAGATTTGTGTGACCCGAAGGAAGGGCCATCCTTCCTCTAACTGCAGAGCCTTCCTGTAAAAAAGGAACAACCTGGGCCTGGCTGGTGTGGCTCAGTGATTGTCAACCTTTTATCCAAGAGGTCATGGTTCGATTCCTGGTCAGCGCACATGCCCAGGTTTTGGGCTCAGTCTCCAGTGTAGGGTGTGCAGGAAGCAGCTGATCAATGACTCTGATCATTGATGTTTCTATTTCTCTCTCCCTCCCTTCCTCTCTAAAATCAAGAAAAATATCTTTAGAAATATATAAAAAATTAAAGGATGCTTCTCTCCAGCCTTGCTCTCTGCCCATCGCTCAGCCATGTGCAGGGGGCATTCGGCAGTGGACCAAGGCATGCTGGGAAAGGGCACTGAGCAGTGTGAGGTGGGGTGGCAGTGTTTTAAGAGCTCTGTAAAACAGGCCTGGGATACAATCTCCACTTTGCCACTAAACAGCTGTGTGTCTTTTAGATTTAACCTCTGCCAGCCTCAGTTTTCTCATCTGCAAAATAAGGCTAACAGCATCTTCTTTATGAGACTACCATGAGGATTAAATGAAAGTGTATGTAATCAGCAAGGCTCCAATTCATTGTGCTCGACATATCTTAGCTATTATCCATCATTATCACGTGATTAGCTTCAAGTATCTGTGGTTCAGTGAGTACTCAAAAATGCTAACTCCTATTTTTTTTTAATGGAGAATTTTTTTCTTTATTAAGAAACTGAAGACTTGGGTACATCAAATAAAACCAATTTCGGGGGGAGGAGGAAGGAATCAAAACCCACAATAGTGGGGGGGGAGGAGTTAACACTGGACCATAGCAGAACCAAGAGACTATATTCTTTAAATTGAAAAATCCCAGGTGCTTCATAATTAACCTTTGGTACAAAATGATCTATTAAATTTGCAGTTTGTGGTTCCTGGTGTTGAGGTCCATAGGACAAGCTAGGAAGTCTTCACACCTCGAGCTGAATTCCATGAGGGGTGATTTGGCCCAAGAGGTAGCAGCAGCAACAGTGCCCTCCCCTCCTGGGCAGCTTCTTGCTTGGCACGACGAGCCTGTAGACCCGAGACAGCGTCACCCACCCGGAGCGGAGAGACCCAGGAACTTCAACACGTGCAGCACTCCGAGCTGCCCATCTCTAGACGCACTCCCGCAGTCTCTCCAGCCAGGTTCACGGGCACAGTTTGGGTGAGTGGAAACAAACGGTCTGCCAGCATCTGCTTCTGTTCCTGGCGGGGCTGCTGCGGTCAGGGCTCCTGCCCCTGCACATGGACCGCAGGCTGGGGTGCCTGCAGAAGCGGTATGGCCTCGTCTGCAGCCTCTCCGGTCTTGAAGTGAACAAAGGCATAAAACCCTTAGAGCCATTCTCATCACACCTCACCTTGCAGGGAAGATTGTTTCCAAAAATAGCAAAAGTCTCATCACGTGCCTCGTTATCCATAAGATTTATCCAGGTTCTTGATGAAGACGGTGCCCACACCAGATTTTCTCAAACAGGGACCACATGAGACCACATGACGCGATTGGCTTTCCTTTAATTACAACAAAGTTCACAGTCTCCAAGGCCCACTCCGCCTCCTCCGCCTCCTCCGGCTGCTGGAAACTGACCTGGGCCCAGCCCGGGGCGCCGGTGATCCTATCATGCAGACCCGCAGGGACAGTGCAGGCCCGCAGGGCTGAACCCTTCGCATGGCCTGGCCTCGGTGACGTCCGCGCACAGGTGACAGCCTCCCTCGGTGACGCCGCGTGCGGGTCACCCACGCACAGGGAGGCCGTGGGGTAGCTGCTGGTAGCAGCGTCCATCTCCTGCCCCACCACCCCAAGCCCTGACAGGACTTTTCACAGGGGCCACACAGGACAAAGGGGCTCTTCCCGGAGCAGGGCCGTGCAGCTGGCTCACAGGTGGCAGAGCTGCCGCAGCTCGGAAGCAGGAGGCACCGAGGAGACCGCAGGGCCGCAGACAAGAGGCTCTCACAAACATCATGGCCCTCCCTGGGAGTCTGTAACTTTCAGCTGCCCTGGTCTGAAGCTCCAAATTTCCAAAATAAATTCATTAAAACGGGGCCTTCCCTCCAAATTACAAAAAGTTTTAAAGAGCCCAAAAATGATGCCCGCGAGGCCTCTGGGATACAGGTTTCTCTTTAAATATAGGCCTCGGGCTCCTGGTGGTTAAAGGGTTTAAGGTTACAGCTGCCAGAAAGAGGGATGCAAAATATTTGTTGGTGTTAGCTGGGAGGGGAGCTGGACATGGCAGCTCACCACCCACAGGACCCACAGCAGACGGGACCCCCAGGTGCGATAGGTAGGCCTGAAGCTGCCAAGGTGACTTCCTGGAGGAGGATTCATTTTAAAGTGCTTTCAGTTGTGTGTGGGTTTTTTTTTTTTTTTTTTTTTATCTTTTTCTCTCCTTTTCTTCTGGCTACTGAGCCCAGAAAGTGGCAAAGGCTGCAGAGACCCAGGGCGGAGAGAGACAATGCCTATTGTTACTGATAACTTTGCTCCACGGACCCATGTGTTCCAAACAGTCAGTATGTTGCTCCTTCCTCACTGGCAGTATCTTGGCTGATACCGGTTTTCATGACTTCCATCTCCTCGGACATCCCGGGTCTTCTGGGGGCCGGGAGCTCATCACACTCTCCCCTCCCCACCACGGAGAGCCGCTAGAGTGCTGCCGCTTCCGGTGTGGTCCCCGGACCCCCTGATTCTTCCTGGGGGCCTAGGTCACCTGCTCACAAAACCATACATTCTTGGTCCCCCTCCCCCACAAGCGTCCTGGCAGCGATGTCTCAGCATCAGGAGGAAGGAAGCCCTGAGGTTGGCCTGCGCGTGGTGCGGGGGAGGGAGAGGCTGAAGGGAAGAGCAGGGAAGTGTGGCCCAGCCCTCAGGACAGAGCCTACCACCTGTCCTCAGCACAGCTCTCCAGCCACACCAGTCCCAGGGACCAGCGATTATGCAGGGAAACCAGCTGTCCCCTCTGGCTCATGTGCTGCCCCAACATCCTCGCAGGGCATGAGGGGCTGCCCCACATTCAGGACCTTCTCTTTTTGAGCACAAAAGAAGCTTTAGAAAACAGGGACAGAGCTGGCACACAAGGCTTAGCACACTGCATGACTTTAGAAAAAATAAAAAAATACAGCTATCAAAGGAGGTTTTAAAAACTCTCATCTGCCCTGTGCATCCCCGACAATACACGCTATGGAAATGCGCCCATTTTGACTTTATTCAAGAAGAGGGTCCTAATGCACTAATAATTATCTAGTTCCCTGAGTTACCGGCTCAACCCGCTCAGCATTTCTTGTTTATTGCCAACCTCAATCCCATGGTCTCGATAAATCCCTTTTCTCCAGACACTCCTGGGAAAACTCACGCTGTGGTTCTCAACCTGGGCCAGTTTTGCCTCTGTTTCCCTCGCAGGGAGTTTCTGGCAAAGTGTAAAGGCATCTTTGGTTGCCACACCTTGTGGCTAGGAAGTGATGGGGCTACTGGCACCTAGTGGGAGAGGCCAGTTGCTACGTACCACCCCCAGGGCAAAGCAGTGTCCAAAGTCGACACTTGCAGGTACAACTTAAAACAGATTTCTAAAACCTTTATGTTTAAAAAAGGGATGTTCTAAAGAGGGCAAGTCATACAGTTTCATCTGGGTGGACATTCACAGTATTTATTACTAAATTAAGCAAACCTTCTGTTGTTTTTCTAAAAAAATTTTAAGGCCTGTGCTAATAATCCTTCTGTCCAGGCTGGCAGGTTGGTGGGAGTGGGATCTGACTTGTCAGAGGGGACAGACCTTGACCAGCTTGGGGGTCCCAGCAGCTTCTCCCAATCACAGACCAAAGTCAGCTTTTGTTTCCCATAATCTCTATTCTGCAAAATGGCAAAATCCCCACCCTTACCCCAATTGTTAAGACTGGGAATACATTTACTGTTAACATTCTTTTTTATCTTCATCCCACCGGAAGGTCTTGGACTTTGCCTCAGAAAACACCAAGTTTGGCCACATGGCCTTGACTTTTCTTGAACTCCCACCTCCTAGCGTTGGGCTGGCCACTCAGTACATGAGCAGGTGGCCTAGGCCACTCCCACGGTCAGGAGCTTACCACGTAGGCTGCTTAACTGCAGGCATTCTGGTGATTCCCTCACCCCAGCGTGGCTCCCCTCCACGCTTCTCTCTCCCGTGCACCCCTGGGTGGTGTCTGCTGCTGTGAGGCTTCTCCAGGCAGCAAGGTCCTAATTCTTCAAACCATCTGAACTAGCTTTTGTTTTTTTCTCGCCCAGAGCTCCCAGTGCGTTCCTGCTCACTGTCAAGTTTGTTAAGTCACTGTCCCAGGCCAGTCATATTTCCTTCCAGGTGCCCATTCCGACTCCTCCTTATCCAGGCAATCCGCTCTGGGCACCTTTTTGAGAGGGTCATTTCCATCCAGAGGCATCATCAGCCAAAGAGCAGCTCTGTCCACCTATCTGGTCCTAATTTCTAAAAACTAGCCTTTTCCATTCTACAAATGTCATCTAAAAGTCATTAGGAGGCTAGTCTATCTTTATGTGTCCTCCTGCTTCATTAGACTGGAGAGACCAAAAATCCAACTCTCCAGGTAGGTGCTAAAGTTTGATTTGGCTCAGATCCTGTAAGTCAGGGGCGATAGGCCGATGCCCTGTACATACTATGGGGTCAAAAGGTTTTATTGTTTATTTAGGTGGAATAAGAACTTGAAGAGTTGCCTTTTCATGCCATTGTTTTATATACTTTTAAACAAAGTGTATATGTCACACTCATAATGAATTCTGTGATTATCAGGCAAAATATACATCTCCAAGTGTTGTATATCACTTAGTCTTTTCAGGATTAGTAAGAAAGTACAGAGTTTTAATAGAGAAAAGTACCAAAGAGTGGAAAACAAAGAACTTATCCATAAAAATCAAGATACACAAGTAATGCCCTCTGCTAAAGTGGCTCCACTCGGAGCACAAACAACCCACGGAAGATGGGCTTCCAGCCCATCGGAGAGGACAGCTGGGCAGCCTCTCCCGGGCGGGGAGCACCACGTCTTTCCCACAGCAACTGCAGACCTCCCGGCCTCTGTGCACAAAGAATAACTGCTTGTTCCCAAGATCAGTGCCACCAGGTTCCCTTCCAACAGCTTCAGAGCCAAACATGATAAATGGAGAGGATTATGCCACCTGTTATTTGAGTCTCTCGCACAAATCCATAAAACACCCGAAAACCCAAGAATCTTCTAGAACCCGAGGCCTTTCTGTATGGGAAGCTTCTGGAAAAGCCCCTGTGGAAGGCTGGGTTATTATTCCCAGCCCGTTGACGTCAGGCCTGACCACGGGCCCTGCTTCAGCCAATTGGCTGCTTCCGAGCAGAAGAGTCTGCAGCTGGGGCTTTGCTGTCCCGCTCTCTTCCCTCCCCCATGAGATCAGAAAAGTCCCCAGACAGAGCCCTCTCCATCGGCCAGGGACCTGACAACATGGAACAGAGGCTCTGCGGACCCTGACGCAGACATGCAGTGTGGGCGGGAAACCAACGCTCTGGGGCCTGTGCTGAGATTTCAGGGCTGCGGCTCCCGGCAGAGTCCGGTGCCTGCCACCCATCCTGACTCCCTTGGTGTCAGGTTAGATCCAACTTCACCATCCCCTACCGTGCACATGGCACAGAGCTCTTTGAAATCACACAGAAATAAACATCATCGTGGCACTCGTTAAAGCCTGGCAACCATCTCAGAAGCAAGTGCCGTATAGGTCACTGCTGCAATAAAGGGTTTGCTCTCCTAATGTATTTACTTTAAGGTTAATGGATGGAAGCGCTGGGAAGTAAGGAAACCCCCGCTGAGTCAACGAGATCATCAGAAGTGACTGCAGAGGCAGCTTGAAGAATCACTTCTCATGCCAGGCTGCCCTGAGGCCTCTTACCAGAGGGCCCTACTCATTGGAGCTGCCCTGCTCTCCTCCCTCTGCTTCTGTTTCTTCCGCCCCAGGGTGGCCCCGGCCACCTCCTGCAGCCAGGAAGATCTGAGCTTTGTCGGAAGGAGAAGCCCTCAGTCAAATGGCAGCTCCAGAGACACTTCCAGGACCAGCGGGTACCACGTGTTGGCACAGAGCAAAGGTGCAGGGCTGCCCACAGGCCTGTCTCCAACATGGGTCAGGCCAGGACTTCCCAAAGAATGGAAACCATGGGGCTAGAGTGAGGGTCTCAACTAACAGAGGGGCAAGAGATCGTGGAGGAGAATGGGAGGATGACAGGCCTGGGTCTCTGGTTACCTAACAGGAAGTAATGGCAGCTGGGACACAGACCAAGCAAAGCAGAGAGCAGGAGACGCCGGGCTAAGGCCTCTGGCAC
Source organism: Lasiurus cinereus (assembly GCA_011751065.1). Taxonomy (NCBI): domain Eukaryota; kingdom Metazoa; phylum Chordata; class Mammalia; order Chiroptera; family Vespertilionidae; genus Lasiurus; species Lasiurus cinereus. The sequence continues at coordinate 39,538,521 of JAAGEH010002531.1, read as the reverse complement.
AGGCAGAAGCAGGGAGTTGCAGGTGGGCCATCCGCCATGACCACACTTCAAATTTTTTCACCCAGTCTCCACCATGAGAATCAGAATATTCCTTCTAGAAATAAGGCTATTTCAGAGTGGAGGGAGGAGAACATACATTAGGGTGAAAACTGGTGGATTCCTGGGAGATCATCATCAGCTCATGAGTGTGCCTGCTATGTTAAAACTATTATTTTTATTTTTCAATTACAATTGACATTCAATATTATTTTATACGAGTTTCAGGTGAATAGCATAGAGATTAGACATTTATATGATTTTATGAAGTGATGCTCCTGATAAATCTAGTAGCCACCTGACACCATGCATAGTTATGATAATATTTACTATTAGAGGTCTGGTGCATGAAACTCATGCACAGGGGTGGGGGTGGGGGTGAAGGGGGGTCCCCTCAGCTCAGTCTGGACCCTCTCCAATCCGTGACACCTCAGACATCTCACAATCCGGGACTGCTGGCTCCTAACTGCTCACCTTCCTGCCTGCCTGATTGCCCCTAACTCCCCTAACTGCACCCACCCTCCTGCCCCCACCAGCCTAATCACCCCTAACTGCCCACCCCTGCCAGCCTGGTTGCCCCAACTGCCCCCTCCCTTGCTGGCCTGGTCACCTCTCACTGCCCTCTTCTGTTGGTCTGATCACCCCTAACTGCTCACCCCTGCCAGCCTGGTTGCTCCAACTACCCTCCTGCCAGCCTGGTTACCCCCAACTGCCCCACCCCCTGCTGGTCTGGTCACTCCTCACTGCCCTCCTGTCGGCCTGATCGCCCCTCACTGTCCATCCCGCCGGCCTGATCGCCCCACGCAGCCTGTTGGTCAGTCGTTTGGTCGTCCCTCACTAACCCCACTCCTGGTCTTGTCGCCCCACGTAGCCTGCTGTTCTGTTGTTACTATGAGGTCTTCGTGACCAATTTGCATATTAACCTTTTGTTAGTATAGATAGTCCCTGTGCTATACTTTATATCCCTGTGACTATTTTCTAACTACCAATTTGTACATTTTCATCCCTCCACCTTTTTCTTCCACCCCCCACTTTGCTCCCATCTGGCAAACATCAGTCTGTTCTCTGTACCTATGAGTCTGTTTTTGTTTCTGTTTTTGTTTGTTTGTTTTAGCTCTTTAGATGCCATAAAACTGAAGTTGTTTTAAGTTAGGTATTGACGCCTTTTGAACCAAGTTCTTTAAAAACAAACACAGCAATAAAGTGTCACTTTAAAAACTCAATAATTAGTACAAACCAAAAACGTTAATCTGGAAGTAGCCACAGGTACTTTAAAAATGGCTTTTCTTCCCCTGCCCCGCCTCTGGCCCTGAAAACCTGAACCATTAATGCTACTGACAGAAGGAAGCGGAGTGGTTCGTGTGGAAACTGCACCTGGTCCTGAGCAACCGTTCAGGAGGCGCTGGGTACACAACAGAAACCTCATCCCAGAGTGGCCCAGGGCAGCCGGTGAAACTTCAGCCCAAGAACTTCCTGGAGGGCACAGGGCAGGAGCAGGCCGCAGAGCGGCCCGCACCCAGGGATCCCATTAAAACTAGCACTCAAAGCACATCACAAAGCTACCCGCAGCCACAGGTTTGCTTGCAAAGCTTTCAGGGGAGTGAAGCATTTCTAATGACTCACTACAGGGTTATTGCCCATGAACTGGGCCTAAGAACAGAAGGCAACCCATCCCCCTAAGAACCAAGAGCCTAACTCGGTATTTGCCCAGAGATCAAGGCAAGGCTAGTCATTGCCCACTACCTTAGAAAACACCTGCCTTCTCACTGAGGTCAGTACTGCTCAGCAGTAGTGGAATTAAGGGTTTTCAAGTGATTTAAAGTAAAAGGCCACAGTCTAGTGTAGACTATGCTCATCTTTATAAAAAAGCATCACTGAAAAGTCCAGTCTCACTGGGCTTCTTGTTTGTTTCTTTGTTTTGACGCTGGCTTTTACAACCTGCAGGCCTATGGCCCGAACTGGCCTGCGCTGTGTCCACAGCACACACTGCCTGACAGCGAGCTTAGAGAAGAATCTGAAAACAGCCCGAGTATTTACACATCAAACCCCCATGCAATAAAGAACAAAGTGTACAACGTACCCGTGTGCAAACATGGCTCTCTATAACTTAATTTATGTATCGGAGATTTCCCCTCCCTAGTGCCTTATTTCTCTCATATATTTAAAACCATGAAATACGGTGTGATCAGGACTGCATGCAGACACTTATACACACACCTGTCAACTTTTAAACATCTAAAACATCAGCAAGACAGACTTGTCCACTGAAACTACACTCAGTTCATTAAACACTGTCCATCTCAGTGATTTCAAGGCCAGAGATCAAGTTACCCAGTGGTTTTCAACTCTCCCTAATGAGAATGCCAAACTAAAAAAACGGCAGGCAGGTTTAAACTTTCCTCATCTGTTAACTAGAGGAATTCCCCAGATATTTAGGATTCAAACTGTGTTCTGCAAACAGATGCTTGCGTACCATTCCCAAAACAACACGCTCTTCGAGGAAAAGCAAGTTCATTGTACGTTGCCAGTAGCTTCAGGTACTTGCAGATACGAAACACTGTACAGTTGCCAATAGCTTCAGGTACTTGCAGATACGGGACAATCTGTAAGTGCAGACAACAGTCTTGGCCTGCGTTACTGAAAGGGCCTAATGACTCAGGAATGTTCTAGGCAGCAGGAGGAGGTCCAATGAGTGTTTTTCACTGCAGCCTAGATGAATCAGTGCAGACTCAGAGTTCGAGGCAGTCAGAGAAAACCCTGTTCTGGAAATCCGAGCCCTGATTACTTGTTTATACGATCCACTGTTCTCTTTCTGGAAACAGGGACTCACTGTTAACAGCTTTTAACAATAGTGAGGCATAGTAAATAGAGATACAGTTCAACTGGATGTCTCACAGGAAGAGAGTATGTATCCTAAGACCAAGCCACTAAAAGACAGGAGAGAAATCCCTGGGAAGGCTGGGAGAGAAATGGCTTCAGGTTCACTCCCGTGAGAGAAACAGCCCTAACTCCCTCTTCCCCCGCCTCTCAAGTGTCAGGGCTGCTAACCAAAGCGAAGGCGGGTGAAGAGGAAGCCTCCCAGTGCCATGCCCTCCAGGTGCCACAGTGGGCTCCTGCCACCATTCTCCCGGCATGCGCCAGGCCAGAGTGGGTGACTCACTAGAACCCGCATGGCTCAGTAACAGACAGGTGCGAGGCAGAAGAGCCTGGGGGATGCATGAGGGGGAAAGCACAGACGGTGTTTTGGTTAGGTGATAAAAAGGAACATGCCCTCAGTGCTCACACAGTTCTCTGAACTACCAGATTCGTTACAGCACATGACTTCCCACAGTCCTGAGCCCACGGGCCTTGGGAGAACACGCCCACAGGTGGCAGAGAAAGTCCTGCATCCCCCGTGCCAAGCTCTCCCATGACAATTCTGGGTCCCAGCATGAAATATGGGCCAGGCAATGTCTGAGGGAAGGTCTCACCCCCAGGTTACGGGTGAGCTCAACAGCCACCCTTCCAACCCCGCTGCTCCACCCTTGCAGACCAATGAGCTCATCCAGAAAGGCAGCATCGGGAGTGGTTCAGCCTGGAGCCAGACTGTCTGGATTTGAATCCTGGCTGGAGTCCTTGGGCACCCCTGTACCTCAGTTCCTGTTCGTCAAGTGGGGTACTAATGGTGCCGACCACATAGGCTTGTTGTGCAGATCAATTAAGTAAAATAAGTAACAAGTTTAGAACAGTGTTTGGCACATGACAAGTACTCCATTCAGGTTAGCCTCCTCTTCCTGGAACAGGGTCCAGCTTCCACCCCTTAACCCCACATCAGCATGGCCATTTAGGACTTCCTGTTCGGGGGCCCACCTGTCCTGTGGGCGATTAGCCTCATCTTCACATACCAGCTTACTCCATGGAAAAGGAGTCCTGTGGAGAAAGTATAAAATGGAGCCAACCTCCTTCACTGCTACCACCCTGCTGGACCATTAACCAGCTCAAGTCTTCGGACAGCGAATTTCCCTGAAGTGGGAGTGATCAAAGGATCCACCTCACAGGGTGCGACCAAACCCATGCATGTAAAGCAAGGTATAAACGTAAGTACTCGACAGGTGGTGGGAATCAATACTATAATTATCATAGTGGTTAACATTTATGCTTCTGTTCTTGAAGGTCTGTTCGTCTCCACACGGCCACACATACAGCCAATCACCTTCTAATATTATAACTCACTGTAGTCTACAGTTGGTCAAATGGCTAAGTGATATGTGGGGAGGAGGAGGGACACTAGTAGGAAGCAGGTTAAATGTGGTTTCTGCTCTCTGCTCTCGACTAACTGGGGTGTGAGCCCCCTAAATATGCTGGCTTCACCGTCTCACGTACAGAACGAGAGGGGATGCTCTGACATCACCACCGACCGTCACTTTGGGCTCCCAAAGTCAGTCACTTTGAGCACATGACCACCTTCACCACTTTCTCCCAGACCAGGGAGAGGTGGCTCTCCAGGATCCTGGTTGGATGGGAGACAGGGACCTCCTTAGATTATGATGAATACCAAGTGCAGAGGCAGAAAAGGCCTCACCTGATCACAGAGCAAATGAAGCAAGGGCTGGGCATGCCCTTGGGCAATGCACAGGGCCATGAGCCAAGGGCCTGGGCTAGAATGATTCCTCCTTGGGCCTTCTTTCCTGGGGTGGAGAACCCACATCTAGCTCTTCACTCCCAGTTCCCGAGTGTCTCAGTCTTGGGAACACAGCAGAGCAGTTCCACTCCAGTCTTTTAAACAGTTGGAAACAAGGCCTCCCCTGTCCTCAGCATCAGAGATGGAGCCTGCTCTGAATCCTTCTCAGTTCTGAAAATCCACACTCCTAAACGGGTCTTTCCTTTCTTAGGGATTTTTGCCCCTGTTCTGGAGAAGTAAAATGCTTGATCATGAAGAACTTCATAGCCATATGCCAGAGGACATGGTAGGACACAGAGTTTTAGTCACTTTTCAATAAAGGGTGCCAATTGATGAACAAAAGCATCTCAGTGTGCGTTTCTCCAGCGGGAGAAGCTGAACACAGAGAACCCATTTTCAATGCTTTGGTTTCAGACAGGACTCAAGAGTCATATCCCTTTTCTTTCAAAACATAAACCGTATGAAACTGTCCCATAAAATTAATGTTTGTTGCTATTTATTCTCTGCTCCTTGGTGAATTATTAAAGTGCAATTCTCTCATCTGTTATAAATGGCCCCAGAAGATAGAGTTGCATCTATCCAGGAGCACTTATTTCTGATGAGTATTCTTATTAATGATCTAATAAAATGTCTCATTTTGTTACAATCAACCAAATGATTCAAACGATGTTTAAAAATTCAATACTCCAAACCAATAGCCTGGTGATGAAGCTGCTGAGCTGACATTAATTTAAAGTGATTTTCAATTTTACGTGGCATTAACAGTGAGATCATAGATAGACTTTTTTCTAAAACCTTTTTTTCTTTTTCTTTTTCTTTTCAAATTTGGTACCACTCAGCCGACATGGCTCAGTGGTTGTCATGGTTTAATTCCCAGTTAGGGCACATGCCCGGGTTGTGGGCTTGATCCCCAGTAGAGAGTGTGCAGGAGACAGCCAGTCAATGTTTCTCATCATTGATGTTTCTCTCTGTCTCCCTTCTTCTTTGAAATAAAAATATATTTTTAAAAAATGTTGGTCCCAATGCTGTCAAAGGCAAAGTTTTACCAACGTTCAGTAAAATAGATTTGATTATAAAGATAAGCACAATTAGCAGAGGCCAGTGATGAGAGGTTCTGGCAAGACAAATTATTTGGCGGTCAACCACACACATCCCAGATTGGTAGGCAGGCTGCGGGCACGGAGTGTGAGAACAAACCTATGTCAACATCAAGAATACTCACAAGTAAGTCCAGTTTCACTCCTAACTTTCTGGCCTTTGTCCCAAACTGCCGTTTAGTGGAGGTGGCTATTCATAAAAGCAAGGGCTAACCCCCATTGAGCCTTTGTCATGGGGGCAGGAACCAAAATGCAGACTTGGAAGGTTGGTTATATGTAGGTGGGAAACAAGGTGTGTGTGTGTGTGTGTGTGTGTGTGTGTGTGTGTGTGTGTGTGTGGCACGCACATGTAGAAACACCTCTCTCCCCCGAAAGAAACCAAGGGCCCAGAGGCTTAAAAGGACAGAAGCAATGGATTTCTGAGATAATGGGGGAAACTGCACCAAATCTCCAAACATAGCTCTTATTTTTCCCAGGACCCAGAATATGTGATTTCTTGATTTTTCTTTTGTTCTTGTCTTGTTAAACCACACCCTTCTTTGAAAGTAATGCTCATTAAATAGCTGCTACACCTAAAGCACTTAAAAAGGAGTCTGACATTGCCAGCTTCCCTAACTGGAGAATTCCTATGGATAGGCATTTGTTGAGCCTTGTTTACCACAGGGAGTAGCAACAGCCAACTTCAGCTGGACGAAGCACTGAGGAGAGGCCAGGGAGGTGCCTCTAGGTGCCAATACCATATTCAATATCTGACTGTCCAGGGTGTGTAGAGCAATATGCTGGGGGATGGGGTGGTGAGCGCAGGCACAGACACAAAGATACTCATACTTCCTCAAGAAATTATCATGGAAGTTGGAATCAGGAAGCTCAGATACGGAGGCCACGGAGGAGCATGACTAGCCACAGAAATGGGCATGCTGGGTGGCGGGGGGCAGCATGGGAGGGGGAGAATCTTGAGAAAACTATAAAGATTTATCAGGAATATAACAACTGTGAAGTAAATCAACAGTTAGTTCATTCATATGAGAGAGCCACAGTTGGGATGGGGGTGGGAAGACTGGAGTTTTTTGCTTCTATTGGATAGCCTCAGGATGGTCGCACAAAAACCCTTCTTATAAGAAGGCTAACGGGCTGGATCATGCCAGTATTGCTTGTTTTCTGAGCCAAAGTGAAGTGGCAGATAACCCTCAGGGTTGTGTGTGTGTGTGAGTGTGAGTGTGTGAGTGTGTGTGTGTGTGTCAGTAAGTAGAAATGATGTCTGAAAGGGTGAAGGATATTTAATCCAGGAATATCTGCTAGCTAGTTATTATGATGAATGTAAATAGAAGAATGAAAATTAACCTTATGTCCTACCTCCTCGTACCTATTCAAATTTATTTTTTAAATTACAGGATTATTGTGAAATTTTAAAAATGATTTTAAGAAACTCGGGTGACTTTTATGGGACTCTGGGTTTCTGGTCCAAATTTCTATGAGGAAAATTCCTAGGTGACATCACATTTAAGGGACAAACGTGCTCCATTTGCCATCAAGTGCACACGGTGCAGAGGCTTGGGCCCTGGCAGGGCTGCTGTGCCCTTGGTGACTTCCGTCCTGGAGCGCAGTCTCCTCTGGTCCCAAGACTGTGGTGAGTGCAGGTTGTTACCATTTAAAGCGGTGATTTTCACTTGACAGAATTCATATGTACTAATCTGGCTCAGGAAAAAGCTAATGACCACACTCAGGGAAGAGTCTGTGACTATCAAGTGCGATTCCCCAAAGAAATTTGCAACTCTTTTTGCAACCTGTCTCTTCCCACTAAATTCTCTCTCAGGTCCTGACCACATGGGACCTTCTCAGAGAGGAAGGTGCTCTAATGGCCACAGCTGAGAAAACAACAAGCATTTCATGTCATCGTGTCAGGATATTTGATGCCTACGAGAACCCCAATTTCCTCAACGGAAAGAAAGCAAAGCTGTCGCGGCCTGGCTGGCTGTGACCATTCCTCAGAAACCATCCAGCCAAATCCAGAAACCAAGTGGTGGATCTTATTTTTGCCTCTAGACAGAGTGAAAGGCCACATTCACCTGCCACCAACAGGAACTTCTGACGTCCATTCACGAGCCTGGTTCTGAGTTGGCACTGGGACAGCAAAATGACCACCCTCAAAAGAGTCACAGGCTCGTGGGGTGACGGACAGGGCAGTAGGTGGGCACAGCACAGAGCGGCCATGGCCATGGAAACCGTTCTGTCTGGAGTGAGAGAAGGCCGCCAGGAACAAGTCCTGAGTGCCTGCCCAGCTGGGATCAGTGTCACCCCTGAACACACTGAGGAACACATCCTCAGAGGGGTTGGATGGATGTGTCCAATACATTATGCTGAGGGGCCCCTACAATATTTTCAGCATGAAAGTGCCAAATCAGACTGGCATTTTAATATATTTTATTGATTTTTTTTACAGAGAGGAAGGAAGAGGGATAGAGAGTTAGAAACATCGATGAGAGAGAGACATCGATCAGCCGCCTCCTGCATGCCCCCTACAGGGGATGTACCCGCAACCAGGATACATGCTCTTGACCGGAATCGAACCTGGGACCTTTCAGTCCGCAGGCCGACGCTCTCTCCACTGAGCCAAACCGGTTTCGGCCAGAATGGCATTTTAGAAATAGTCACCTGTGGGATACCTGCAAGGGTTAGGCAAGTACCAGGCGGGAATAGACCTTCCCTGAATGAGTGTGTCTGCTGCACAAGCACCTTGCACACACAAGCTCGCAGAGGCACGCACAGGCTCTGGGGGAGCTGAGCTCTGATCCAGGGACTGCTGCTGGGGATGTGGAGGGGCAGGAAGGGAGTGCACCTGGAGGGGCAGGAAGGCCAGTCAGGACGACCTTGCAGGGACCCAGGCGAGAAAGGGAAAGGCTTGGACATACCATGGAGGGGCCATGGTGAAGAACTGCGCAGGGGAGACAACATGACTTGGCACTACAGGCTCCATAGGTCAAGAACAACACAGATTCAAACAAACACTGGAATATTTCTATTCCCTGGAGTAAGAATAGGGGAGACGGGATGTGCTTGGCAAGATCACGGCTCCAGTCTGGATCAGGCAGCCCTGGAGGGCTTTGTGGCTGTGCCTCGGGCACTCAGAGGTTTGGAATCTCCCAGGGTAAGGAACGCCAGGGGTCTGAATGTGATCTCCCAGGGTGAGGTGGAATGAGAAGATAGGAGGGCCCACCCTGGGGAACGGAGAAAACACCAAAGGGACCGAAGAGCAGGCCAAGGGGGAGGAACAGGAGGTGGCGTGTTGTGGAAAGCAAGGCAGAGAGAGAGCAGAGGGGTGCCCTTGGAGCCCAGTGGCCAACAGTGCCATACAAACACTTTATGCTAACACGCAGTAAGGCGATCACTGAGCAGGAACTAAAGTGCACACTTCAAAATGTTGTGCCTTGCATTCTGGCTGGGTCTATGGATTCAACACCTCCCTCCCCCCCCCCCCCCCCACCCCCACCCCCCGCAATTTCATTAAAAGAAAAAAAGTCCCAAGGATACTTTATCTGAAGAGTCATTACAATCAACAGGCAGTTAGCACAAGGTCAAGCTGAGGAAGAATGTGAACAATACGGCGCTGGAGATGCTGCTGGGGCGTGAGGAGGGGGCTGGAGGGGAGGAAATGGCTGGACAATGCACAGATGTCTACGTTTTCGCTGCCAAGAGTTCAGACAAACAGGAAGACCTTAAACTTCTCCAACTGGGGCCCTCGGTTTGCCGACGAGCAGAGGGCGGAGCACGTGACTGGACACAAAACAGAAGGTTGTGATTAAGGCTCCGAGAACTCCTCCCCACAGAACCTACTTCAGCCTCGTGGGCAAAGAAACTGGAGCGGGCTCACCCTGTGCCCAGACCAGGCTCCCTCAGCCCCGGGGCCTCCCCACCGCTGGCCCATGGGGTCTGAGCTCATGCTCTGTGGGGTCATGTGAGCTGCACCCACTCATGGGACCCAAGCAGGGTCAAGACACTAAAGTTTCACAATTTAAACATTTCCTGCTGACATCTAGCAGAGCTTATGTGCACTGAAGCCTCTGAGTGAGAACCAAAGAAAAAAATGCCTGGCTTAATTATCCAAACACCACGCCTGCTCCAATGACCACATCACCAGGGCAGCAGAAGAATGACTAGACAGCCTCTGCACTTCAAAAGCTAGGAATAGCATTAAATGCCCTCTCCTTGTAGTCAGGTATATGTTTTCCCTATCCACTAATGTAAAAATAAATTCTAAAACTATGCAAATGAGGAATAGTCCTTAAAATAACTAAGGTTCTGGAACATCTCCTGAGTGGTACCCTTAACTATTAAACACAAATACTCTGCTATGTCTCTAACATTGTTTCTCAACCTTGGCAGTTTCACCATTCAGGGCCAGATAATTCTTTCTTATGGGTGCTTGTTCTGTACATTGTGTGACATCTAGCAGGACCCGTAGCCTCTTCCCTTTATATGCCAGTAGCACCTCCTACTTATGACAATAAATAATACTTTTAGGTACTCAACAATGCCCCTGGGGGACAATTCTGCTCTAGAAGGTACCCACTTCTGGTTAAGATACAGGATCTAGACTGAGATGAGGCTCAAGCTCTGGCTATGGCACATACCAGCAGAATAAAGCTGGACAAGTAACTTGTCTCCTGATGCCTCAATTTGCCTCACTGTAAATGGGGATGATACTACCTATGTCACTGGTTGATAGGAATATTAAGCGAGAAAATTCATGTAAAATGCTTTACACAGAGCCTGGCACATAGTAAGCATTTAGTAAATGGTAGTAATGATAATGGCTAATAGAGTTGTTGACCCATGACCTTGGAAGACAAAATCAGGTAGGTCATTCATACGGTCACCTGGTAAAAAGAAACCACTCAAAGAGCTCATGCCTGAACAGCCCATAGGAGGGCACTTACGTTAGTATGCTACAAACCCAATGACAGGCCAATGCTAACCTTGATGGAAACCATGCGGCATTAATCCCTTTTGGAATGAAGGATAGGAATAAAGGAAAGTAAGTGCAATGGAAAAATAGCTACAGATAGAAATATCCCGCCACAAAGAGGTAAAGGTAAAAATTTAGCCCTGCCGGCAGGGCTCAGTGGTTGAGTGTCAACCTATGAACCAGGAGAGGTCACAGATCGATTCCCAGTCAGGGCACATGCACAGGTGCAGGCTCGATCCCAATAGGGTCCATGCAAAAGGCAACCGATCTATGATTCCCTCTCATCGTTGATGTTTCTCTCCCTTCCTCTCTGAAATCAATAAAAACAGATTAAAAAAAAATTACACCTTCTAAAAACTCCCTGGGCCACAAACTAAAATAAATATGCTAAATTTGGGGAGAGGGTACTCTGGTAAGAGTTGGTGAATACCTACAAAGTTAAAGACGGTCACCGGAGAGGGAGAGGACAGCCCTCAGGTGATGCAGCAAGAGGCAATAGAGGAGCACGAAGCTGCGAGCTCTGCATCTCTCTCTGGCCAGGAGCTGTCTCACAGCTTGCTCCTGTCAGCTCGGAGGAGCTGGGCAAGTGGGTGGCAAAAGCACCCAAGGGTCTCCCCAGAGTTCTCTGCCCTTGAGGAGAGCAACTGGGAGCCTCAGGCCAGATCTCTCCCACTAGCTTTTTCCTGGCCCCTCAGTGGGACTAGTGGGATTTAAAACCTCTCAGTGAGAAACTGTGCTATAGTCAGAAAAGCCCCCCTTATCAGCCTCTGCAGTCCTGAGCCCACCTTCACCCCCTCCTCACACGGGGAACAGAACGGCTGTCTCTCCCACTCCGGTCCACATTCGAGGTTCACGCACAGGCTGGGTTGGATGGAACAATCAGAACGCAAACACTATGAGTCAATCAGCATCCAAACCTTTTCGTTTGGAAAGAAGTGGCTTTACCCGGTAGCTGAAGTCTAAATTAAGCTGTTTTAAACAGTCATCTGACTCACAGAGAACACCACACTAAATTGGGTATCTCCTCTAACCAGTCATTCGAAAACACAAACCAAGTCTTTGTGAGACAAAGCCTGGAAACAGTGAAATATTCTCTTCATTGTCTTTTTTTCTGACCCACATGTTACTTTTATCTCCGTAACATGCAGTTGTCTCTTAATGTCATTCAAGTGCACCAAATTTTCTTTTCTCACTAAAGTAAAATAAATAACCCAGAAGAGTAGTAGGTTTGTGCCCAGCATGTAAGGCCGCACACATTAACATTCAACAATGCGCCCACGTATCTGTAAGCACAAGTCTTGTCCACACAAAACCGAGTGGAGGCGAGTGATTTTTTTTTTATCCTGATGAGCTATTACACGACTCCCAGTTGAATGCACTCTAAGAACCAAATGAGGAAAACAAGACAACCCTCCATTCTTTCCTGGAGGAAGGCCTACACTGCCCTCCATTTGACCACAACATCAAACCAGAGACATCACATGGTATGTAGATTCTAGGGTAACTTTTACAAGACAAAAACTTCCACAGCACAGCTTAGAAAGTAGAATGTTTGACATAAATGAAGTACTCAACAGGTAGTAGAGGTTAGACATTTGAGAAACAGGCAACAAATATACAGTTGGCTTAAAATATCCTAAACCATTTTGAGAAACTCCAGAAAGTTGAATGCTAACCTCACTTTGTCAGAACCGATTTGGGAAACATTCAGTCCTGTCTGAAGGAGAACTGGACTTCCCCAGCCAACATTGTGTCAAGTCACCATTCCCAGGGTTAGTTCCTGTCAGTGTTCTGTCTGAGTAAGGAAGGCTTTCTCTCCCACCTTGGCCAGGAGGATGAACATGGGGCCAAACACCTTGGAGACAGAAAAACAAACAGACTCGCTTATGTTTTTAACTCAGCTCTGTCTGGAAATCAGGAAGCAAGACTGAAGATTAACCTTCAGGGAAGCTCTTAATGCTGAGATTCCGCCCATCCCACCCTCTCCCCAAACCCCCCCCTCCCCCCCCCCCCAAAAAAAAAAAAAGTTCAAATGAGAAGTTGCCGCGAGTTCAGGAGTGAAGACGACTAACAAATGGCAACGTGACTTTCGGATTGTCCCCTCGGAGACACAGTCCACCCGCATCGCTGGGGTCATTTTTAATTCAAAAGGATCGGAAATTTGGATTAGCTTCCTGTCCCATTATGTCACCTGGCCCTTGTGTTTGCCGGTTTTATGTACAAAGTCCCCTGCCTAAAAATGGAGGGAGATGGCCAGTGTCCCTGTACAGCAGGTCCTTGAATCATGCCACTTCATTCCACACCGTTTCGTTATAATGTTGATGAAAAAGAGCAGGGCCCATTTCGTTATAATGTCCAGCAGGGGCCACTGTGTGGGAAGTTTGCTGTGTGTGGGTTTTCCCCTGGGACTCTGCGTTTCCTCTCACATCCCAAAGATGCACATGTGGTTACCTGGTGTATCACCACTGTCCCAGTCTGACAGTGGGTGTGAGTGGCCCTGTGATGGAAGGGCGTCCTGTCCAGGCTGGGTACTCGCCTTGTGCCCTGGGCTGTTGGGAGGGGCCCTGGCCGCCCATAACCCTGAACTAGAATGAGTGGTTTGGGAAAGAATGATCTGACTTGTTTTTATTCACCTTTCTTAAAGGTATGTATAGCTCACATTTATTTCAGTGTTTAATAGTGGAAGTGTTTTGGGTCTTTATTTAGAAGTTTGGTGAAGGCTCTGTGACCAGAAATAGGCTATAGGAACTTAACTATTATTTATATCAATTAGCCTCAGGTAAAATTGGTTTTGTTAAATGTCGTTTCACTTAAAAATCACAGTTTCCAAGAATCAACCGACAGCACTGAAGACTTACTGTCCTTCTAATGAAGCCAAGGAATGAAGGATTTCAGATTTTACTTTATTTACATGCAAAGGAAGGAAAAAAAAGATCGTGGAATTTTCAGATTTCATTATTACCACCTGCCCCCAGCGTTATTTGTCCAGGCGCCCGCTGTTTATTGAACTGCCTGGCTAAGACTGGAGGCAGGACGCTTCCTGCCCTGAGCGCTGGAGAGAGAAAGGATGGACGGGAGCTGGTGTGATGAACAGTAACATCCAATACTCATCAATCTCTGTCTTTCATCTCTCTCATTTCTCAGTCTGACAACCCTTTTTACTTTCTGAACCTGACAGCTGCTAGGACTTCTTATTGATTACAATCGATCTCTGAACCACCACCATCTGTCTACAATTGGATCTTTCTTTAGGGTAATTGTGCTCCCAGAAAAAATATCCTGCTGTTTAAACTGATGCATTTCCAGCCAGCATTTAGCCACAGAACCATATCTGCTGTGCCCTTCTGTGAAATAAGTACCATTGTCCTATCAGTGGTCGGCCAACTCATTAGTCAACAGAGCCAAATATCAACAGTACAACGATTGAAATTTCTTTTGAGAACCAAATTTTTTAAACTTAAAGTTCTTCTAAAGCCACTTCTTCAAAACAGACTCACCCAGGCCATAGTATTTTGTGGAAGAGCCACACTCAAGGGGCCAAAGTGCCCCATGTGGCTCACGAATCGCAGTTTGCTGACCATGGTCCTAACTCAATGCTGTTTCCACACTCCCATCTTAATCTTTGATGGTCTACTGTGTCCTTCCCAACTCATTGCCATATTTGTGCATCTGGTGCAGACGGTGGGTATGCAGCAGTAACTAACAATGATGGTGAAATTTACAGTCTTACCAAAGAGACAGGCATGGGCTAAGTGTCTACCATGAATTCATGACTATGGAACATACTCACGGCTTTGAGGGAAGTGCTATTATCTTGTTTCACAGATGGGGGAACTGAGGGATGGGCCATTTAAGTACATCAATAAATATAGAGAAGTCCCTCCAACATCCAAGATACAGCACCCACATTTAAAGGATGCTAAAAAATACTGAGACCCCAACTTCCCATTTTAACAAGCCTAATGCTAACAAATTTTGAAAAATTGCTTTTTAAAAACACATTCTTCTACTGAATGCCAACAGCCAAATGTTCATTGTCAGAGCTTTGTCAAAAGCAAGCACCTTCATACCTTAAAATTAAAAATTTTCCCATGCTATCCTGATCAGGTAGGTCAATTGGTTAGAGCGTTGTCCCTATACACCAAGGCTGTGGGTTTGATCCCCGGTCAGGGCATACATCAACCAATAAATGCATAAGTGGAACAACAAGTTGATCTCTCTCTCTCTCTCTCTCTCTCTTTCTCTCTCTCTCTCCCCCTCTCCCCCCACCCCTTCCCCTTCTTCTACCTCTCTAAAATCAATTAAATTTAAAAAAATGCCGGCCCTGGCTAAGTGGTTAGAGTGTCTCCCCATTCAATAAAGGGTTGTTAATTCCTTCCCCACCCGTATTCAGGGCGTGTGCAAGAAACAATCAATTGATGTCTCTCTCTCTCTCTCTCTCTCTCTCTCTCTCTCTCTCTCTCTCCTCCCCTCCCTTTCCCTCCCTCCCTCTCTCACTTTCTCTCACTCCCTCCTTTTACTCTCTCTGAAAAGCAATGGAAAAATTATCCTCAGGTGAGGATTAACAACAACAACAAAAACTTTAAAAAATGAAAAACAAAGAACGCCTGTCTTTTAACAAGTTCGCCCATACCAACACCTGAAACCCTGCACAGGTGTCTTCGTAAGAACTGAGTACTTTCGCTGGTGACCTCCTTCTACCGCCACAGCATTCCTGTGAAAGGCTGCAAGCGGCTGGCCAAGTACATCGTCTTCCCTGAAGCATGAAGCCACAGAGGGCTCTGAAGGGAGTGCTGCAATCTGCAGACGCTGGGGCTTGAGCGTAGGATGGAGCCCGGCCACGTAGCGAGGCTGGCGAGGAGCTGGGGAAGATGCTCACAGCTTTACAGACAGACAGCATTACCCGAGGAGACAGATGAAAGGATTCACGAAACAAATCACTGGATTTTTGCATTACTATAGAGTCTCACGAAGGGAAATCATCTGACAGACTGAATCATGAATTTGTGCAATGCAAGAATTTATCAAAGCGTCTGGGTATGAATCATAGCCACAAAATGTTTTCTAACATCCTTGTAAAAACCAGCCTATGAATGTGGCAACTCTTTAAAAGCACTTGCCTTTTTGCTTTAGGTATTGACTCCTCTAGCAATCTGTACAAACAATTAACGAAATCTACGTGAAGATGATATTTCTGGAAACCAGAAGAAGAAAGCAGGTGAGGGGGAGGGTGAGAAAGGGGAGAAAGAAAGAGTAATGTTTCCACCCAAGTGATTCTAGTGTCAGCTTACTATTAGGAAGTCCATCTCACTCCCTGTCCTTCCAAGTAAGCCCAAAGATGCAAACCAGGGAAAGGCATGGAGGTGAACAGGGTTCATCTCCATCTGATGGTGAACAGGGTTTCAGTGCAAGGCTGAAGCCCGCTCCCCTGCTGCTTGCTGACAGACGGGCACACGGGCCAACCCAGCGTCCCAAACCAGGCAGTGCGTCAGGGGACATGAGAGACACAGCTCCTGTTCTCTCGGTCACCACAGCCACTGGCGTCCTTCCCGGCAGGACCAGCAGACTGAAATCCTCTGCTTCTTGGGGACACCAGGGATTCGCCGCTCAGATGCAGGAAAAAATAACTTAGGTCCAACCCAGGGACATTATCTTCCCAAAATCAGAAGACGTCACTCACATTCCTGGTACTGCTGCTCCCCCAGAAAAGAGTACCGCCCCTTTACAAAGACACGCTGCGTGTACTGAGCATGAAGCCTTCACTATAGAATATTTTTAAAACAGATGAAGCTTTGTTCTATTAGGTGTGACAGTAATTCAAACCATATGAACCAAGTATTGCCTGGTGACATTCCTTAGAGGATGTGTGACAGATATACAGGGGAGTAAATCGGACGAACCATGGTCAGTATTAGTTGGTCCAAGTACTGCACACATTGTGGGGAGGGGGTGGGAGGTGCGGGACCCGGTGGAAAAGGTAAGGAAAAGCACAGCTTGTCAATCTCTTTGAACAAAGGAAAGGGAGGGGTGGGAAAGGGGGCGGGGAAGATGTCAGTGCCGGGACCAACGGCTCCTGTTCCAAGGCCAGAGCCCCCTTCTCGCAGAAGAGAAGTACAGAAAGCGTCATTCTGGTTCTCCCTGCTTGCGTGGGTTGTTAAGTAATAACCCATGTGCCAAAACCCTAATCTGCAGGATCAGCTCTGAAAAGAGGAAAAGAACTCTGCCAAGCATTTATCAACACCTAAAATTGTTTCTTTTCATTCTCAGGGCTAACGCTGTTTTATTAAATATTTTAAACCTGGAGTCCGCTGCTCCCCTCCAAACGGTGCAGGTACTACCTCGGGTTTTAAGCCATGGCTCAAACAAAGAAAGGAAAACTAACGCCAGCCAGCCAGGCAATTAGAACTTAAGAGTGGAGGTCTGGAGCCCTCCCCAGCCCTGCAGTGGTGCAGACTCCATGACCCAGCTCCTCCGAGCCTCGGCAGGCTGCTCCTCGCTCAGCCTTTCTGCACAGCCCAGGGAGCAGCACCCAGATGGCACCCTAGGTAGGAGAAGCTGGGCAGCTGGGGCCAAGCTGGTGGGTGACACCTGCTGATGCTGATGGAGGGAGAGGGGGACAATGGCTCTGGATGCCATGCCCCTGTGGAGGGAAAGTGGGGGTCAGATACTTGGCCTCAGGAAACCCTGAAGGGAAAGCAGAGGGGGCTCTCGGGGGCCTCAGGCTGAAACCACAGGAAGGGCAGCTTCTCAGGCCTGGGCCGGCAGTGTGCTGGGGCCCAGAGAGGGGCAGGAAGTCAGAGGGACCTGGGAATCAGCCTGGTGCACAGGAGGAGCCCTGGACGGGAAGCCCAGGAGCCTGCTCCTCTTCCAGCCTCGCCTGAGCCTGAGCTGGCCGTGTCCCGGGCAGGGTGCTCTGGCCTCCGCTGGCTCCTCCAGACCGGAGGCAATTAGAAAGTGAGGTGTCAGGGGCCACCACAGCTCCGGCGGCTGTGACTCAGGGATGAACTGTCCTCGCGCCTCACCCACTCACACTGACTCACTCGGCCGCATGGCCACCACTGGCTCTTCTTTTTCTGACCCTCATTTGGATCAAAAACAAAACAAGAACCCGAAAGCAGAACTCCAGATGTGGGCTCCCTGTCCCTTCTGTCCATGTTACTAAAGCGCCTGCAGGTCCTTGGGCGAGCAATGGCCTAAGCTTCGGCCCCCAGGACCTCATCAAGTCCAGGGCCTCCTCTATCCAGGCAGGCAGACCCTCACCATCCCCCACCCCCCCGCCGACTCTGACAAAGCTGTCCAGTCCTGCCAACCTGGCAGGAACGGGGGTGGGGGTAGGGGGGGAGTGGGCAGAGCCCGGGACGCAGCCCAGAGATTTCACGGAGAGCAACACGGCCAAAGTCACACAGCCGCCTCCACATGAGCATCCCACATCTTAGAATATTATGCTTTGCCCTCTATTGTTAAGTCCACGGAAAAAAATGTAGAAGCTTTAATGGCAGTTTGTTTCAAGTTGAGCAAGTTTGCTAGAACGTGGGAAGAAAAGCCTTCACGGGGTAAAAGGGAAGAAACCCCACTTTCTGGTGTGGGCCACTCCCATGACGCTTTAGTGCTTTGTATCCCACACAAGGAAACTGGCTTCGCCTGAGCCCTGGAGACGCCACAGGGAGGACGCAAAGGAATGGCTGAGCCAAGGAATCAGAGAGGCAGCTCTGCATCTAAGTGTGCGAGGACCCTGGCCTTCCATCCAGGTCGCCCTGCAAGTCACTGTGGGGAACAGAGATAAAAGCAAACCTTAGCAAGCCCCCTGGTGCAGAGACCTCCTCACATCAGTCCTACTCCTGCCTGTCTCATCTCCTCAGTGCTCCGAGGGAGAGGGGCTGTCCATGGCACCTGCCCACATGAGGGAGGGAGGAACAAAGAAGAGCAAAGACCTAGGGCCCCTTCCCCAGCAGAGCTGCCCAGAACTAGCATAGCCAGGGGAGAGGGAGGGCAGGAGAGAGACCTCAGCTCCGCCTGCTAACTCGAAGCCCCAGCCATGCCTCTGATGCCTTCTAGGCCCTGAGCCCCCTGCACAGGAGGTGGGGAGGCTGGGTCCTCCTCCCCTGCCAGGCCTGCTGGGTGTCCCTGAACTCCGTACCCTGACCATGGACACATCACGCCTGCTGCCCGCTGGTCTCTGTTACTGCAGCTTATCCCAGAGCTCCTCTGCAGACCCGACCACACCATTTCCACACGACACAGGTGGATGGAGATTTCTGGAATTCAATCAAAAGCACAAGCTCGGGCTTCCAGTCTCACAATTTCTGTGACCAGACAACTGGTCATCCCCTTGGGAAGGACCCGGGCCTTCTCCCTCAGGGATCCAAGAGTCCATCAAAGACCCATGAAGGAGCTCACTGGGTTTTCATCTGTGATGATCGCTCAGTCATGGCTTCCACTGACAGACTTCCCCGCAGGTTCTGAGGAGCCCATGCCAAGAACACACCACTTCCACAGGCTGAAAACAGCTCTGGAGAGCACACGGGATTATGGGAGAATGGAGGTGAACTCCATGGGGGTGGGAAAGGATGCTGTTATTCAAGCAGAACGTGGCCAGTAGGAGGTTGGTACCTCTTCAACACAGTCAGCCAGATGTCCCCCCAAAAGATTCCCCCAAAGAGACAGAGGGGTGCCGTTTTCCCGCCTTGAGAAGAAACCTCTACAACTTTATAGAGCTGGTACCAGCTCTGCCCTGGTCACTCTCAGTCAGGTCTGTCTTGCTGTTCTCCAAAAGGCCAGGTAAGAAGCCTCCTCTCAGGGAATAGTTTCATTCCTTCCATTGCACTACCTATCTTCAGCCTCGAGAAAGTTGTAAAATTATCGAAAAGATTTACTCACAGCTTTTATGACTGGGCCATTTTTCCCCTGACAATTTTGGTGAAGTCTGCTCTGTTAGTCACCAAACTGGAGGCCCAGTGCATGCTTCCTCTCGCAATCGGAGACCCCTTGGGGGATGTCAGGCCTAAACCGACAGTTGGACATCCCTAATGCAATCTGGGACCTGCATGCACCAGTGACCATTTTTTTTGGCCCTGATTTAAAAAGTAGTACATAACATGATCCTTCGGAGGCAGTAGTACCATTTCCCCCATCTTATGAGTGGAAAAACTAAAGCAGAGAGACGTTAGGTAATTGGCTTTGTCACATAGTTATAAGGGTCAGAATCAGGATTGACCACAAAATGTGCAAGCCAGAGTTCATGCATGTCATCACTGCATCATTCTGTTTTTTCAGTGTTAGAGTAGCCTTGCCAGGTTTTAATTTTTAAATCTAAGTGACTTTTCCCAATATATAGGGTATGGTCCCTAAGCCTGGCCGGCGATCAGGGCCATCTGTGGGGGTGACTGGCAGGTGGGGTGATCAGGTCCCCCCTCTCCTCTGCTGGCATCTACCTTGGCCACTGCTGGTCGCCTCCCTCTTGGGGGACAAAGCATTGAGTGTCTGGCCCCCGGTGTTCAGTGTACATCAGAGAGACCAGTTGTTCTGCTGGTTGTTCCACTGTCCGGCCAATTGGCATATTAGGGTTTTATTATATAGATTAGCCCATACTACAGTGTTCGGGGTCTCCCAACCATATGCATTTCAACCAGCAAAATCATAACACACAATACTAGCAATATTGAAGTGTCACCACCACACCGGTGCAAGGAAAATGTCGTTGGGATGACGAGAAACACCTGCTAAAGCTGTTGCCTGTTCTCAGCTCAGGCCAAATACAAGATGGTAAAAATGGAGTGGGTAACTCCCCAGTCTGTGTGCCTGCACCCTTCCTCAGAATCCTAAAGGTCATGATGAAACTACGTCACTGAATGCCTGACGCTCCCTGGACCAGCGGTATGGGCATCCCCGGGGAACTCGTCAGAACTGCAGAACCTCCCAGGCAGAGCTCCCGAATCAGAACCTGAGCTCAGCACTCTCAGGCACACACAGTGCAAACACTGCGCCAAGACCCTCTCCTCCCACCCTAGCACCCCCACCTCACTAGCACACGTACCCCGGCCTCAGATCTGAGATCAGCCTCTGCTCCCGGGAGGCCACTGACGTTTTCTCCGAGGGGCCCAGCTGCTATGGCTGGCATTCCACCCACCTGGCTGCACCCTGGACCCCACTGGCCTCCTCTGTGGAACTGCCTGAGATGGCTAGAAACGTGCAAGGCATTTTGCACGTTCATTTATTCATGGGGAAAAAGATCCATTTTTAGGTGTCAACTGCCAGGGTATCCTGGCTCACCCAGTGCCTCTCCTCCCACGTGCCCCATTAGAAAGATCATATTGTTTCCTTGCATACAATTCCAAGGGCACTGAACACTGGCAGGGGACCCGGAGAGGGCTCCAAGAACAGCTCTCAGTGAATGGAAACAAGAGGATTTCTGCTCAACGTAGTTTCCTCAGCACCCACCCTTCCCTCCCATCACGGACCCCATGCTGAAGGGACGCCAAGGCCACGTGGAAGTAACAGAACACCAGCATTTTCAAGACATATTTTTGTATCCTCAGAACACAGCAGAAAGAAGGGCAAGCCAATCCGTTAACTCTCTCTTTATCCCACCCAAGTTGAAAACTTAACAGTCTAACCCCAATTTCCCAGATGATAGATGAATCCAAGTTTTTCTTACATGCAGTGTGCCTAAGAAGGGAGGTTGTAAAATTCAGAAGCTTCTGACCTAGCTATGTTCTCAAACTCTGACTTTTTAGGGGAACACGGGAATTTACCTGATGATCTTGGTGTGTTACAGGGAGGGCAAATGTATCTGGCCATTTCCCTTTTCTTTGCTTACAGTAGATGGCACTAATTTATCACCGTGCTTTTCCTAACCAAATCTAGAGGCTGCCTTCTAGGGTCCTTCTCCACAGAGCCCAATCCTGCAGAATCTCAAAGCCCACCCATGGCTCCTGAATCAGCACGGACATTTGAACAGGAATCCCCTTTCACCGAAGTTTGCACACCGAAATCTGAGAAGTGCTGGTGCGAGCTGCACCAAAATGAAATGGACTGTTTTATTGGCTTCTCAACTCAACATCCCCATTTCTATTCCGTCTCCTAAGGTTTCAATCTAAGAGCTTATAGACAAAAGATGACCCAATTTGTGGCTTTTCTTGGAGGGTGGAGGGAATCAGTATTCCTGTAAATAATAGGCCTACATTTCCAAATGATAATGGGTGATGAGAGCTAAGTAGCAGCTGCTCTCTAGAGTCTCCAATTTCCCCCAGTCTCCACTCCTCCCTGTTGCTTTACAGCAGCCCATTTTCACTCATTCTGGCTGTGTACCTGAATGTGTGACTGTACCATAGTAGATAGACTACAGTTATTTCCAAAATCAACAAGAACCATCACCCATGACACCATCCCGTCACATTCAACTCTCTTCACTACTTCTGAGGGTAAGCTCCATCTGCACTGGCACAGTTTCTCTTCCCCCCAAGATGCCGGTGCTGAGGAGAGGAGCACGTCCAGTGTGAGCTGCCTTGTCGACTAGTAGTAGTTCCTGTTCTGTTTAAGATCCACAAGTTGTCTGCGGTCCACACATACCCCCCATAGATCTATTGTCTAGTTCCCAGCGCCAAGCACACACCAGGAAGCACAATCCTTAAGGGCACGAACTGTAGGTCTGCAACAGAGTTCAAATTCCTGGCCCTGCCACTCAATAGCCATGTGATGACCGTAGACACTCACTCCCCGAGACTGTTTCCCTGTCTGTAAATTGTGGGAAGCACTAAACTCAGTACTCCAGAGCAACTGTGGGAAATAAACAAAAGACTGTGAAGTGCTTGAGCACAAGACCTAGCATATGTATGCACTCAATAAAGGTGGTTATTGCTATTATTACATACAGTTGGTGCTCAAAAAATTCCTTAATGATTGACTTTCCCATCACCTCTGACTACCCCACTTCCCAGAGAATCTGAGAGCTTCCAGGCCCTCGGCACTGTCCCCTGGGCTAGGGAGCCATGCATGGCAGTCCATGCGGACTGGTCTCTGGGCAGGCTGCCCCACATCAGCATCCAAGGATGTGGAGTGGTGGGAGCAGCCCTAAGACCACATGCTTGGCATTTTCCGTAAACCACCTCCCCCCACCACTTCGACACAAACCGGCCAAATGTTTTGCTTAAAAAATAAGTGATTAGCATCTCCCATAGGCCTCCCTGTGAAGTTGATAAGATAGATTTTTAAATTCCATTCTAAGCCACACAAATCTCTCTCTTCTCTGAATCACACTGCACTTGGTTAGGACCACACAGGTCAGCATTAATGCTCTCACAACATATCACAGAGGCTCACAGCTCTCTAGGACACTCAGTGGCCTCCAAAGGTGATTAGCACAGTGTGTGGCCAACACAAAGTGCTTTAAAAAGTAGATGCGACACACACACCCCACAGACACACACACACCACACACACACACACACACACACACACACACACACACACACGTTTCCTTATCTCAGACAAAACAGTCCTTTTCTTTGCATTTATTTTGTACCAGCAAAGTGTTAAGCAACGTAACAAACATAATACACGCCATGCCCATCAACATGCATTCCCTTGTGTGCTAAGAGACATGTTTCATGCTAACTAAACTATGAAATGGAGCTGTTCCAGTTCTCTCTGAACCATACCCAGGACAGTAAATGAAAAGGACAGAACTGGGTCACTGTCCTGTTTGTTTCCTTAAAGAGGGATTGGTGATGGTCTCTGCGCTGCAGCCTTTTATCTGCCAACGCTGCAAAACTGACGGAAGAAACACGATGCGCCTTTCCAAAAATAATGGTTTCCATTCGAGTTCCTCCTTTCAGTTCTAAGCAATCAGACACTGATTTTAACAGGCCATAGCCCTTGGCCTCAGCTGTCCTTGGTGGGAACCATGCTGGCCTCACAGTCTCAGTCTCTAGAAAGCAGAAGGGCCTGGTGGTCACGGAAAGGAACTGGCTGGGAGGAGGGAACTGGTGGGGAGGAGGGAACAGGCTCGAGGAGGACCACGCCCACCATGTTTAGTCTCCCTGAGAGGGGAGGCAGTAGAGGTGTTTGGGATCATTCCTGGCACCTGTGGCCTGTGGCGTGGATTCGAGCATCCTGTCGCTGCTGCCCCTCCATAACCAGCTTCGACTTCTAAGCGGCACCTTAAAGCAGCTACGGACTTCACTATTTTAATAGCAGGGCTGGGCAACAGGTCCCCCTGCCTGGGAGACAGACAGTGCTCTCCTCGAAGTGCTCT
This sequence comes from Lasiurus cinereus, assembly GCA_011751065.1. Classification (NCBI taxonomy): domain Eukaryota; kingdom Metazoa; phylum Chordata; class Mammalia; order Chiroptera; family Vespertilionidae; genus Lasiurus; species Lasiurus cinereus. The sequence continues at coordinate 39,514,513 of JAAGEH010002531.1, read as the reverse complement.
CTGGGGCTGGCCTGGAACCACCTGCTTGTCTGAATAAACCACACGGCCCTGCCAGCAGCACTGCCTTGTCATGGGGACACGGAGCTAGCTGCCCTCCCACAACCTTGGCCTTTAGCAACAAGGAAACCCCAAGGTCTGTGGTCTCCTGTGTCTTTGGTGAGGGAACCATGCTGACTGACCTCTGGCATTGCCAGAGGGAATCACGGAAGGCTTAGAGCAGAGCCGGGGGTCTCCGAGAGGGAAAGTGGGAGGAATATTAGCAGTACGAACAAAGAACAGAAAATCCCTTACCTCCCACGGAGAGGAAGCGGGTCTCCTGATTAACTGCTTGATATATCACCAGTGAGGGGCGGCCCACCTCCCCCCACCACCACGGCCTCCCCACCATCCATCACCCCACCTGCCCCAGACCTGCACGGTGCTGCTCTCAGCACAGACTCTAAATCAGCCGCCTGGAAAGGAGGAGTCTAGCAGGACCTCACAGCTGGCGAGTAGTGAAGATGGGAGAGATGAAACATCTGGGGAACCCGAGGAGGAGGAGAACGTGGGGACAGCATTCTCCAAGCACTTATTGATACAATCTGAATGGACCGGAGGCCCGAGGGCCTCAGGAGCGTGTTCGTTAAGTCGCTGGCCCACTCCCGAGGTCTCCTGCCCACTCCCGAGGTACCAGAGCGCAGCAGTGGGAGACTGGGGCTGCCCGCGGAGGTCACAGCGCTTGTATTTCCCATGTGCTGTGTCTTGCAGAAGCCACTTCACATTTATTGCCGTGTGGGAAACATAAAGGCGGCCTCGGCCTGTCACACGCGGTGGCAGCCTGGTGGCCGAGCCAGTCACCACGTCCTCAGGGGGGGAGGTGGGGGTCCCTTTCATAAACTCTGGCAGTGACGTGTGCGACCAGCCCAGCACCCGATAAATCAGTTACTGAAACAGATCCCGGCCTTCCGGTGACGGGAGATCCAGTAACACTCAAAAAGGGGGGACGTAAGAAATAAACCCATAAAAGTAATACTGTGCTGCAAAACCCACACAAAAGAGAACTTTCAGTTCAGAACTGCGTGGCAGGAAAGCGGCGATCGTTAAGGCAGCCGCCGCCGCCGAGGGCCTGCCTACCTGCTCAGGGAGGGCAGCTGTCAGCGGCGCCCACCTCGCCGACAGGCGGCAGAAACCAGAACCGCCCAGGCTGTTAAACCAAAGAAAACAAAAAGTATCTCCGTTTAAAAAATGTATTTCTGTAGAAGAAACAACACCAGAATGCTTGGAGTTTGAGTTATGACGAGGGTCCGCTGTAAGAGGAAAGCCATTTGTAATTCTAGAACCCTTAGACTGCAGAAATTTAATAGCTCCCTGACCTTTGCAGTTGTCTATTAGAAAAAAAAAAGAATCCACCACTGAAGTCAAGGTTTTTGTCCAGCGACCCTCACACGCTGGGGAAATACCGCCCAGCGTTGTGTGACCGGCCATCAGGCAGAGAGAAGCTAACGGTCTCCCTGAGGCCTCCGGTTACCAGGGCCGGCGCCCTCCAGCAGGGCCCCTGGGGCGGCGCGGTACTGGAATGGGAAACGTCCGCGGCCCCGGCAGGAGGCTGACCCCACGCCCATTTTCACAGAGTGGCCCAGCCGTGTCCTAGTCCCACCAGGATCTACTCGCCAAGGGCGCTGGGGAATTGTTTCCTAGGACTTCCAGGAATCGCCTGCTGGCTCCTCCCTGCTGCGGCGGACACGCTGAGCCCGTCCCGCTGCTCTCGGAGCGCCAGCCGAGTGGACCTCCGTACCCTTACCTCCTCTCCTTCCCACCTCCACCCGTCCTCCAGGGTCCAGTGTGGACGCCACCTCGTCCATGGAAGCCTTTCCCTTTAGGCTACTCCCCACTGAGGACCCTGCCTTCACCTGTGCCCGTCAGTGCGCAGCACATCCCACAGCACAGGACTGAAGAGCACCTCATTCTCCCTTACTAGACAGTCCCCACACACCTCGGGCTCCACCTCGCCTGGCACACACGGTCACGTCCCCACAGGGACGCGCGCTCATATCTGCTCCGAAAGTGCCGATAGGCACAGGAGAGAGTGTGTGTGTCCCGGGCAGCACCGGATGGCGGTCTCCCATCCTTCTCGCTGAGCTCTCTGGGTTTCCCACTTTCTCTGCTGCCCTGCTGAGCGGGGAGCACATAGCAGGATAGTCATGCCCTCAGCCCTGACCCTGAGATCCAATCCTAAACCGAGGGCCTGGCCTCGGAGTGCAGGGGGATAAGGCAAGGAGCCCTGGTTCCTGTGCAGGCCCCAGAAGCACAGGAAGCCCAGGGAGGCCACGGTGGGCGAAGAGAGTCTTTCCTCAGCCAGTCAAGTCGCCTTCAGGTACACACAGCCAAGGGCTGCAGGAGACAGGGAGATCTGTGCCCTGTGAGAACTAGGACAAAGTATCAGAGGACCAGGGCAAGACGTAAAGCCACTGACACATGCCAATTGGAGGCGAAGAACGTGACTTGGGAGAGGTGGCGGGAGCCTGCCTGAGAGGACCAGCTGCTTCATCTGCTGCTTCCATTTCTAATGTTCAGGAAAAGGTACAAAATGATGTTATGCCAATATCATATGCCCACATGCTTTCTTGGATATAAGGAAATTTAAAATGGAAGCAGCAGATGAAGCCAAATGCAGGATGCAGACCCACTTCCAGTGGCCGGGTGGATGGGTGGGGCAGGCTGCAAGCACTCCCTTCTGGGCCGTTGTGAGGGGCTGCGACCTAAGCAGGGCTGACCTACCTAGGACCAGGACGGGGAGCCGAGGTCACTGACTAGCCCGCGGTGCCAGGGTAGCCAGGAGAAAGAGATGCTTGGCTTGCCTCTGGAGAGCCTCCCAGTTCTCTGAGCACCCAGGGTGCTGCAGACAGTCAACTCCATGAGAGCAGGAACCTGTGCCTCCCCTACTCGATATCATGACCTTGCCCACAGCAGGTGTCCAATACCTCCCTGCTATATGACACCTCAGAAGGTAAAACAGAGCTCAGATCTTTGGTTGGGAATCATCAGAGAGAGCACATTTTAAACACAATGTGCAAAGGGCAAATCGGCCTGGTCCATTCCTGATACAGGGGGGGATGAGGTGGGCATATACTAGTAAAATCTCTAATTCAAAAATTGAGTGCTGCTTTCTTAGAGACCCACCATTTTTACAAGGAAAACGTAGCCAGGAAAACCTCAGTTGTGATTTGAGTCAATAGGATTAATTAATATGTATTATTGGTTTGAATCCTCAAGTCCCGATGTGCAGCTGTGGTGAGGATCCATAGCCTTGCTGACTGCGGCAGTTTTAAACTGCGTGTTCTGGCAAGGTCAGGCCTCCTGGGCGTGAAAGCCAGGTCAAGGGCAGAAAAGAGTGCCGGTGAGCCTTGGGCCATTTCCTTGTGCCCACGGATGTGCATACACACATGCACACGCACACATGCACACACACACACACACACACACACACACACACACACACCAAAACACAAAAACAAAAATACAACCAACTGAAGAAACTGTTTTGGCAGTCATTTAACTGCATCTTAGTCTGCTTTTCAATAACTGGGTCAGACTCTAAACTTTTCTTTCTTTTCTTTTCTAAAAGAAAACATTCCCTAACCAAAATATGGAATTCATCTGCATTGTAATCCCAAGTGGAAAGCAGACTCATTTCCTCTTGATCTGTTTCACTTACTCCCACTCGATCTTGTTTCTCATGGACAATGAATGGAAACACTCCCCTGTAGGAATTTCAACCGCCCTCTTTGAGACAGATGTTTTGGAAACCACTGACAAGCTGCCTGTCACTCTGAGGCCAATCACACACGCTTCCAGCCAGCCGGGTCCAAAGCATGAGGTGTTTCTGCACAACCATCTCTAATATGATCTGTACAGTCTTAGCTATCTGCCACCTCAGACCTGACCATCTCTAATATGATCTGTATAGTCTTAACTATCTGCCACCTCAGATCTGGTCAGTATCTGCAATTGAACAATTTTTTCTCCATGTCCCCTTTCACCAACACAGGCCTCACTAGGAGGCCACATCTTAGGCTCTATCTCAGTAACAGCATCATCATCTGCTAAAGAATCAAGAATGGGATTTTTTAGGCCTGTCTCTATAAAGACCTAGCACAGTCAAATCCTTCAATGAAATTGTTACTTTTAGGAAGGGCGGTAGGTAGGCACTTGGGAAAGAAAATGAACTTTTATAAGCCACTTGGGCAGTGTTCATAAATTTCCGCTGGGCAAATGGGGCCCTCCTGGCTTGAAAGAATTATTACTCAGTGCTTCCTAAGCACCCACACAAGTTCATGTTTCTCCCTAAGGGCCTCACTCACTCCAGAAGAGAAACGTACGACCAGCTTTAGTCTTGTTTCAAATGAGTGTGATGCATGGAGGCAGATCATTGGAGCCACCTGGATGTGAAATAGTTTCTCGAACAGTTCCAGCTTTTCCAAATGCACCTATAAAAACAAAACTAAACGCCTGCTCAATTCACTAGTTAGCAGATCTACTTGGCTCCAAAAGAGTCAACAACATACCAGAGAGACGTTACAGCAGAAATTTCACGTACATTTGGAGGGGCATGAACCAAGTCAAGAGCAGACCCTCAAGAGAGACCCTTCCTTACCCAGCCTTTGCTAACTAAGGCCATTATACAGAGGATGAGTTAGAGATCCTAAGGCAGAATCTGAGAAGAACACTCAACATTTAAAAACTGAAAGTCTGTGCAAAGGTTATTCTCATGTGCCCTAGCAATGGACTTCAAGACTTCTATTTCCCACCACACCAATACAACTCTGGAGTGACTGCCTGTGAGCCACGAAATCCAGGTATGGACATAGTCCCAGAGCTGCGCATGCCTGCTTAGTGTTAGTACACACTGCTGAGGTTAGACTATCGCCTCCTTTTCTCTACATTCTTTATTTCTATCAGTGAGAATCGTTTACATGGAATACTAAATTTCAACTTTATGTGGAGCAATCTTTGAGTGGAATGACCATTAAGTTGTACCTATAAAAAGACATTTTCTCAAACTAGATATCTTAGGTAATCCATTTACCAAAACCATTGGGAGCAGGGGGGAGGACGGGGAAGGGAGAAGAATACCCACACAGAGACAAAATTTAAAGGGATTAACAGAGAGCGCCAATACAGAACATTTAAGGACATAACCTCTAGGGACCTATCCCCAGCTCCATCACTGCATTATCAGCTGTGTGTCCTTGGACAAATTACTCAGTCTCTGAGCCTCGGTTTCCTAATGTGTGAGATGAAAATAACAGAATCTGCATTTCCTAGCATGGGCCATGCACCTGAGGCAGAGCGCTCAGCAAACAAAAAGCTCTCAATAAACGGTCGCCTTTATCCCGTGATTCTCAGTAATCTCAACTCCAGCTGGTGCTGCCTCCAACAACACAATCTGGCAGAGTCACCTGCATCAATGACTACAACTGGCCTCTTGTTCACCTTGCCACTTAGAGGTCACTGTCGGCATGTTCCGTTTATACTGACTAAGAGCTTCCTGATGACATAGTAGTCACACCGAAACATCTATTTGTTTAGCTCTTTGCTTTTCGCTGCTTCCAAATGCCTGTGGATTGATCTATGTGGATCCCAGAAATGTAATCGTTAGTTGCTTGGCTAAAGAGGCTTCTCTCTGTGTTTGTTTTTACTAGAAGTCAGTCCTCTGAACCTGCGGTTTGCAAACTTTCTTTCTGAGCATGGAACACTATTTATCAAACAGGATCTGACAAGCAACTCTCGTTCTGCGTATGAATCAGATAAAAGCAGAGCTGTGCTGACTATCAAACAAAGGGTAGACAAAAGCCACCTTGATCCCACTATGCCAGGTAGCCCCTACAATGCCCCTAGGAGATGTAGCATTCTGCGGAATATGCCCCAAAAAACACTGATCTAAATGGCTCTCCCAATTTGGGTCTGGCCACATGGCCTGAACTTGAGTCTCATTGGTGAGCTCCGGCTTTTCATCTCTTAGCTTCATCAGGAACAACAGTCAGACGCCCACAAACCACGATCCCTTGCTCTCTAACGTTCCTAGCGTGGCTGTGGTCAGTGCAGATACCCAGACCCTGATTTTCTTTGTTTACTGACTGAACCCTGAGTTACAGCAACTCCCCCCACAAAATGTCCTGGGACCACAGTGTTTACATGGCTGTGCCCACCAGGCTGTAGGATGCATGATATCATTATTACTGGCTTCTGGAGGAGCCGTGTTCCACTTACAGTTTTCTGCACCATTAGGCTGGGCCATACAAACCAAGGTCAAGGCAAAGACTCAAAAAAGAATTTTTCAAATAATTATCCATGAAAATGCCGTTCCTATGGTGAAATATACACTGCTTACAGTGCTTACGAAGGACCAGCAGTTTCCACACATATGAAATGTTCCAGGAACAAAAAATTAAGAGAGAAATCCGGACCAGGGGATCAGAACCCTGGAGCAGCTGGGCAAAGTCATCTCTGCAGAAAGCCCCAGACAAGGAAGCCAGCCCCTCCTCCCGTTTAATTGCTGCTCAGTGGAAGCATGACATCGACTAAACTGTGGGAAGGCGAGAGGCAGGGGGGGCTTGTTCAGGGTGGTCTGAGGGAGACCAGCCAGGAGTGATGGGGCTGGAGCCAACCAACCAAAGATCCCAGCCAATCGTGAGGAACATAGTTCCTCCCCAGAAAAAGCCGTTTCACCTCCCGAGGGACTGGCTGGAAGGCTCCCAGCCTGAGTCATTTGGAAACGGACTTTACGAAGCGCTCCAGAGTTTCCCAGGGGAGCGATTGGCCATGATGAAGGGGAGGCTTCACGACCAAGTGGGTCTTTTCCAGCTCCAACTCCCATGGTTTCTGGAGCCTCCTGCTCCTTCCCAGCTCACGGTGGCCAGTGCGGTCAAAGCATGACTGTGAGGATCTTCTGGACCGAGCATTTTAAGGCCTGGGTGTAGCCCTGGACATGGCTCTGAGGCCTCCCAGCTGCGGCACAGGAGCCCAAAGTCCCAGCAGGTGAACAGCCCCACCTGGACTTGGGGTGCTGAGAAGATGGAGGATGGAGTGTCCCTGGATGTGGCGCTGCCAGGCCCAAGCACTCAGCAATCAGGCCTCAGCAAGGGGTACGGCCCGAAGCCCCTGACCAGGGGGCCACTGAAAACGTGTCCCTTTCAACATCTGCTAATCAGATTTGCTCTTAGGAAGCAGGAATAATTACTGGGAACACGGGCAAGGTCTCACACCCCACAGCTGGCCGGCGAGTGGAGCAGGGGGGGCCGCATCTGACGCTGGGTCTGCTCCAATCCAGTCATGAAGGTGGAAGAATGAAGCCTAAGCGACACCGCCCACCTTCAGGTCTCTGACGCCAGCTCTCAGCAAGATGTCGCTGAGCGCAGGTGGGAGGGACAACTTCTCCCCAGCTCCTCTCCCCTTCAGAGGCAGCACTGGCACCACTCTCACCCGCCCCTCAGGCTGCAATGAGGAGCCATTTTCTGGTGCTGTTCATCCCGTGCCAAACACATTATGTTCTTGTTGACTGTTCACTTGCCTCTGGTTTCTGGAAAATTCCTGCCCAGAAATTTAGGTGTAAGCCAGAAGAACTCATAGAAAGTATCTGATTAAACACCCATTTTTTTTTTCTTATTTCAGTGGTTGTTGGGTGCTTAAGTTAGCTACTGTTGTGTCCGTTAACTACTGTTGTGTCACAAAGCTCCTCAAAATTTAGTCAGCCGGCGAAGGTTTCATTCACACGCCTGGCGATTAACACTGCCTGGCGAGCGGCCACCATAGTGCTCCTCCTCTTGTAGGATGACAGCCTCAGGGAGTCCCAACGGGCAAGCAGACGCTGACAGACCTCTGGAGATCAAGGCTCTGGCACCCACCCACTACGTGTGCTGCATCTATCACTCCAAGCAAGTCCGAAGGCCTACTCAGATTCCAAGGGCCTTGGTAAGTCTACCACATGTCAGCATCTCCCGGGAGTGACATGCAGAATACATGTTAAGATTCACTCTGACTAAACTTCCCAAGCTTAAAATTCAGTGAAAATAACATAACCAATATCAGAACAGGAGGCCAAAAGCTATTCTTCCACAAGGATAAGGAACCATTAAAGAACCACTATTTCTTAACCTGCCTATTCGGCCACCAATCAGTACCCTCCTACACAATTTTCTGCTGGATCAGAAAGAAAAAGCTCGCCCATCCTCAAAACCAGGTTCTCCATTGAAAACTCTAAATAGCTATGATATGGGGGTGAGGAGGAGGAGAGGGGAAATGATCTAAAGTTCTGGTGGGAGCACAATGGTCCCAGTGGAGAGTGAAGATTCATGTGGGCTTGGCAGAATCAAATCAGCAGTTAGGGCTGTTATGACCAGAGCACTCACAAGACAGGAACAGCAAAAGCCATCTCCTCAAATTCAAGGATGAGACCCCCATCTCAGCCCCTGCACGTGGAGAAGAGCACCAGTGCATAGTGAAGGCACACTGCAACTAGAGGCTACACATACAAAACAAAAAAACATCCCATGTACGTTTTCCATTTGCTCTTGTATTGGGGAGAGTGGCCGACAAGGGCTAGACAAAAGGATCTGTGGATCTGCTTGCTCAAACTGATTTTCTTACATCCATTTTATTCAAGGACAGAGATTCTCCCAAAGATACACAGCAATCAGGGGCCAATTTACTACATCAGAATCAAGATATCCCAGCATTTCTTTATTTGGTGTCAAATACTTTTAAGTCTTTATCTTATGCCATGAAGTCATCAGGGAAACATCTCCTTGGAAGCCTGAATGGTTTCAAAGGATGGGATAAAAGTGTATTTACAGAGGATTGGGGAATTCCATGACAGAAAAACAGTCCCTGGGTGATAAAAGAGGAAGTGGAAATTCCTAAGGCAGAAAGAATCATGAGTGTACCACACAGGTTCTACAGCTCCATTTATCATCTGCACCTACGCCGTTTCTACAATGGCAGGATGTTTGGTGGGAACTTGAACATGAGCCAACAGAAATGGTATCCACCTTTTTTTTTTTTTTTCTGGACAAGGAACCGTTTATTCTCACAGCTGAGCAAAGGATGAGGCCCAGCCCTGAGAGCAGAGGCAGCCCCCTCCCAGCCCCAGCCCTGCAGTTGGGCTGGCTGGGTCAGGAGCCAGGGCGACAGTCCGCCTGCCATGGGAGTGGGGCTGGACATGGAGCAGCAGTGGGCAGCAGGTCATAAAGGGAGATAGGAAGTGTTCATTGGGCTGGCTGATTCCCTCCCACCATGGATGGTGCTTGCTGAGGGGCTGGGTGGGTGGATGGAGGAGCAGATTGCAAGGTAGGGGCACCTGGCAAGGCTCAGTTGGCCATGAAGATGAGGTGGGAAAGGTCATCCAGGAGCCAGTTGATGCTGGGCAACAGGTTATCCCTGGTGCTAATGCTGCAGCCCTGGATGCGCCAGTGATGGCTGCAGATGGGAGTCAGCTCCAGGGCCTCGCAAGTGGCATTAGAAGACAGTGCTCCAGGCAGGTCCTGCCTGTTAGCCAAGATGAGGGTGCCTCCAGCCAGGGGCTCCTGCTAGCAGTCCTACATGCACCAGCAGTTGATGCTGCCCACCACCCAGACAGAACTACTGTTCTCAGAGTCCTTCTACCAGTAGGACCGCAGGGACTCCTGCTCAACATCCCAGATGTTCAGCTTTAATCCCTGGTGCTCCAGGGTACTGATGCTGAAACCAAGTGTTTGAGAGGTTGGTATCGATGTCTTTCCTGCTCAACTTTTTGTTTTTTAAATATATTTTATTGATTTTTTTATAGAGAGGAAGTGATAGGGATAGAGAGTTAGAAACATCGATGAGAAAGAAACATCAAGCTACCTCCTACATAACCCCTACTGGGATGTGCCCGCAACCAAGGTACATGCCCTTGACTGGAATTGAACTCTGGACCCTTCAGTCCACCAGCCGACGCTCTATCCATTGAGCCAACCCGGTCAGGGCTGAACTTGAAGATAGTTGTTTTGCCAGCGTTGTCCAGGCCGAGCATGAGCAATCTAAGCTCCCACTCTTTCTGCTGTATCATATTCTTCAAGATGGTCAGGTTCGAGGTCCCCAGAGCCCCCTCCCAGCTGCCATTTCTTCCACCTTTTGACATTAAAGTGGGAGAGACAGTAAAAGCAGGGGCAAGGCCCTCACGACTTCCATAAGCTGACTTCTCCCACCAGCCTTACAACCTCACTATACTGGTATTGTGGTCACACCAAACTACTCATGGCCTCCTGACCTGGCTCTGTATTTTCAGGCCCCTTACCTTTGCCAACTCTTCTCTCTGCACGGACTTCCTTTCTCTTCCTTCATCCCTTAGTGAGACCTAGTATTCTTAAAACCCAAGTCAAACCTGTCAGCTCTGGGATGCCCTCCCCAAACAGCAGAATTAATTGTTCCTTTCTTTGTTCCCATAAAACCAGCTCATTCTGGTGGTAGTGGCTTCTCTGCCAGGCATTCATGGCTGGGTGGGAGCTCTGAAGGGCAGGGACCCTCTCCTATTCTACATTGTCAGCATCACACAATAGGTCTCAATGATTATGTATCTGATAGCTTTGAGATCTTAACTCTCATCCCTTACAGGACACTAACAGCACAGTCAACAGGATGGTAGGATACCTTTTCCATGTTAAGATATGTCATCAAGAATGTTGTGTGAGTCTAACAAAAAAGGAACATCAAATGCATGCAACAGAGAAGGTCCACAAACAGCACTGGATTCTACCTTCTTTACTTTCCCAGGAATTTCTCAAGCTAATGAAGGTGGCTCTGTTCAGACTTGTCTGGCCACAGATTTCCCTCAGATTTTTGTTTTCTTCCAGGTATGGAAAAAATCTTGTAATTTCCCTAAAGGCCAAGTTATAATTCTGTTGGCTGGTTAGCAGTGAAGAAACCTCAACCTATAAAGAGCCTAACAATCCAGTTGTTCCATTTGTTACTCTAATGGCCTACCGGTGTTTGTTACCAAGGCACAATGGCATTTTAGAAACAACATCAAGACGCCTCTCAGAGTCTCTCCCTGTATCTTCCCTCCCAGTATCAGGATCAGGATCAGTAGTATCAAATTCTCAATAGCTTTTAAAGTCACTCTGACTTCTAGCAGGTACTGATGTAATTTAAGTACACACTGCTAACAAACTGCATGAGCTTTGCATCTGACCCTCTGAGCTGCCCCTAAAGTGAACTTGTAAAAAACGTAGAGCAGTGCACTTAGCACGCATTTCCGGTGCCTACCAGTATCCCATCAGTTCCCACTCCAGTACATACAACAAGCACCCAGGCCCTCTACCTGCAGACCCTCTACCTGCAGGAGCACACCTTAAGGGCTGGCCTCAAGAGCAGACGTCAGTCAATGGCAGATGTTAGTTGGAGGAGACATACCCCAGCTTGTCAGCTCCTCAGAGGGGATGATTCTGAAGGCTGTTTCCTGGAATTCACCAGGGACCAGTAACCCGTTCAAACACATCCCTTCACTGGCTCTCTTCTCTCCATATCCCATATCCCTGTTCCCTCAATGCTTGCCAGGATTACCTCCCTAATAACTACTTGTGCTTAGATCCTTAACACAGAATCTGTTTGGGGGAAAACCCAGTCTAGAAAAAGTACCAACAGTAAAACGACTTGACACTGATAATGGAAGGCAGACCCATGAGGACACCTATATTCAGATGTAGTAAACATCCACAGTAAATAAAACACGATCACAGCATATTCATGCGGGAGAACCTTTCCATGTCATAGTCATAATGAGCCCGAAAGGCTCAGGAAGCAAACTGAGCTGTCTTAAATCTCTGGGAGTTAGTGTGTTATATGTGTTCTAAAAATGGATTGAATTTCATTGGCTGTTTCCAACTTCCATGGTCTTAAATTTCCCTTTATTCTTCCCAGCACCATATTTCCCATAACCCCTGAAAAAACGTACCCCCGGGGAAGGATATTTTGCAATCTTAATAAAGTCTTTCAATCCTTGGGAGACAATTCACCATATTTTCATTCTCAAAAATATTAATTCTACTCCCTGAAAGAATCTTAGGAAAATATTTGTATTCCTTGCCCGAGTTCCCTAGGAGGTGAAGTTGAAAAGCTAGCTAATAAAGAATAATTCTAGCTAGGAGGAGGAACGAGTTCATTTTGGGGCACACTGCATTAGAAGTGCCAGTGGGACACCAGGGGAAGATCCCCACGGGGCGGTTGGCTATGTGGGTCTGCAGCCTGGGGGAGTTTGGTCTGCGGAGGTCTGTCCTGTGGATGGCAGCTGGAGTCCCGGAGTGGACTAGATAACTTGGAGAAGGCAAGGAGCTGAAGGAGAAGAGGGTCAAGGAAACAATGACTAAGAGGCAGGCAAGAAAAATCAGGCAAGCAGTCTGACAACATTAAAAGAGAAACAGTTAAGAATCACTTCATGGGGTCAATGAACACTTTATTATGAGCCAGCATGTTGTGTTTAGTATTAGTATTCTGTCAAGAGGAGTTATATCATGTCTGCCATTGACAGGCAAAAGGAAAATAGAAGTACAGTACTAGGGCAGGATGCAGGGTAAGATCATAAATCAGTTGTCATAAATGACAATTTCGCCTGAAAAGGAGGACATAAATAATCACAAGAGAGAAAATATAAACGGCTATTCAACTTATGAAAAGCATTCAATTTCATTAGTAACAAAAACAGTAAGAATTAAAATGAGATGCCATTCTCACTTCCCAAATTGTCAAAGATTTAAGGATCTGATGATCCTTAAGGTGGGATAAAACAAAACTCTCTTAGACTGCTAATGGGAGCCCAACTTGCCTAGATATACAGTATTTTAAAAACGGAACAGATGTCTGCAAAAGGATATTCAAAGTTTATATTTAATGGCTTAAAATAAATGAGGAAACAACTTTAACTGTCAAAAATAGAAGGTTAAAATGATTTAAATATGTACCATAAGATAGAATATCCAACCATCAAAATGCTTTTTTTATTTAACACGAAACTTTTAAAGATATGGAGAAATTTCATAATACCATAGCAAACAAAACAAAAAAATAACATAAAATCTTATACAAACTAAGTGCTCAACTATGTGAAGAAAAGAATACACACCTGGGGGCAAGTGAGAAACCATCTTTGCTTTGAGATGTGCAGATATAAATACTGCAAGCATGAAAGAGAATATACAGCAGCTAAAGAAAAGTGTAACTCCTGAGGGTTTGCTCCAGTGTCTTTCTCTGCAATTACCCTATTAGCAAAATGCCTGACAATTTCTAGAAGAGACTTAAATGACCCTGATGTGGTTGTAAATGGCCAATAAGCTAGCTACCCTGGCCTTGAATAATGAGACAGAATCCAAGAAAGCAGATCACCAGGTTGACTGTCTTCCCAACCCACAGCCACTCCATGAATATAAGGGAGATAGAGGGAATGAACTGAACTGCAACTGAGTCAGGGATACAGTTTGACAAGGAAGGAAGAAGAAAGAAGCAATGTGGTGGTGAGGAAACAAGAAACCAGCTCTTTTAGATTAGCCACACTAGATGTCTAAAGTGGATTTTCAGTCTTATTTGCCTTCATTACTTGAAAGAGATGACCTAAGCTGTGAGTTAATGACAGGAAGTGTCCATTTCCTAACACAACTTGGCTGTGTGCATAGAATAATTTGGATCAAAATTAGGTACATTTCCAAGTCCATCTGAGCTTGCCAAGTAGCCCTAAGAGTTTCTCATAGGCTGTTCTGGGCTGGTAATGTAAGGTGCAGATATGGGGGACCAATCCTATCTTTATAGGTTGCATGGGATCCTCAGCGTGAGAGTACAAGATAGGAAAAAGATTACACAAACTTTATTTTGGTTATTGAATTAATCCAAAAGGGAATGCAGATAAAATCAATATTTAGTTCAGAAGAAGTCAGTTTATGCTAGGAAATCATGATGAAATTTCAAAGAGCAGAGAGGGTGTTTATGGGAGAAGGATCTTGGAACTTTTGAGCTTTGTTTGATGCTAAGCAGGACTGCCATAGTTTGTCAGGGGGAGAAAAAGGGGACACAAAATAAAACTGTACACAGGTACTATTTACCTATATGAGCAAGTATCATATGAAAGCACTAGAGGCCCAATGCACAAAATTTGTGCACCGGGGGTGGGGGGGGGTAGGGAGAGGGTGGGGAAAGGGGTGGAGTCCCTCAGCCCAGCTTGTACCTTCTCACAGTCCAGGAGCCCTTGGGGGATATCCAACTGATGACTTAGGCCTAAGCCTGCAGTCAAACATCCTTAGCACTGCCATGGAGGTGGGAGAGGCTCCCGCCACCACCACTGTGCTGACCAGCTGTGAGCCTGGCTTCTGGCCTAGTGGCGCTCCCCCTCTGGGAGTGTACTGACCACAGGGGGCAGCTCCTATACTGAGCGTCTCCCCCCTGGTGGTCAGTGCATGCCATAGCGACTGGTCATTCCGCCATTTGGTCAATTTGCATATTAGCCTTTATTACATAGGATAAGTACACTTTACAGTGACAATGAGGGAAACACCACCATTCCATCCCAGTGCATATTCAGTCAGCCGAGGTCAGTTCATCTCCTCCCTTTCAAACAGTAATTTAAAAGTGGATCATTAAAGTAACAAGCTGTCTATGGAAGGATCAAGGGCATTTCTTCATGTAGACAGAATGACAAGGGGAGTGTCAATTGGTATTCCAAATCCACCTGCTGCAGGATTTGTGTAAAGCCTTTTTTAATAGACTTTGGCATTTGATCAAAACAAAACTGTGGTTACTGATGTGAAATCCAGAATGTCCCATGGACCAATCTCATTGAACGGAGGACTGGAATCCCCTGTGGAGTAATTCCTCAGAGCACCAGAATTCACAGGAAGATGGACTCTGGCCACATCAGCATAGAGAAGAGTTCCCTTCCAAGTAGGGGAGTGTTCATTCTTCTTAACCGCCCCCTTCTCCCCGAGACAAATCATTTCTCCCACTTTTCAAAAGAACAAAAGCCAGTACATGAGAATTCTCTTAACATCCATTCCTTGTATTTTAAGCTTATCTATGGCAATCCCACCCTTCCTTTGCTGAGCTGCCCCAGCTCCTGTCCAAAGCTAACCCATGGGCACTGCCCCTGGGATTGAGCTTTATCAGTTAGCTGCAGCCCAGCCCACCTGCTGCCTCCCCAACCCCCCCCAGCCCTCATTTTTTCTTGCCAATGACACCTTCCTACCTGGTCTCCTTGTCAATATGCCACTTGTGGTGTCTTCTTTTCATACACACACACACACACACACACACACACAATTGATTTTTATAGAAAGGAAGGGAGAGGGATAGAGAGTTAGAAACATCAATGAGAGAGAAACATCGATGAGCTGCCTCCTGCACACCTCTTACTGGGGATGTGCCTGCAACCAAAATACATGTCCTTGACTGGAATCGAATCTGGGACCTTTCAGTCCACAGGCTGATGCTCTATCCACTGAGCCAAACCAGTTAGGGCTTGGTGCCTTCTTAATGTTCAACTTCTTTGCTTAAAAGAATTTTATAAACGGGTCTTACTTCCAAAACTCCTTAACAAATTGGGAGTTATACTTAAGTTCATACTCACCCTTCCACTTGACCATTTACTGGGCATATGATATGTGTCAGGCACTATGCTGGACAACCTACAATGTACCTGAAGTAGAGGTCTCTTTAAAGACTTGCAGAAATGGCTC
Source organism: Lasiurus cinereus (assembly GCA_011751065.1). Classification (NCBI taxonomy): domain Eukaryota; kingdom Metazoa; phylum Chordata; class Mammalia; order Chiroptera; family Vespertilionidae; genus Lasiurus; species Lasiurus cinereus. The sequence continues at coordinate 39,498,803 of JAAGEH010002531.1, read as the reverse complement.
TGGCCAGTTTGACTCAGTGGATAGAGTATCGGTCTACAGACCAAAAGTTGCTGGGTTCAATTCTGGTCAAAGGCACATACCTCGGTTGCAGGCTCCTACCCAGCCTGGGCTCTGGTCAGGGCTCATGCAAGAGGCAACTAATTAATGTGTTTCTCTCACATTGATGTTTCTCACTGTCTTCCCTTCTCTTTCTACTCTCCCTAAAAAATCAATGGAAAAATATTCTCGGGTGAGGAGTGACAGCAATGTTATAGAACCCGCTATATAGCCTAACCATCACTTATCCTTTATCCATTCACCAGATACTCGCTGAGCACCACACGTTGTCCTGGGCACCACGGATGTAACAAAAGACTCAGAACAGCCTTCAGGAAGTTTAGGGTCTCCCAAAGAGAACAACTTTTCATATAAAGAGAGCACTCCTGCTGGGAGCATCTTGCATTCGCTCCTGTCAGGTAAGCCCCGGTCTAGCCAGAACTTCTTTCCAGAAAAAAGACAAGCTGTCAACATGGAAGTAACAACAGTGGGAACAGAACTGCATTCCCTTAAGCTTTTAGTATATGCGATTACTTTGATTTGCTTTTTTAAAATCTTGAAAAACCACAGTCTTGTTTCTCTTCTATTTTTACCAGTTTCCTATCCAGAGACCACATATTTGACTCAATTTCCCCTCAGTGAAAAAGGGGAAGGCTGTTACACCCTGTCTTAAGTGCTTCCTCTCTCCAATTAACTTCTTCTAAGATATTAGTGGAAATGAATTCTATACCCTAAAACTGGCATTTAAAAACTTCGATGTTATTAACAGTCTAACTGTTAATATGCAAGGAAAGCCAAATTTATTGAGATTCACTAGGTACTACTTCTGTATGCCCCAATCTACACACAGTATATCATTTAATCTCACAGCAAACCTGTGAGACAGGTGAGAGCCAGAGAGGGTATTAGTAACTTGTTCAAGGTCATACACCTAAACTATAAGATATGGGGTTCAAGCCCAGGAAGTTTTTATTACAATTTTTGAAGTCTGCCCATTAGAAGCTCCCTAATATCAGCACACACCCTAAATTCATGATTTTCAAAGGCTACTCCCAATTTTCACAGACGAGGCAGGCAGAACAGAGTAGGTGTTGCCTTGCCACCTTGCCACTTTACCAGTGAAGGCACAGGTGCCTGGCAGGGCAGTTCCTCCAACCCGTCCAGATCCAGTGTTCCTTCCAAAATCCCCAGGATCAGGGAGTCAGACAGGGAGTACTTTGTTGTCTACTGTGTACCACACACATTGCCCTCGTTGCCTCGTTCAATCTTCCAAACCACTTTGGCAGGAAGTGGCATCCACATGTAAAGAGGTGGGAGTTCCATTGGGTAGAGAAACCTGCTGTAGGTCACACAGCCAACGCGCACCACAGCTGGGATCCCACCCCAGGTCTGAGTCCAACAGGCCTGAGACTGCCTGACAGTGAGGCTCTCCCCCAACCGCAATACAAGAAACCTTCCACCAGTTGATACCATGTGAGTGACTGTGTAACAGAAGGTAAGGTCAGATTTCTCTGTAATTCAGATGCTGTCCATTCAGAATGGCTGTGCTGTGTCTGTCTGACTTGGTCAAGTTTTATTGTACTTGTCTGGGATGAATTCACAGTCAAAACTAAAGAAGACCCCGAGAAGGCTGGTTTTATCTGTTAAATCCTCAGAGATGAGGATTTCAAGGGTGATTATGATATAGCTCCTGAAGGCACTGCAGCAGGGAATTGGCTGTTCCCCAGAGCTGGATAAACAGGCCAGCCTGGCAGCAATCCAGGATAACAACCACAATGGGGAACTAAATCATCATTGGGAAAAATCGGAAATATGGAGCCACTAATTCAAGGGTGAACATGCCACTCCTTACATAAGGGGCGAGATGGCAGACAGTGCCTCTGAGTAGAAATAAACACACCCCTCACTAGGACACCCCTTGCCAGGACACCCCTCACCAGTCAGACCTGTTTCTGTTTAAGACTGTTTTCGCTCATAGAACTGAGTAAAAACCAGGCCTCGCTACCAACCCCAAAGTCACCTGGCTGACGGGCACCTGAAATTCTAGATTTGAACCATGCATGACAGAGTGTTATTAGCCGAATTTCAGACAGGTTTATGAGCACCTGGTTCAGTAAAACATGCAATAAATCCCTATTTTCAATATACAGGACAAAGTATATATATTTTTAATTAATAGTTTTATTAATGGAAAATCAGTTTCTTCAACCGCCACTAAATAAATATGGAGCAGATTAAAGATTATCAGTAATGGTGCCAACGACTGGCCTTCTCTGGATACCCACCTGACTCAGACCAGCCCTGGGTTTCCCATGATAAAGAACTTTGCTCAAATAATTTCATAACTCACGAGTGTTTACAGTTCCCATAAAACAAAAGAAAATAAAAAGAACCAAGTTTCCTAATCTAATCCAAGCAATTGTTAGAACAATTTAGAAACATTTGAGAAGTCAATAGTTCAATTTATGACAAAACACTAATTTCCCCTCCTCCAGAACTTGTAAGCTTAAACAGTCACCTTCCCACAAATGACATGGTGTCTGTGAAGATGCTCTACAGATCCCCTGCACATGGCACACTCTCCTTCGTAGGAGGGTATCCATTGGTCCCAAATCCATACCTCAAGCTGGCTCCCTTGGCCTGAGCTATATCCCCAAATTTATAATGGGACCACTACAGATTGAACAAGACTTGCTTTTCTTGAATGCATGCTCAGCCCCCATTATTGTTACTAATATTTCCCCAGAGTGGCCTTTATAAATTAAAATCCAGAGAGTTAATCATAAGTCACCTGTTAGTCAACTGTTTTCAACTTTTATTTAGGCAATTCCTGTACCTGAGTGGACACTCAGTAATAAAAAGAGTAATCTGAACTGGCCATGTCTAGGTCTCCTTTCAGAGAAAAATGATAAATTATGAAATGGTCCACAGAGAAGCTCAAAAGGAAAGACAACTTAGTCAGCTAAGCCCATTATAAAGAGCCCTGAAACTGGTTTTTATGAATAGTAACAGAACAGATCATGTCAGAACTGAAGCACGGAAATTACAGCATTAAACTTAATACCACTTTGAAACTTTACAGGGTCCTTCACAACATTCGTGTATGATTATCAGGTGGTGTTTCAATCCAACCCTCTTCACACTCCCCCCCGCCCCAAAAAAAAACAACCTAGTGTTTACCATTCATAGCCCCAAAGTTTGAAACACTACACCTCTTTCAAGTAAGTTGCTACCAACCTGGAAAGCATTCCCAAAGAATCACTGACAATAAGGGCATCTGATTTCATTTACTTACCTAGTATATCTGCAGAAATGCCAGGAACTTGCAACGAACAATTTCAGAAAAATGCCACCTGGAGAAACAAATTGAACAACATGTTGGATTATAAAACAACACAAAGAAGACATTGTGCAATTTTATGGCTCATTAAAATATGTAATGTTTCGAATACTGGTTCCCAAAGCAGCATATCTTTCAACTTGCATTAGAACAGAGCCACCAGAAGCACTGACCACCAACACAGGGTCCAAGCCACTGATGAACCAGAAAAACTAAGAGGCAGTGGGGGAGGTACAGCTCAAGAGCATGCACTGAGGATGCCCTTCCTTTCCCCTCACAAAGGCACCAGCTTGGAAATGCAACTTGTGTCCGTGAGGGCACTTTATAACAGCAAGGCTCAAATACTCCAGAAACAAATTAAGGAATGAAATATGACATTGTGAATGAGGAATATCCTGGAAGTTCTTTATATCCTTTTCAGTTACTCCGTTAACTTTTTAAACAAAATTTATTGATTTCAAAGAGAGGGAGGGAGTATTCCTTTCAGTGTTCTCAGAGTCTGCAGGTAACCTCTAAAAGTAAACCTCTCCGTTCAAAAGAGAATCCCAAAATGTCTGTTCAGAATTGCTTGGAAATATTAAACAGGAATGGAACAAGTTCCTAACATAAAATATCACAGTTAACCATTTGTTGGAACTCTGGAGTGCACCCAGGAATGCATGGCATCGGACTGTAACCTTCCAGACAGGCAGTACCACTGACAGAGGAGGAAGCTGATGTTGAAAGAAGCAGAGAACCTTGCCCCAGATCACACAGATCCAGGATCTCCAAATAGCATCCCTTTCCTTGCCAGGTGGCCCCCTGAAAGCATCTCTTCATAATATATAGTCTCTTCACCGCCTCCCAAACAGAAACATGACAGTCCTTCATGAAAAACTATGGAAAATAAATTCACCAGCAGATAAAAGTTAACTTGTGCTTTTTACATGTTTCAAAGTAATTTCTTCATTTCAAAATGATTAGCCTAATCATGTTACTTAGAACTATAATGGAATATAGCATATGAGTAAAACTTTAGAAATAAAGGGTTTGGAATTCAAGAAATATATTAAAAAGACAATTAGAATGAAGAGACATTTTTCAGCTCCATCCAAGATGAATCAAACAGAAAACATTCAACAGTCTCAATTCTATTGATAAACAGAAAAATAGGAAAAGGCCATGTGCCCATCTTCTATAATCAAACTTTCAAAAATACCCATCATCAAACTTTGATGATGCAAGTCTACACTTCTAACCGGATAACGAGTTTAGCAGCAGCAGCAGTGTTCATCCAAACTGGACCTGAGGGTAAAAAGCCAGCACTGGGCTCAGTCTCCTCTATCTACAGAAACTATTTCAGTTCAGTAACAGATTGAAGATACTGAATGGGTTTCACTTTATAAAAAAATAAGTATAAAAAGAATTCTGAACTCATTACTGTAGTACCTTTTTTTATAATAGCTTAGGGGAGATGTAATTTTTTAAAACATGGTTCTTAGTAAGTTAATTACTAGTTAAATTCTAAGCATTTCCCATAATTTAACTTTACCCCTTTAGGGAAAGTTATGGGACATCATGATCAGTATTTTTATCTACAAGTGGCTTCAGAGAAATAAGTCACTAGGATTATTATGAATGGGTCTGCTATAAATGGAGTTCTTGATCAACGTTTCAGTACCACTAAATAGTACATGGCTCAAAAAATACTCCAACTTGTACAGCTCAAAAGCAAAGAGAACATTTTTAAACTCCCTGTTGTTACATACAACACAAGCCAAACTCTAGACAGTTAAGGCAGATCTCAAGACACTAATAGTAACAAAGAAGGCAGGGTCGAATGTTGGTCCCCACCTACTGCTTTTCAAACTCACACTCCTGATTAAAAGCACTTGGGGGTAAGTTTTGGTATCATGATTTAGCTTTTCAGACAACAAAGTCACATCTTGGGAAACCACCAAAGTGATAAAAAAAAAAAAAAGTTAAAACCTGGCCATTCTGTGATTGGGTTTGGTTATTACATAGGTTGTTACAACAATTTTTATTTTTAAAGAGATATTATTTCAAAAATACAGTAGACTAAACATATACTAAGTCACAGAGCCCTCAAAATTTCATAGAACAATAGCGATTGCATTAGGCATGAACTCTCAGGCACTGTTCTATGTACTTGATGGGAATGAACCCACTTACTTCCCCAAAGATCTAGCTAGTATTATTACCAAATTAAAGATAAAGTAGCAGGCACAGAGACATTTAAAGTACTTTCCAGAAGTTAGATGGCTGAAAGTAAGTAAAGGTTTGAATCCATATACATTGTCACATTTAATCCTAACAACTATATAATACAGGCAGGGCAGAAAAATGTTCCCCAGTTTAATTTGAGGAAAACTAATTCTGAGGAGTAAAGACTGATTTCCACAAAGTCACACTACTTAGACAGCAAGATGGTCAAGTCAGAACCCGGGGCATCTAACATCAGGCCAGAACTGCTTTTTTGTTTACGTGTGCTTATTTAAATTCTTTAATCAATATGGAACCAATGTGGAGAGTGGGTCCTGCCTCTCATCTCTGATGAGACACTTCAGGGTCCTCCCGGGGCCTGTGGCAACCATAAGAACCTCAGTGTCACGCACACAAAGGCACTGTCATGCTGCCCTATCACCGTTTTTCCATTTCTCTATGTGCAATGAATGTTCTTCCCTTATTGGTTGTTAAACACCTGGGAGCTTATCAAAATTAGAAATATTTTTTATCAATATTTTGCCTTGATTTTCATAGCTCAGTAGTCTACTTGGCCATTTAAATTATTCATAGTCCAATAAATGGAGGCATTGTTTACTCTTGCAAGTACTTTATTTTAAATAAAATTAAAATCACCATTACTTTTGAGTTAAAAATGTTTCCTTCCCATTCATCTCCATTTGCGTCTCATGCCCTTCTGGTCTACTTCCGGAGATCAGGAGGAGAAACAATAGCTGCCTTTAATGCCTACACACCCACGTGATAGGCACCAGCTCTTATTGAATAGAATTGCCAAAAACAGGAAGCAGAGTTAGTTATAAGACCCCTTTCTCAATGATAACTTTTTATGACTTGAAATACACTGATTTGAATTGTTTCATATTACTGCATACAACTAGAACCAAGAAGTATAAATTATCTTGGAAGTTGGTTATAAGGATAAATTTCAACTTAACTAAAGAAAGAATGTCCCATTAAACAGAGTCACCTACCTCCCTCCCTTACCCCCGCCCCAGTGGTCCAGATTGCCACTAGGGAAGGTTAAGAGGTAGCTGCCCATGATCACAGAAGCTGTTGAAGGGGAAAGTCTTGATAACAGCCCTCCAACATAGAGTCCTTTCAAGCCCCCTGCCATCTTTGGCAAGCATGGGAATGCCCACAGCAGAGCCATACGTAACATTTTCCCATTCACATTTTCATTTGACCCACACTGTGAGTAGATAGGTAGCTGGGGTGGAGGTGAGGGCAGACACATCGTTTATTATTTCCATTTTACAGACTAGGAATGTGAACAACTTACGTGGAATCACACAATTAGTAAATGTTTTAATCTGGGCTCCAACCTAGGACTGCTGATTCCTAAGTCCAGGCTATTGTCAGCGAAATGACTTGGCAACAACCAAGACATGATGGTTTTCAACCATCAAACTTATTCATCAAGGACAGGGACATGAATGAGCCCCCAAAACTTGAAGCATGGAAATAAATACCAAAGGAGATAAGATAAAAGCAAGATACTGTGCGAAGCCTACATAAACCACCACTTCTACCACACTAAGTCCCACTCTGTATGTTCAGCAGAAACTCTAATGCTCTGCTTACGTGTGTCAACTAAACGAATAACTGTCCAAATCCTGCTTTTCAGTGTAGGGTCTGTTGATACAATAAATGCTTGAGGAAATTGGTTCCCACTTTAAGGGGAATTGGTGACAGCAAAATATGCACAAAGAGCAGTGTCCCATTTCCACAGCTAAAGTAGAAATTTCTCAAAGACCAGGATGGTAGGGTGTTTTTTGTTTGTTTGTTTGTTTAACTTTTTTGAAAGTCAATGAAATGCATTGACTCTATTCTGATAACAGGTCCAGGATAACCTCACGTTCGAGTCTGACAAGAGGAGTTAACAGAAATGGGTCAGCCATTGAAGGACTGCTGAACCCTGCAAGATTTTCAAGGAAAGATGCGAGTGTCAAATTTCCCGAAACTCTCTACCACGTAGAGAGAGTGGCAGGCTGCCAACGCCTGGGCTGCGTTAACGAACCCCTGTGAAATGCTGGGAACCTGAACCTCCACAATGCCTGCCCTGCCACTCAGCCAGAGAGAATGACTGACATTCCAGGTTCCAGAGGCCTCACAGACCCTGAGCCAAATGCTATTCATCACAGAAAGTTCCTTTTATTCTTAAGAAAGGAGAAACTACTTGATTCAAAAATCGCATCCACACGAAGCAGTTAAAGGGCCAATGTTAACTATCTGGGCACAACAGAATAGCCTGCCAATGTGGCAGCAACTAGTCAGACTCATTAAACTGCCTTTTGCAACTCATCTGGTTTGTGTATCAAAACGCGGCTATTGTTACACACAAAGCCAGGACCACATTTATGTACATAACTGTTAACCTTTCCCTGTAAACCTGCTGGACCAGAAGCTCCTGGAGAAAAGAACCACCTCTAGCTTCCTCGTCTCTGTATCTGCTGCCCTTAGCACAGTGCCCGAGGTGGAGTGGACATTGCATACTTGTTTACTAAATAAACAAAGGGATGCCTGCATCAGGACAGTCAGAGGCAGAATATGAGGAAGAGAAGAACGCTGCATTATTACTAGTGAGATGGAGAAAATCATCAAGCAAAGGGGACAGCAAGGATTCCAGAATTGAGGGGAAAGCGTGCGAGACAAATGACGGTTCCGCAGGCATGGAAGAAACCGGGTGATGTCCACCCAGGGGACTCCTCAGTGGGTGTTTCCAGAATGCCAGTGTCTGGACCACCCTCCGCGAACTCCTTCCATCCTGAAATATCCTTAAAACACGGATGGTGGAGGAGGGTGACGGGGCCAGTAGGCATAATTAAAGAGCCCTCGAGGTAATGCTGAGAAACCGTCCTCCAGATGAAAACTACTCTTAATTCCCTGGCTTTTTAAGAAACCTTGACTACAGATAGGTGATCATTTTGCAAGCCAGGAGCTGCTGTGAACGTGGTCGTGCACCAGTAACGTGCAAGCCTCACAGTACCCTGCCCCGTTTGAGAGCAGGTCACTTGAGGTGGGCCTGGGCAGGTCGGTGCAGGCGGACAGGTGAGAGCAGCCAGCGAGGCAAACAGGCAGCCGAGAGTAACTTGGACAGGAAGCACTGACAAGCCTTTCCTCTGTTTGACATTTCTCAGCAGTTGGCATTCAAATTCAGGGCATAAACTTTAAGTGGTAACAGACAATGTTTCTGAAAAACAGATGCCAAGATTACCACTAGAAGGAAAGAAAGTACCGTTCCGATGTCCAAACAGGGTAATAGGCACACAGGCAGGCTGAGGCACACAGGGTGGGGCACAAGTAGGTTTACAGTTGTGAGCACGCAAGACACAGTTTATTCTTGCATTATCATTTATTAGTTATTGTATTATTTTCCATGGGGACAACTGTAAACCTACTTGTGCCCCACCCTGTGTGCAGAGCAGCAGAGGCCCTGCTCCCCCCGGTCTGCATCACTGATAAACCCCCTGCAGCCCAGGAGTGAGCCTGTTTGACCTTTATAGCGTCACCTTCACTCAGCTGAAGCTTGTTAAAGGCGCATAGCTGTCACACCATCAAGACAGGCCAACTCACGATTTTTGGAAACACTTTTCCTTTAAAGGATTTAAGGAAAGAAACCAGAGAAAGGGAGTCTGCCTCTAAGCAAGGCCAGCTCTACTGGAGAAATGGAGCGTTTGCTCTCAGAGGTCTGGCTCCCCTATCTAAAATATTTATTGTTTTTGTGCCCTGGTCAGTTTGGCTCAGTGGACAGAGCATCAGCCTGCGAACTGAAGAGTCCTGTTCAAGGGCATGTACCTTAGTTACAGCTCAATCCTCAGCCCTGGTCGGTGTGTCTGTCTTTCATTGATGTGTCTGTCTTGCATTGATGTTTCTCTATCTCTCCCCCTCCCTTCCACTCTCTCCAGAAAGCAACGAAAAAATATTCCGAGGTGAGGTTTAACAAAATAAAAAATTTACCGTTTTCACTAATCTGTCCATTATTTGATCCACCCCAGTCAGAAAATACCCATTGTGCACCGGAGTCCCTGCCAGGCATCGGAGGTCTGATTTGCTGCTGCCGAGGGAGTGTCCTCTCTAGCCCAGCAGGCTGCTCCCCATCCTGATCCAGCCCTGGCGCCTCTCCCTCCCCCACCTCTACTGAGGAAGAGCCTGGTAGCCATCACTCAGGCCACAATACACAGGGTCACTGCTATCTCCTCAGGGCGATTTGTATCTTAAGTGTCAGTCTACATCATCAAGGCTTTGGGCTTTCCTAAAACTTTAACGCTCTGAGGCAGTGTTCCCTTTTGGTGACGCAGGGCTGGAGGACAGCTTCAATGACCACACAAAGCCCAGAGGCCTGTGTGGTGTCAGCCTGAGTGAGGACAGCCTCTGAATGAGTTTCAGAGGAGCAAAACCACGGCAAACACGGATGGCACGAGTTAGGCATTTACTATGTTCAGGGAAAAACATTGTAAGAAATTTGTAAAAAAAAATCTGTATTGTAACACAACAAAGGTAAATGAACCTTTAATAAAATATCTTCATAAAGCTTATGATAGTGTAAGCATTGCTCAGTAATGTACAATATATTTATCAATAAAAATAAATCCTAAAAACGCCTTGGCGGTGGAGCCCTGTAGTAACCCTACTCAGTACAACCGCTACCCCACAAGGAGAACAAAAGCACGGCATTACCCTCTAAGCGGGGAGATAAACAGGGGGGACTTACTTCTGAAATGTCCTAGAACAACTCTGCTTACCTTAGCAGAGGAATATACTCACCATAAATAAACGGAATGAATTAGGATTAAAGAATAAACACTATTATACATAACGGAAATCTTATCACCGAATCACTGTATTTATAAACTCTTCCAAATAAACACTAAAACTGAAATAATGCCAACACTGCATGTGGAGAAAGCCAGGGCTTTCTGGGGATGAGGGATCCCGCTGCACATTCAGCCCCTTCCTAATGAGCGCCCAGACCACGGCTGACCCCCAGAGCCTAAGCTCCACCATTAGGGAGAGCCACAGCATGTCCTTCCTCAGTCTAGGTCAAGGTACCCTTCTTCCCCGCCCCTTCCTCCCTCTAGGTCAAAAGCAAAGACTGAGACCTGCCCTCCCTCCCTCAAGCTTTCAGACATCACAGTCAGGGGCACCACCTCGCAACGTTCTTTTTCGATACACAAATGACTGATCTTCTAGCCAGGATGGCAGAGGCTCCTCTAGCAGCTCTCAGAAGCAGAACCTTGCTGTGACTGTCTTTATAAGCAGAAAAGAAAGACAAGGGATAAGGAGAATCTGGAGAAGGAATGCTCTCGGGGAGGCATCTAGGAATGAGATAAAGAGGGGAAACCTGAGGTTCTTTCTCTAATCTTTCCTTCCCGGAGGAAAGCACTCAAATCAGGTTAATAGAAGTTGTCCTGTTAGAACACACCTGTCCCCAGCTCACTTGTCCTGGGTTTTGTTGACCACTCCCCATCACAGGCCATGGTTGTGTGCTTTCACCCCAAATCTAACGCTCAGTGTTGAGGCTCCAGGGCTTCTGCCCATCCTGTCCCTGTTTGCCTCGATAGCCTCCCCACTCCATACATGAAATTGCTCAAGAGCCAACTCAAGTGCCATCTTCCAGGAAGCCTTCTGGAAACTTATTATTACCTTTCTTTGCCCTGCTCCCATCTCTTCCTTCTCTGAGCTCAGGCAGAGCTCTGGGTATGGCTTCTGTCATACCCAGCTCCATCCATCTGCTGGCTAATGTTTACAGAGTACAGCTCCAGCATCATTACAAAAATGGCCATGACTCAGTCCTTGACTAAGAAGGGCTATGCAGGCGCTCATCAAATCACAGATATTCATGTGGCTTGTCCCCTCACTTCATTCAAGTCTTTGTTCAAATGCCAACTCCTTCCTGACCACCTTAGGTAAAAACAAAATCAAAAACAAAACAAACAAAAAAACACACAGTGCACATCCTCCAGGTCTCCAACTCCATCCACTATCCTTACCCTGGTGTATTTTCTCCATTGCTCTCACTACTGTCTGAGAGCCATCCGCAAAGATAGATGGACAGGGAGCTATAGACATATCTAAATACAGATTTTTAAGTTAGTTGTTTGTCCACTAAAATGTAAATGCCATTAAGGCAAGGCTTTTAATACGTTTTAGTCTGTGCTGTACTGCCCCCTAATATCTGGAATAGTGCCTGGGACAGAGTGAGTTCTCAGTAAGTATCAGTTGACGAATACATGTGTGGGTAGATGATAATGTCCCAACCAAGACAGGAAACTGGGTGCAAGGGGGAAGAGTAGAATTGGGAGATCAGGTGAGGGTAGAAAGACAAATTTTCTCATTGAGACTTTTTAAGTTTGAAGTACCTTGTTGGGCAACCAGGTCGGGGGGATTCCAGTGGGCAGTTGGTTGGGAACCAAGGGAAGGAGTTTAGAGCAGGCAATCTAATTTGGGAAATGATCAGCATATGGGAGGTGACTGAAGCCACGGATAAGAGTGAGATTACCCCTGAAAAGCATGTTATATAAATAAGGGAAGAGCTGGCTATTGTCTAATAAAGAAGTAATAGTACTGCCCTGTAGGGATGTGTATTAAAGGAGCCAGTGCATTGACATATCTGATCTCTCTATCTCTTCAAGGCTTAGCCAAACTACTCTAGACAGCGAGAGCTTGATAAATACTTACTGTATATATGAACATCTTTTAATGCTAAGAAAGATCATTTTTAGTGCCATCCTATCCTCACAGCATTTGGGCACAGCATGGATTCAAGAATGTACATTCACCTAGGCCAGTGGTCGGCAAACTGCGGCTCACGAGCCACATGAGGCTATTTGGCCCCTAGAGTGTGGCTCTTCCATAAAATACCACAGCCTGGGCGAGTCTATTTTGAAGAAGTGGTGTTAGAAGTTTAAGTTTAAAAAATTTGGCTCTTAAAAGAAATTTCAATCATTATACTGTTGCTATTTGGCTCTGTTGACTAATGAGTTTGCCGACCACTGACCTAGGCTGTGTTTTCCTTTTGCAAGACTCTGAGTTACTACTCTAGTCTAATCAAAGATTACGAGACATTCTGGCATTATATGCAGCATGAAATAATTCTGTCTTACTCTTTCCTCCCCCCCCGGGGGGGGGGGAAGAAAACAAGCAGGAACACAAGTATTCATTCCAACAATGTCCATGAACATGCGTGTTTACCACGGCGCAAGCACTGTAGTTATAGCTTTAAAACTTAAATCCACAAAGAGAAAAATCTTCCTGGCACAGACTAAAAAGTAGTCACAAATATGGCAATTGAGCTCAAAGGCTGAGTTAAATGTAATGGTCCAATTTCAAGACAGAAAAAAAAGGTCACTGGTTGACTTAGGCGGTTTGCTTTTAAGTTTGCGACTAACTGCAGCTTAACTAAAAATAACCACCCAAGTCAATGATGGCGAAACCAACGTCACTCCGAGTGCCCCGTTAGGAGCTGGCCCAGGAGGTGAAGGTTCAGCCCTCCCCATCCCCTGAAGCAACGGGACTGGGCGCTGCCATAGGTGCTGCAGCAGAGGGTCTGCAGTGAGGGCCCCGGAGGAAGTAAGCACAGTCTTCCCCAACTGCAAATAGCGCATCCCTGCTTTTATCTTGTGTTTTTCTGTGTGAGAATTCCACTTAAAGTTTGTTTGAAGAAGACACTCACTGTTAAAACTCTTTGGTAGCTACTAATTCTGGGGATAAAGACAAAGGTTTTAAAATCACCCATCTTCACAACTGAATCAAAAGTGTCTTGATGGTGATTACCACGAGGGTTGGTGCTGAGATTTAGAGGGACATACATTTTATAATTCTGTAACATTTGAATTTTGTATTCACATAAACTAATACTTTTCGCATCAAACAAGTGTCAGAGATACTTTACTTCAGACTACTTGTCTTTCCTATTTTTCATAGAAAACAGATTTTTAACTACATTTAGTTGTTTCCTGAGCAACAATGAAATTCTAATGAGGCTCCAGACATGACTGCATTGATGCTAAGAAACAAGAGAAAATGTTCCATATTTAGTAAAAACCTATTCATAGAGAACAATTATTTAGGGGAATTGTGTACATTGGAAACATTTTTTTTTCTTCAAAACAACTTTCATAGGATGCCTGTTTGCTATTCTGTTTCCGATGAAAATCAAATGTTTCATGTTTTAATCACACAATTGTTTCCATGAAGAAGCAAGAACACCTGCAGAGAACAATGGACTTGAAGGAGTTAAGACAGAAGTGGGTTTCTCATGCCAGCCCTCCTCCCAATCCCCAGTGAGGAGGAGGGTACGTTCACGTCAAGCCCTATAGAGCGCTAGTTCAATCATCTCTGCTCTAACTCAGCCCTGGGAGTTTTGTCTCCAGTCTGAGAGACTCACCAACAGCAGACACGGAGACTAGCTAGCTCACAGGGGGTTTTTCAGGTTTTCCTTCTAAAGATGGAGGCCGGGTGCCTTCCATTCACCGGGCGGAGAGGCCAAGCCCTGCACTGCTGGGTCCCAGGAGGCAAAGCCGGGCTCCCAGATCCTCCCATGCTCTCCCACTCCTGTGACCCACAGCACACATGTGAGAGGCAGTTGCCGAGGTTAAAAGTACAGTCTGGCCACAGAGCCCCACCCGGCTAACTGACCCGCAGAGGACTGAACCCTGCCCTGGGCCTCCCCACCCCCATTCTCTAAGCAAATGGTGCTAACTGACTCCAGATTCCTGAACTATGCCTCAGATGCATTTCCAAACTCACACACACAGAAAAAGTGATAGGATGTAACTGGTCTAGTGAGAGAAAATTTCTTCTTAAATAGCTAACCACTTACCAACAAATTTTACTACAATCAATGATGAACAACAGCTCACATCTGGTTTAAATCCCTTCCTCCACAAGATTCTTCTGTAAAGAGAGTGACAGAGCCCTCGCTGAAATCTCCGGAAGACGTTTTCCTCAGAGACCATTCTGCCGAGGAATTGGTTTTGGTTCCCGAGGTTTCCCTGGCGTGAACTGAAGACCCTTCACACTAGAACAGGACAATTCCTCCTTGTGCCAGGCCTTCTGCTCTTGCTGCCCCCCAAGGGTCCCTCAGTGTGACCCAGAGCTGCTGACTGCTGCACACAGGAAGGACCTCAGAGATGGTCTGTGCAAAGCCATCATTTCATCAAAGAGGGAACTCGAGTCCAGAAAAGAGAAGTAACAAAAAAGTGTTGGTAGCAAACCATGGATGGCAAACAAGGCACTCCCTCCTAATCCTGTGTTCAGGCCAGGGAGTTGGAATCAGGTTTCCTGAGGCCCGCCTCCAGCCCCCACCAATCACATGAGCCTCAGACACCCAGGAACCATGGACAGAAGGGGCTGAGGGTCTGGGTCAGCTAGTTTACCTTCTTCATGTATTAGGGTTAAACACAGGATTTCATTGGAAAGAAAGGGTTTCACAGTAAATAAACATCTTGAAAACCACCACATGGCAGAACTAACTTCAAATAAAAGGCAAGTTGAAAAAAAGAGAAAGAACTAAAAACATAGGGTCTTATTTTAATGAATGTGTCCTTTCATAAATGGAACAAGGAAAGAAAACAGCTCTAAAACCAAATGTTATAGCTTAAGAGGCCTCCCCTTTATTTTTTGCCGGCCCAGGGAAAGCACGCAAACAAACAAATTCTAAGAGAAGAAAAACAAAGGGAAGATAATATGTTTTAGCTTCTAGGTCCCTGGAAAAGTCCTAAAATCCATATTGCATTTATTGAACAATGTCAAGAAAACAGAGTACAGAGGACATTCATCTCCTATTTTAAATTCCTAATATAAATCTTTACTAAATCAAAAGGAAGAAGAGTTTTCATAAATTACCTATAGAAAAAAAAAAAAGCAAGGCTCCCAATTTTACCTTCTGCTTTCCCATCTGCTGAACATCTTTAATGGCTTTCAATTTCCCCCATTCCTAAAAAACAAAAGTCCTTACAGGTGCTCACAAGCCTCTGAAACTGTGTCTCTTTAAGGTCAGTGAAAGGAAGGGAACTGTCTGTCCCTGTATGGTAGGCAAGAGCTGGATGCCATTTGCAGAAGAAGTAGACAGCCCTGGGGACACTGGGAATTCAACAAGTCACCAAGAACTATGTTCACTGTGGTCTGACATTCCACAAAGAACCTTTTCTTTGACTTTTTAACATTTTTCATTCTAGACTCATACTGGAGCCAGATGATTTAAAAATCTTGCTTTAGACAATCTTCTTAACTTTTTTTAAGGTAATAGCTTCCAATACCATTGAACCAAACAACCTCTTTGCATTTTATAGACCATTTAAATCCAGCAAACTTGACCAGTCAGTAACATAGTCATTCTTTACAGGAAGTGCCCTCCCACTAAGTACAGTTCTTTGGGGAGTTTGTTAATAGGCTCAGTCAAGTCAGCTCTGTCTAAGCCAAGTGTCCTCTCAGTACTATCCTCTGAGAAGATCGAATGTCATCTTCTAAACCAAAAACCCTTCTTCCTTCCTTTCCCTCCCATTCACTCCCACTCACTCCTAACTTTCCACAAGCAACATTAGCATACAATGCAAATGAGAGACACAGCCATTTCTAGGCATGGATTACACAACAAGTTTTTAAGAAGTCAAAAGATAATGTCACAAAGTACTGGCTTTCCTTATGCTCTAAGGTCACATGAATATTAATATGGATTGTTTTATAAACTTGGAATGCTACGAGAGGCCATCCTGGTTAGCCTCCAAGCTGACTGACTTAAGTGACCTAATTCTTAGGTTCCACTTTTGAAGATCTCCAGGACAGAAATTCCACAACTGCCACCATTAGCCTGACTTGTGGTTGGTTTCATTTCCTTCAGAGTCAAAAGGTACTGCTTCTCTCAACTTTTTTTTATGAAGTTAAACAAGAGCTTACCTCTTTGTAAGGATGTCATTTGAACCCTAAAACTGATAACTAAACAACACAAAAGTGAACAACCAAGAACAAGGCTTCGGCTGACCCACAGACTGGGAAACAGGCCTGGCTTACTGAGGATGGTCATGCTCTCTCCGCCCAGATGTGTCTGCACATACCCTGGGTGTCCGCGATAATGAGCAAAGTCCACAAGGTTAAGAAAGGACTCTCCAGCTCCTGGAAGGAAAGCAGCTCATGTGCTATGAAGAAGTATTTCCTGGTCACTGGGGAAACTCTTTCCCAGGCCTTCCACACTTTCTAAATTAGAAAAAGAAAATGTGGGGGTTTGGTATTCTTTTCCATTTCTGTTTTTCTAAGGGTCCCCCTAAGCAATGTCATGCTCAGGTTTCCTACATTGGTCTAAAGGAACGTTCCACTCAACTACGCCCTTGAAATAGGTCTTCCGGAGATTCTGCCCGTGGCCTCCTGGAATTTTTCAAGGAAATTCAAAGGAGATATTTACCTGACCCCAAATGTTATCCTAATGAAAACTCTGTTTTTAATTCCTTGAACTCTTCCCTTTCTCTTTTCTTGTCATGCCCTCTGGGAAAGAAAGAGAAGTACAGATCTTGGCTTGACCTCAACTGGCAAACACCAAGACAATCCAGTTCTGATAGTTTCTCAAGAATTTGGACAGCAGCACAAAGATGTTCATTATGCTCCCTTCTCGGGCATGGTCCTTTGCACTTCACCTCTTTGGAGGATCAATGTAAAGACAGGAAATGCCAGCACATTCTCTTTGTGACAAAAAAACAAAATGTCAATCACAGAAGAATAGGGCATATTATGAATTTTGCAAAAGCAAAGAAGAGAGCAGACAAAACAATCACCTAAGGAGCAGAGAGGGGGAGGAGAAAGACCACTATTTTATAATTAAAGAATCCGAATGAGGCCGAGTCCAGGCTCTGTCCTGCAGGGGGCACATGGGGAGTTTTGGAATTAGGCACCAACAATCAGGGTTTAGTTGATAATTCCCCTTCCCCACTCCACCCTCGTTTTCTTTTTGCAAGGAGGAAGGTTCCTGGTATGGAGTTCCATTTCAAGTAGTCACATGTACCTCTGTTAGGCTTGGGCTAATACACATACATACATAGCTGGGTCATATGTATTTCAGGGGTTCCTTCCTCCATCTGGGGAACATCCCAGAAACATTCCAGCCATGCACAGGACCAAGGAGACAGAATCTTCAGAAACTAAAATCTCAGCATGATTGTCCTCCTCCTCGTCATCATCATGAATTGACTGACTCCTTCCAAGGTGCCAGGCACTGTGTTTTACCGATGGGGACCCTGGAGGATGGGGTGGGATGGAGAAATACCTTACCCACGGTCAGACAGCTAACACAGATCCTGTGTATACCACCTTCCAGTGGTCTAAAAGGCTATAGGATCTCTGAGCTCAAAGCGGAGGGAATTATAAGCCATTTTTATACAGCACTTTCATCTCCGTAAAGGGCTCGAGGAGGAGGAGGAACAGCACCAATTCTGGAGAACAAATTCTGAGCTTTAAGTTCCAGCTTCACCGTTTGTGATTTGGGGGTAGAGTGACTCTAGGATAGCCAATTGCTGTCCATTTACTCTCCTCTCCCAGAGGCCAGTTACTCAAACCTCTAAGAGCTTTATTCCTCATCTCTAACCGGGATCATCATCATGCTACCCCACAGGCAGCTGTGCGGATTAAGTGGAATGATTCTGTAATGATAAAGCAGGACGAAAACACTTACTGTTCTTTCATCGCACCCCATTTGATTTTCATGTTGTCTCACTGGCACTGGAGCGCCATCCCAGCAGGCTTTCCGGGAGCTCTGGGGATATAGGAACTGCAGTGTCCTCGTGTCAGAGACACCGGAAGGGAAGCCTGGCACACGGAGCCATCACACCAGTGCTCTGCTCCTTCCTCTACCCTCTGTCCCAGTCACCACAAAACCACAGCACGCTCTGAACACTGAGCCTGGGAAGAGGACTCCCACTCATGTTTGTGTCCCAGTGGCCATCCCACGCAAGGCTGGCGCTCAGCCCGCTGCTGTCCCCCGTGTTGGGGGTATGTATGTACATTAAAACACAGCAGCAAGAACTTCCAGATTTTATAGAAAGGTTAAGTTCATTCTAAAAGTCTGTCCCATGACCCAATTTGGGGGTCCTCTGCTTATTGATATAGGATAAGCTGTGTTTTCTATCAATTATTATTTGAAAAGCAGCAGAAAAGGGCATTTCAATATAACAAGAACTAGGATATTCTATATATAGTGGAATTGTTCTTTTAAATTGTTTTTGTTGCCTAATGAGTGCTTACTGGATTTTCAAACTCAGTAAGTTTATTTCTTGACTGAAGGTAGGGAGAAACCTTAGAGCTGTTGCTTCCAAAGAGCTATCAGATTATTGTAATTACTCTTTCCTTTCGATCTTGACTTTCAGTATTAATAATCAAATAAAGGTAATGCTTACAGGCACTAAAGTCCTCACCATATGAATTGTGAAAAACAGATATTATGCAAGGCAATCCCGAATACCTTGAATTTCGCTAACAGTATTAAAATGTCTGCTGCATAGCCCATTAAAGTTGGCTAAAGAGACTCACATTTTCCACAATCTGCTGCAATGGTTGATGCTCGTTGGCCAAGAAGCCAATTGGTGCCTTCTTAGTAACTAGGACAAATGATGACAATGTTAGACACGGCAAGCTAACTATTTCGAAAGAATTTCACCACTTTTAAGGGCTTGTGAGCCAAGAGTAAAGAATACAACACGAGAAGACCACCAGAACATGCTGACATCTTCTCCCCCTGCTTTTATCTCTACATCCCACACCTCCTGGACACAGGGACTCGGGCCTGAATCCTAAATACTCCATGTCCACATGTAAGCTATTATGAGTAACTGTGCTTGAAATTTAATTACACATCTGCTCGTCTGCAGCCTTTGGACATCTTATGAATTTCTCTGACAACTGTTTGCAAAGGCTACAATCACAGGCATCTGTAACTGGATCCCAGCTACAGGGCAAAACACCACATAATTCCAAGAGGTTTTGGGTCCAACCTTATTTGGTTTCTTGTCTCTCTCGCTTTCTTTGAAACACTGCTGAGCCTTCAGATTGCAGAGAGAGCCAACAAGCCCCAGAAGACGATGACTGGGTTCTCTGTATCATCCTCCCCCACAGGCTGGGTGAATCCTTATCATCGCCCTTCTGGCTGCGGCCTCCCTGGTACCTTCAGCAAAAGACCTCCTGGCTGTGGCTGGGGGCTGGGCTCTTGCAAGTGAGGGCCTCTGTGCCAGTGACGTTCCCCTGGTGGTTTCTGAATCCCATCAGAAGGAGGCCTGGGGATGCACCCTGGCTCCAAGTGAGCCAGAAAGGAGGTGCGCCAGGACTTCTCCAACTCTTCCACTTGGGTCGTACAGAAGCTGGGGTTCCGGGGCTGCAGCTTCCCTTTCTAATTATGGTTGGCACTGGCATAACCTTGAACACCACTCACCTCCCTGTGTCTGTTTCATATTTTTAAAAATCGACGGCACCCACTTCTTAAAAGTATTTCTGTACTGTTCTTTCATTCTATAAACACTCACAAGAAGGGGCAAGTTCTTGCACCTTCAGCCACACACTGATTCAGTAATCCATTTTGGGGAGAAGAGGCACATTAGCTTCCATTTGGGAATCTCAGCTTTCTCATCCAATATCTAGCTACCTCCTCTTTTCTTTGCTGAGGGTTAAAAGCTTAGGAGCCAGACAGACAGTTAACTCCAGTTATTTAACTTCTCTGGCCTCAATTTACTCATCTATAAAGTGGAAATGAAATAACAGCACCTAACTCAGAATTATTGTGAGAAAGCACTTAGAGCATGAATTACACTCATTGTCCAATAATTAACCTTGCTTTTTCTTATTTCATTGGAGACCTTTTAAAATAAATCACCTTTTCCAAGGCATTCAACTTTAATGTGCTAAGGAGGAGGGACTAATCATTGCTGTTTATCCTATCTCATTTAATACTGCCAACCAACATGTGTGTGTGGCATAATTTATTGTCCCCTCTTTATGTGAAGTTCAGAAAGGTCAAGTGGCTGTTAGGTGGCAGCCAGAATTCAGAGTCAGGCCTGAATGACCCAGACTATGCTTTCCATTGCATTGTTTCCATTTAGATATGGATCAGCAGAAAAATAATGTTTCCCTAAAAAAAATTAGAAAGTTATCTAATTTACATACACAGTGTGGTTCAAAGTCTACTGCAAAAAACAGCTTTAGATTTGGACTTAATCAGGCAAGATCCAGCTTGAATGGCACCTACTCCCAACTTCTCTTTCCCACCTCTTCTTAAACTGCATCCCCATGAGCAAGTTAAAGGGCCCAGAATTAAACCTGCTCCTGCAAGGTTTCACATGATCTGTGTAGTATGCAAGACTATACCTTACAAAGGATATTTTATAAGTCCAAGTAATTAGAAAGACTTCTAAATAAAACATTTCTATCATGAAACCTGACTTATGTAGTATGTCTATTATGAAATGCCCTTCATCACTATACAAAGGCACCCACTTTCACACACACAGCTGTATCATAGCTAGTGCCTCATTATAGCTTACTTTTGGGGGAGTGGGGATATAGTCTAGGAAGACACAGTCAGTAATAGCACAAAAAAAGTGGGGGGTGAGGGGGAGAGATCACTTTAAAGGCATATTGTATTAAAAGGTTATCTTCAGATTATTATTATTTTATTTTGACAAGTACCTGGCAAGAGAGCAGATACAAACTTAGATAAAGGCATTAACTCAATTCATTATGTAAATAAAACTGAATCCAAATTCTTTATAGTGTACCTTGAGCCTCAAAGTCAATTTACCTGACCTTTTGATTTTCTTTTACTATTTATTATTTACTTTTTTCCTCCTCACTTCATATATTTTTACAACTAATGAACACTGCAAGAAAAGTTTCTATCAAAGAAAGTTTGCAGAGTGTTATTTAATCCCCCCCTTCTGCCCCCACTATTCAATTCAGTGTTCCCTCCTAGGAAAGTTGAAAATCACTGAGGCATGAAATTGCCTCTTGAAATTTAAGTGAGAAAATTGCTGGACAATTGTGCTTAAAACATCTCTGAGGTTTATTCCTGGATTTAATAAAGATTAGTATACCTTTATTACAAGGGGTATTTTACATGGAATAAACTTATATTTCATTAAACAAAATAGTTACATCCATGCTGGAACAGTTAGTCTTACCAAAATGATGCAGAGTGTTAAGGTTGATACCCCCAGAAGAAGGTTATGCAAATGGTAACACAGACTATGCCTTACGTAACCACAAGGAAGTTTCTGATTCTCTCAAGCTTTTGGTTCTATTTAGGGATCTCTGACCCTTTATATCTGGGGATTTGTGACATTTCTGTTGACTAGTAAACATTAACCAAGTGTTTCTTGATGCTAACCTAGTGAATCATTTAATGCACTAGTTTGTGGCAAAAGAGGGCAATCTCATTTGCATTTTTCATTAAATCCCCTCATACCCAGTCCCTGTTCATACGGATAGACACTCTACAGAAGTAACAACCCTTTGACTTGGTCTAAGTACAAGTTGACAGAAGAGAATTAAGATGAGGATATAAGCCCTAAAACCAGTTTGTCTGTTCCCAGGAACAAGCAACAAATGAGATGCAAAGAACAGGGGGGAGTTGTTGACCTGCAGAGCCCTAACATTTTTCCCTCTGCAGCTTTGAAACTGGTTTACAGTTCCTTTATCTTTATTAGGACATTTTCCTCATCAAATTAATGAGTCACTCAACAGAAGGCTTACTCAAATGTTTACATTTGGGAAGAAATTATCCGTTAAAGGTCTAGCAGAAGAGACAAGCCATAATTTGCCATTGCTTTTCAATGAAATCATCTGGGAAAAGCCAGGCAGAAGAGCTGGGACAGAAACACAGGATGACAATCCAAAGTAAATCCTGAGACCGATGCAAAGAAAGTGTCAGCAATCCTTTTGGCCCTGTAATCCTTACCATCACCATCCCTATCCTCCTAGCTTTAGGGAGCTCTTTCTTTCTGACAACCATCAAGGCATGCTTTTGGAAAAGTTAGCATTGTTAAAACCACACATTGTGGAAGGTAAGTGATGAGAGTAGAAGTCAGTGGAAACCTTGTGCTATGAGGACTTCAGAGAACAAAGAGGAAGCAACATTTAAAGCATGGACAGAAAAAAAACAAGGGACATCATGCACATTCACCCCATTTTCCTAGGGTTCTTCCTGGGTCCCCAAGGGCGTGAACAAGGGTCCAAGAGACTGGTTCTAACTGGATTCCGGACTGAGTGCCACTCAGGAGAGCCAAGAAGGTGTGTACAACATCTGGAAAGTTTCTAAAAAGAAATGGTTCCCTTGGAATCATTTCCACTTGGTGGTCTTTTCACAGTGGTCAAGAGCACATAATAACTGAATCAGCAAATAGTACAATAGTGTTTTTTAACAAGCAACACAGACCTATAGTTAGAAGTCAAAAGGAAGTGACACATATGTTAGTGGAATTTCAGCCAAGGAACTCAGAGAGGCCAGAAGTACCCCGAGATGGGAAGGCATTCTGTCCGCACAAGACAGAGCACACCCACCTTCACTGGTGCCCAGAGGAGGGTCAGAGAGGCCTCTGTAAACCCACACCACCAAACTCTGCAGAGGGAGTTCCTATCTCTAAAAGGCACATCAGTGGTTTTTTAATGCCATAACTCACCTGGGTTTGTCCCTGTGTGGTTTCTACTCTCAAGGTGAGCTGCACCAATTCTCCACTTGGCGGAGAGAGTAGAGTTCTTTTAAAAGCTTCGCTAATATGTACCAAACTGACCCTTTTTGAACATCTTTCACTTTCTTCAGTTCTAATTTCATCTACAGTAATTTCTGCCTGATCACTCCACCCTGGTAAAAATCCAGGTACATGTAAATACACACGCAGCTGAATTACTGGGTGCGGGGGGTGGGGGGGTGGGGGGGCGTTATTCAGGGGGTTGTTCTTTCTGAATTTTAGACAAGATTCCAAACTGTACAAACAGAGGTTCTTGCACACAATCAGTCTGAACAGAATCTACTCCCAGGTCCCCAATCTCCATCAGAGCAAAAACCCAAGGACAGTACCCCAGTCACAGCAGCATCAATCGCAGTAGCCAAAGGTGGAAGCAACAGATGAGTAGATATACAAAACGTGGTTCACGCCTACAATGGAATTATCATTCAACCTTGAAAAGGAAGGAAATTCGGACACATGCTACAACAATGACGAACCCTGGAATACGTGAAATAAGCTAGTTACAAAAGCACAAATACTGTATGACTCCCTCTATACCAAGTTCTTAGAATAATCATATTCATAGAAACAGAAAGTAGAAGGGTGGTTGCCAGGGGCTGGGGGAGCGGGAATGGGGAGTTACTACTTCATGGGTACAGAATTCCATTTTTGCAAGATGAAAGAGTTCTGGAGATGGATGGTGAAGATGGCTGCACAAAAACACAAATGTACTTAATGCCACTGGGCTGTACACTTTAAAGTGTTAAGATGGCTCATTTTATGTCATGTGTATTTTACCACAATTAAAAACAAAAAACCAACAGGCAGTTTCCACATGTGGTTTTGGGAAGTTGCGCGTAATCTGCATGACTGGTTGGGAGCACACAGCGTGACTGGGTCGCTACCAGTTTCTCACAATCACAGAGGGTAAAGGAGATACCACAGGGGCTTCCCGCAGGGGCCCTTTCCCTGGGAGCACAGGGTCTGCACCAGGAATGCCTGACTCACTCCCTGCCTGTGGGAATCAGAAGAGAACAGCTCACTGCTCTGAAGTGGGATGGGTAAAAAGACCCTGGTTCCCTGAATTAAGGAAGGGGACGCCCAAGCCCTGAGATCCCTGGGGAAGCATTTCCACTTTGTAGTTTTAAGCCTGAGAAATATGGGGGCTGGGACCAGATGCCTCCCCAATGTACCTCGGCTTCTCCACTCATGCTCTCATAACAGTATCATTTCCATGATAAAAAGCCTTTTTTTAAAAACTCCTCTACAAGGTCCTCACAGACTAGGTCCTTGCCTCCAGGAGGTCATAATTTATAATACACCACTGTGGCCACATCAGCTGAAACATATGGACAACAGGCTGGGGTGCTAAATCAGTGTTTGAGTGGGCAATGATATACTTACAGCACATGTGGTAAAGGTTGAGGGCACACCTCAAAGGTTGGGGGAGAAGAGGCAATCGGACCAGAGAATGAATAGAACAAGTATGTGAAGAACCTGGGAGCGACAAGCGTAGCTTAGACTGGAGAGGAAAGACCGGGTCAGGTTTCTGAGAAGGCCTCTCTCATGAGCGAGCAGTCATGACCTTCCTGACTCTAAAGCATCCCTGCAAACTGACCCAAGGCATCTTGCTTGATGAGGCAAGAAAGACAGGAGGTGGAGAGAGACCTCATTCCTATCCATCTTCAAGCAAATAGACAACAATAGCAAACACTTTCATAGTGCCTATTATGAGCCATGCTTCTAATACTTTATAGATATTAACTCAAGCCTCATAACCATAGGCACTGTCTTATCCATTGATGGAGAAAGCAAGACATAAAAAGGTTAAAGAACTTGTCCAAGAGTATTGTGCTCTCCTGCTTCTCTGAAAGAACAGCTATGAATATATCACACCAGTCAAATAGAGAGGCTGAGGTACATTCAGCACTCTGGAGCAAGGTAGCTCTGTCCCCCTTGTTTTTAGGGGAGAGGTGCAGTAGAGGTTTGTGTAGAGACAGCCTCCAAGTCAGGATGACATGGGTAGATGTGAGCTCTTACTAGCTGAGTGGCCTTGGGCATGTGAATTAACCTACCTGAGTATTAGCTATTCACTGCATCTAAAGGAAGTATATGCTGTTTATTGCATCTGTGAGGATTAAGTAGGGCTCCTAGCATATACTCAATAGATAGGAGCTAGTATTCACCCAGCTGAAAGCTCTTAAAACAAGTATCAGACACACGGACATTATCTAATATGTTAATCAAAATTATATAATAAAATAATAATGGCTATAAGTCTAAACTGGTATGCAACAGTAGATACATAGCCACACCACTACAAATCTTGAACAATTTATTTGTCACACTGTTTGGGGAAGATTCCAATAATTTTTCCTAAGTGTTCCCTGGGATAGTTAAGAACCAAGACACACACAAAAAAAAAAAAGAAAGAAAGAAAGAAAAGAAAAGAAAAGAATGTTTTACTTAAAAACATAGTTTAGTCCTTCCTGGATAGCTCAGTTGGTTTGAGCATCTTCCCTATATATACATCAAGGCTGTAGATTCGAAACTTGATCAGGGCACATATAAGAATCAACCAAGGAATGCATAAATAAGTGGAACAACAAATGGATATCTATCTCTCAAAATCAATAAAACAAATTTTAAACATAGTTTAAAAGTTAATTTAAAAACGACATTTTACAAGTCTTTGATTCTAGAAAACCAAACATTTCAAAATTAGTAAATCACATATAGAAACTGGGCAGTCTCCAAAGACCAAAGAAAGAACATATATTACACATCACATGTCAGACTTCAGAGGGAGCCATCAGATGAGCTTAACCTTCTGAATGGGAGCAAGCACTGCGTTCTCTCCTCCCCCAGTGGGGAGCCTGCTGACCAGCCCCGGGCTGGGCTCTCCCTTAGGGAACAGCTATGCCTCAGTGACCAGACAGCAAGCTCCATGTGTACCCCGCATGTTCTGCACTAACATGCAAGAATATAAAAATATTGGGCAACACCGCCTTCATGGGCACAGATGGACATGTTCCAGGGCTGCTTCAAACCAGGATCTAAGATAAAACAAGCGGGACAAGCCTGGTGCAGATGCCCCACCCCCGGTCAGGATGCAGGATTCTCCTTCCTGGAGACAGGCTATATTTTTACAACAGGCTTTTCTATTTTCCTTACAGACTGCTTCAACTATAACATCACAAACCAAACATCTGAAATAATGAGTCACCTATTGGCTTGAATCCGAAACACCGGGTCAAATCCAGTTTAAGCCACATCAGTGCTTAACAGCAGTGTGAGTGCAGTGAGTGGACGGATTTCTGCACCCCTCCCCCAACCCCCGCAGATTACACAGACTATCAGGGAGGACAGTGTCTTGGGAACAAGAGGCACCAAGAGCCGAAACCGGTTTGGCTCAGTGGACAGAGCGTCAGCCTGCAGACTGAAGAGGCACCAAGGGCTGTCCTGGCTGTTAAGGATGGCATGGGGACAATCCATGGCACTCCTGGTCTCTGAAGTGTCCCTCCTCAGAGGGGATTCCAGACAAAGAAAGCCAGAAAAGAAACTCCAACTGACTGCATTTTTTTCCTTGTAAGCATTTCTGGCAAAGGGTACTCTGAGAGAAAGGGGGTTTTTCGTGGAACAATAAGGGTATTAAGGAATATCACCCTTATTTGTGGATTTAAGTTAAA
Source organism: Lasiurus cinereus (assembly GCA_011751065.1). Taxonomy (NCBI): domain Eukaryota; kingdom Metazoa; phylum Chordata; class Mammalia; order Chiroptera; family Vespertilionidae; genus Lasiurus; species Lasiurus cinereus. The sequence goes on along the minus strand of JAAGEH010002531.1, from coordinate 39,471,801 downwards.
GTTGTTGTCCTTGATTACAGTAGATAATAAAATTGAAATGTTCTTTCATCAGTTTTAGGGGGGAAAGTGTCACAATTCTCTAGCTGTTCTGCACCGAAATGAAGAAATGGGTTACAAGAGTTATAATAAATTATAATCAATATCATAGGATATCCAATTATACATTTTTTCCTCCTTCATAATAGTATGTCTACCATTAAAGCCAAATAAATATTATTGGAAACTGACTTGAGAAGACACACAGCTACAAGATTTTTTCTCAGGGAAGATGCAATAAGAACGGGTCCTCATTCCAAAAGACTGGACTTCCAGCACATCAGCCTGTCTGAGATAAGCTAGCTCGGCCTAGGTTATCTCACAGGAGATAAGAAGCACCTGGAGGAATCTCCCTCTAACCCCCCTTCCCCCTGCCCTCCCCCCCCCCACCCCACCCCCCCAGTGGAGGTACTTTACCTCTACTGAGTAATGAGTGAAGCATGCAAACATGAATGAATGACTGAACATCTGAATGAAGTAGCCCTAGGATGGAGAAGTTCCAAGAGTATTTTTTATGAGTCTCACAGTATCTAGTTTTCCCTTATTATAAATCAGTTTTACCTCTTCTAAATCATACCAGAAAAGTGAGGAAGAGACACACAGTAAAAATTACTGATCTTCCCTGGGCAATCCTTGTGATGTTTATCTCATCACTCCAACTCTGGGTGAAGGAGTCATGTACTTTTCTGCAACTGTCCCCTACAGCCCTGCCCCAACTGTCAAACTTCAGGTCCCACGGAGTCCAAGCACTCAAACCCAACTAGGAACCCAAGGAGGAAGAGGTTCTGAGCAGAGAATTGTCCAAGACCAGCAAACCACATTCTGACGCTGGTAGAACACAATTTATAAATAAACATCCAGAAAAGGCAATTCCTCCTTTTATGATAATGTTGGTAGTCTCTTCTGTTCTCAAGTTTTTGCCCTCTTCCCTTTAAAACACAAAAAGTAAGTGACTTTGCCCTGGTCAGGTGGCTCAGTTGATCGGAGCATCATTCCGTACATGAAAAGGTTGCAGGTTTGATTCCTAGTCAGGACATATACCTAGGTTTTAGGTTCGATCCCCTGTCAGGGCACATACAGGAGGCAACAGGTTGCTGTTTCACTTTCTCTCTCTTCCCCCCTTCTTCCTCTCTCTCAAAAAAAAATCAATAAAAACATATCCTCAGGTGAGGACTTTTAAAAAAAGTGTTTTAAGTTGTTTATGTTCCAGAGTCTGTAAATTCATATAAAACCAAAAACCAAACACTTAAAAGGAAATTCAATTTGTAAGTACTGACCTAATAAATCACAAAGTATTTAACATACCAGACATGATCATTTCGTAAGCAATGCAAATGCCAAGCAAAATCCCAGCCCTTGTTCTATAAGGGCCACTTCTGGGACCTGGAAACTCACAGAAGATCCACCCCCAATAAATCAGACGGCCTGGGAGGAGGGGAACCGCCCTGGGCATGGAGCCAGGAGATGAACATTCTAAGCCTGGCGTCTCACTTCCTGTGTGATCTCAGGTACATGACATCCCTTCCCTGTTTCCTCAATTCTAAACTGCATCAAAAATACTCTAAGTGTCTTCCATCCTAACACATACATTGTTTCCATTTTCTCCCAATCCTAGAGTTTTTCTCACTTAGGAATCTTACATCTCTTAGTATGGGGCAGAAGCAAGGACAAGTGAAGAGAGATGTGCCAAGTGCATCTCAGGGGACATGAACAAATGATCCAATAGGATAAAAGGATGTGGGAGAGAGAGGAATTGGCAGGGCAGATTAGGGAAGACAGTGCATTAGAAGCTTGGAAACTCACAAACTCTAATTCTTCATTCTCTCCCCTTCTGCCCCTTCCTACTTCTCCTCCCACCTTTTAAAAAAAAAAGTTGGGAAGGAAAGAGAAGTGAAGTAAAAGACAACAGGTCAATAACATCTGTCAAATGAATATAAGGGGTTTCAGTGAAGAGTCCCTAAACTCTAAAGATGGAATTCAGTAGTTCTCAAACTTCATAGGCATTAGTAATGCCAGGCAAGCTTGTTTAAAAAATACAGATGCCTGGGTTCCACTCACCCATCCCAAACAAAGAATCAGAATTTCTAGGAGGCAGAATCAAAATGTTTTTGTTGCTCAGGACAATCTGACAACAACTAAATAACAATGGAAGACGAGTGTTGGATAATGCAGTTAAATACATAGGCTTTTAAAGGCAACTCTGACTTAATTACAAGGAACAAATAAAGGTTAAGACCAACTTTCCCAACACTCTATGCCAAGGTGCCCAGAAGAGCCACAGGGAACCCACAGGAGAGTGAAGTGGTATTTACATTTTTTCAAAGAAAAAAATAAGTGAGCTGTTGCCTGGCTGGTGTTGCTCAGTTGAATGTTGACCCATGAACCAGGGGGTCACAATTTGATTCCCAGTCAGGGCACATGGCCGGGGTTATAGGCTCAATCCCCAGTAGGGGGCATGCAGGAGGCAGCCAATCAATGATTTTCTTTCATCATTGATGTTTCTCTCTCTCCCTCTCCCTTCCTCTCACTAAAATCATTTAAAACAAATTAGCAAGCAAAAAATAAGTGTAATGCTAGCCACTTACAACTAGATCAAGTTAATTCACAGATTGCATTACATTTCTTTTGATGACAGCATTTTTGTGAAACTGGTTTTTTTGCAATTGTTATGATAAAAAGTCAAGTATATTTGAAAATCAATGTGGAGCAGGAAATGAGAATGGAAGTGTCCAAGCTAATTCCAAAGTTTGAATGCTTAATGGGTGGACACATCTCACTAGTTAATAACAGTGGTTATTTAAGAATGAAATAAATTTTAAAATTTTATAAAGTGAAAGACATTCTTTTTACTTTATAATGTATTACATTTTCCAATGGCAACTAAGTTGCTGGGACAAAGTCTTAATAGGTTGCTTGTACTTAACCACTAAATAAATAGAACTGTTCGGTATTTCTTTGGGAAAAAATTATGGAGATTCTTAGAACACCATGAACAGAGATATTCTGGGCACTTGTGGGTCAAGGCCACCTTACAATGGGATTCTTTTCATAGACAACCTCATTCATTCGATCAAAACAGATCTACTTATGTCACATTCAGTAGAGAAAGCATTCTAGCTGCGTTCCAGAGTGCTTCTGCATGTACACCTGAGAGCAATGGACAATCATGAATGTCTATCCACTAATTGGCCAATAACCTCATGAAATCTCTTTTTCCATGTTATATTTCAAATCACATTCCAAAGTAAAAAAAAAAAAAGTATCTTGTTTTCATGATAAGCAGGATTATATTTGTGGGGTCTTCAAACACGAGTGAGTCTCATTTCACAAAATTTGAACATATAGTAGTTTCAGTCACCGCCTTGTTAGGCACTCCAAGTCCAGTTATCATAGGTTCTCAAGCAGCAGGAAATGTGGGGTTCTCTATCAGCTGGAATACCCGACTCCCTAACCCACGATCTGATCTCCGGCCTTTTTCTGGCAGTGTTATTTTTGTTTGTTTGTTTATAATATATCGGTCGGTCGGTCCTCTGTCCCCACAGGTATAACAAAAGGTATGAGTTTTATTTTCTCAATTTAAGTGAATTGGAGTCTTACATGATTCCTAGAGATAAAAACTTCCCAAGATTAAAAAGCCTAGGGTAAATCCTCCCCTTAGTACTAACGGCAGAACTTTAATAAGAGGAGACCGTATGTCTAACACGGGCTCTGCCTGCCAGTTCAAGGATTAAACAAGTAACATCCATCAGGATTGACTGTCTACCCTGGGCATCTATCTGTCTACTGGACGTGGCTCAGGTGACGGCGCAGTGGCCAGAGTGAGGGAGACATCCTCTGCAGTGTCACTGCCTCAGCCATTCTGAACGCTGAGCCCTGCAATCTGGGGATTGCTTAATTGACAGCTTTCGAAGTTCTCTTTAGAAAATGCTTGAAAAAACCCCACAATTTTTGAAGTGACTATTCAGAGTCAAGTCTCTGACTAGAAGGAGATTTTTAAGCAAATCTTAACTGAGCCTTGCAGCAATTTCTCTCTCACTTAGATTAGTACTGAGCATGCAATATACTGTCAAGAAGAGCAGTTTCTTCAGGCAACAGGAGAGCTCATATGGAGGAAGCTTTTCCACAGGTGAGGTTGTTTTGAAAGTTGACAGCAGTGCACCTACTGAACTATAGTTTTAACATTTTAAAGGGGAGGTTTTTCACTTGGAAATGAGCCTTTCAAGTAAAAAAATACAAATAAAATTTAGATATGTTCTTGTCAAGTGAGCAAACCAGGTGCCAATTCTAACAAAAGCCTTGTTATTTCGTATTAACCTAGTACATGGCCATACCCAAGTTTCAGAGCAAGAGTTAATCAGTGAACAGCTTCAGTTTGGGGTTGGGGTTAATGAAAAGAGAAGCTAAAATTACTGCCTGAGTTAAAAGACACTTTCTCTACTTTCTGACTTTCAAAAACCAAATCATAAATCTTTTGGAGAAAAAAAAATGACTAAAGAATGCAAGCAGACCCTCTCAGTGGGATATCACTAACAAAACGCTATGAAGTTGGTAACTCAAGTAAATGCTCCGGCTGAGAAAATACTTCCCACCAGGGAACATAAATAGCAAACGGCCAGGACCACGCTCTGTGATGGCCTGTGTCTGAACTCTAACTGCTTAAAAGAAAAACTAACTGAAACACCCCAAACACTAAAAAGTAAAAGGAACCACATTTAAATTTGCTCCACACTGGACCAGCACGTTTGCCATTTGCCAGACCCCGCAGGCCAATGGGGCACCCATGTCAGAAAGATCAAGTAACACCAGGCGGGGAAGCCGCTGGGGCAAACATGTGAACATACAATGACATCCTACGACTCCCGCCATTGGGTCTGGTGATGAAAGGAGAAGTGAGATGTCACCGAGGATGACAGATACCTGCACCCTTGACTTCTCTATGAGGATAAGGTAACAGCAAATGCCTTTCCGTGAAGGGCTGACTTGCGTTGCCTTCGGATGGGAAGCTGAGATGATTCTACCATATTCACAAAACCCCCTCGGACAAAGCAGGCCCCAGAGCAGGAGGTGGTGGGAGTGCCGTCATGATCACTCAGGAAACCTCTGCCCAGGACAAGTGCCCACCAACAACGCTAATTATTCTCAGGTGTGTGCATGAATTAAGACTCAGAGTAAGGGGCAGGTTCCTTAACACGGAGACGTTTGTACTTAAAAAACAAACAGGTAAAGACTAAATCTAATTCAAGTGTCAACATCTCCATGTAGCAAGCTTATACCATCAATGAATCCAGCAGCATTAGAAGGAAAAAAAACAACAACAAAAAACAACCAACACCTTCCACCCTCACACTCCTCAGGGCAGGCAGGAGGAAAAAAAAAGAAGAAGAAGAAGAAGTCAGAGGACTGAGGGGAAGAGGAGGAAGAGGGGGGCTACTTCTCCAGCCCTTGAAGTCATCCAGTCACCCAGCAGGTGAACCAAAACACAGGGGTAGCTAGTCACCACATCCCTAAACACTGCAGAACTGTTGTTGTAAAGGTTGCAGCTGGATCTCAACACATGCATTCACTGCAAGGAGTAAACTGCTTACAAAAAATTAAAAACTGTTTTAAAAATATATTTATGTGGAACACACAAAGTTTATTAGACTGTTCCCCTAAAAATACTAATGAAATATGGTACCACATTTAAAAAGTGTTTCCACTGAAATTTCCAGAAAAGGAGAACATATTTGATACATACCCTGGAAAAGGGCAAGTCATTGATCCAGAAATACACACCCAGGGAAAGGAGATGATGACAGCAATGAACATGGGAAATAGAAAAAAAAAAAATTAAGGCCCAAATGGCACTGACATTTCTGTGACTCGTTATAATGAGGTGGCAGATTATGTCACCAAAAAAGTGAAAAGTACAACGTTTCCTTACAAAACCAAACAACTAAAATTCATATCTGCCAGCTTCTCTAAAGGTGTTTTATTCATGTTAAGGAAACACAGTCTGGAAAGGAACACATCAGTCTCAAATTCTTCCTTTTTTTACTCAAGAAAAAAAAAATGACACCAGAAAAGAACTGCATAAATTTTGCTACATAGAGATGGTTGATACTTTTATTAAATTTAGTGCTATGGTCTTAGAGAGAGTACAGCTGTCTGTGGGGGAGTAAATGAGGCCATGCGTTTGACATGCTTGTTCACTGCCAGCAGGCACCATATATAAACCTGAGGATGAGCCCAGTGTGAGCGCTTACCTCGGGCCGAGGACGCAGGCCTGGATTCAGTGGACACACCCAAGACGACTCCTAGAGCCCAAGGACGTTGGGGAACAACCTGTCAATGATGTGTAACCCCCAAGCCAGAGGTCTCCTGCCACAGGCCCCCCAGCCAGAGCAAATCCCAGCACCTCTCACACACCGAGTGCTGAATACGAGGCAGGCCTGGGCCAATTAATCACTTTACAGCAGGTTATTTCACTTACACCTCACCACCCACAACGAGGCAGGTGCACGTCATGAAGCTAGAGACAGGCTCAGAGGAGTGAAGTAACAGATTGGAACCCATGTCTGGCCGACGCCACAGCCTGTGCTCTTAACCACCACACTGAACTAACTTATTGATTAGCTGACAGCAAACCAAGTCTCCATTTAGAGATCTGAAAACTACTGTCCTCTTCTCAGCAAAAGGTCTCAAACCTCAGAGACAATCCCTTTTCCTTCCAGTCATTTCTCTCTTCCTCATTACAGCCCCTCAGGGAGGCCCCACCTGCAAGGGAAGCAGCGATAAGGGACAGGTGTCAAAAGGGTTTATACTCCTCACCAGCATTTCTCTTCAGGGAATTATCTCCCCAGAGGGAAAGCAGGCTTATTCATGCCAGCCTCAAACTGGAGAATATTCAAATGTCCTAATATGGGGTTAGCTGCACAACACACAAAATGATGAAATACTAAATGAGCTCTGCAAAATGAGCAGCGTGTGGGTAATGCAGCTCTTTGGAATGTAAAATCCTAACAGTGCTAAATATTTCAAATGCAATAGTATTAACCCACCACTGAAAACCACAGAACGGTCCCACACAGATACAAGTTCAGAGCCAACGTAAGAAGACATGCATGGCAATTCAATCGGCGATAGTTTGTTGCTATGGTGGGTTATAAAGCGGCTGAAAAGCAAAATACAAACTGTAAAAAGTCAAAAAGAGAACCAATAAGATTGCGATGTGATCAAAGATGCGTGTATATTCCTGCTAACATTAGAGGCACACCCTGATCATTGAAATTAATTTCTGAATCTGTGTCCTTAAAATACCTGTCTGCTCTGCAGCTCCTTGAAGGCTGGCTTTAAAAGAAGCCAATAGAATCCCAGGGAGAGGACTGAGGTCTGAGGTTCTACCTCAGTGCTGCTCAGGAAACATTCCTTTAATCCTTTCTGTTTATTCTAGTCCCTGCATTTATGAATTCTCTAAATCCCTTCTACTTAAACCATACTCCTAAACCGCTAGGATTAAAGATATACTGAGTTTTCTACCAGAACGTACTTAACCTTACGCCTAAGCAATGTATTTACACAATTTCATAGTTTAGTAATTGCTGAATGAGCTTTTACAAAATAATGTGTCCAAAGACTCAGTTTTTAAAAACGTGTTTTGTCAGAAAATATGGCAGGATGTTCCCATTCCTTCCGGTAGGAGAGGTGCCCCAGACTTCGCTCGTGTGTATGAGCTTCTGAAGACGGGTGGCAGAAGCCATGGCTCGCCTGGGGCTTGAATTATGTTTTGCACATTATCAGGAGCAGACGTCTGATGAAAGTCTTTCCATTAACTGTTGGTTAGCTGACGAAACCAGTCATTCTACAGGACATCCAGGCAAGCGATGCTACTTCCAAAGCAATGCTACTTGCAAGCCCGCCTCCCCCCCTCCCCCCCGCAGAGGCAGCGCCAGCCTCTGGACAGGGTGACACGATGGGAAAGAGATGGCATTGATGGGAGCATCAGCCATTCCAGGAACCTGTTGCATGGCCACTCCTCTGCACCATGGACTGTCACTCATTACTGCGGCCATCCTCCAAAATCTCACCAGCTGTTTTAGGATCGTGTTTGTCAGCATGGCTACTACCAAGGTCACAATACCACTTAAACTAAACAGAATTCGGACAGGGCACCTCATATACCTGTCTTCTGTGACAGGCAAATTCACAGAAAGGCAGTGTGTCTTTACGCTTCTACCTTCAAGTATCCATTTCAACTAAATCATTCTTACTGACATACTTTCTCCTTTGATCTTTCATAAACTTAACTTAGGAATCAAGACAACACAACCTATAAATTGGTTATCTTTAGATTAATCAGCTCTACATGTTAGAATTCCTCACAATTTAATATAATCCAAAGATTAATCATGTCTGTATAGAATTGTCAGCGGACAATACTGTTTTACCTTTTGCTTACAATCTAGTTTGAGGTCCTTCCAAAGCTTTCAGAGTTGCTATTTAACCCTCACAATCCCCATACAGAGTGAAATTTCTTTACTCAGCCACCTTCAAGAACACATTTAGCAAAATTAACATGTCCAGTATGGGCTCTGATGAAGCAATACTAAGATTAATCAGGTGTCACCAGCAACAATTCTGTCCTAAAATGTATAACTTGATTCAACTAATTTGGTATTTACCAAGAGCCCACTTTCTAGGTAATGTCCTCAAGACAGGCTTCTTTAAGAAAACAGAAATAGACAAAATTAAAAATGTAACAACCTTTTGTATCTCCTTAAACATTTTTTAAAAAATCAGTCCATGAAACACAAAGGCCTGGGGACACTGATTTGAAAGATTTGACTGCCTCTTTCCTTTCCCCGAGCCTAAGTGGCCATCTGGTTTCTGAAGAGCGTCTCGAGAAGCGGCATTAACTTTTTATACCACCGGGGACTAGGTCGTGAATTACTGCTCAGGGCTCTTTAATGTACAAGACAGAAATTTATTAAATAGCAATGAAGTAGTAATTACCAAATGGTTCCCCGGTGGCTCAAAGAATCAGTAATTAACCACCACTTACTGCAATAAGATTGTGAGTTATTAAATGGCACTGAAGGAACAGTTCATTAAATGGTACCTTCGTGTCCGGAAAGAGTCATTTCTATCTGATCACCATGAGCATACTTAGACTCTGGGGGGCTCCAGCTGTTCACTGGGAACAACATAAATGGTCAGTGCCCCCTCTGACATGCCCGCATTCCGATCCCCCTGTGACCTGAGTCTATCACAGTCCTGTCTCTGTTCATCAATCCACACCCAAAGTCGTGGTGTATCTTCTCCCATAGATTTATATTTGGCCATTCTATTGTGAACAAAGGACATTTAAAAATAAACTATGATGTAATCACAAATAAAATGTGCAGCGTTTATCCCAACCTCCTCCAAAATGTCTCTTCTATGAACCCTCATTACTTCCCTCCTCTTGGTTCCCATCTTGCATGCCCATTTTACTCTAGGCTCGAAATAGCTGTTCCTTCCCTCCAGTCAGTGAGCCCAGGCCTTTAAATCAAAATTCAACAGGAAAAAGTCATCTACTCTAGCAGGCTTGATCTGATGGGGAGAAAAGACATTGAAAAACTCTCCAAAACTACCTTAAAAGTTATCATTCAAATTCCAGATAAGTTTAATATATATATATATCTCCTAAATTTGTGGTGTTTTTTTCTCCTAAGCTAAAGGTGCCTACACCTTGTTATTGCAATTATCTCACCAGGCAAAGTCCACATTTATGCAATGCCCATGGGGTGCACATAATGAACTTGAAATGTTGACTCACTCTGGACAGTAAAAAAACACACACTAAAAACAGTTTTTTAAAGAAGATACCTGATATCCTTATTATTAGGTGAACTCAAGAAAGTGTAAAAGAAAGATAAGCAATTAACCAATGAACTGGTAAAAAGTTTCAGGTGACACCAGGGGATGGACAAATGAGATCAAGGAGATAAAGTTCAAAGAGGTGGAACAACAGGTCATTAATCACAGGGATCTGGGAAAATGCTCCCAGACTGAAGTGAAGGGAGAAAACGTTCTGGAAGAAACCAGAGACGGTCATGAAAGCAGGTGCTTTTTAGTAGAAATGCTAGGCTACTCCCCTGAAGATAACACCTCCAAATAAGAACTCAAGAGTTAATTTTTAAAATCCCTATCAAATTACAAAATAGTATTTGCTACTTTTACTGTCAAAAAGTTCTCTTTAGCAAAGTTTTAGGAGTAATATGAAAATGTGGAACACGACAGATTGTCCAAAATAAAGCCTGAAAGAGGCCACTATTTTAATTGCATAAACTCTGATGTGATGATGTTTTTTTAAAGAAAAAGAAAAAGAAAGAAAGACCTAACCATACTAGAATAATGTAAGGGAACATTCATATTGGAAATACATTGTTGGTTTTCAATCACAGAAGCTACAAAATTAATCATTAAGCCTGTCCTTAATTACTTATCCAAAGTCTATTTGCCAAGAGAAAAAAAAAGTAGCTAAAACATTTGGGAAATGTTATTTAAAATCAACACAAGGCTTTCTTTCATTATGGGGTAATAAAAAATGGTTCAACCTTTCTGCAGGTAGTCAACCTGTATGAAAATCCAAAATAGTTATACTGTGACTCAGTAGTTTTAATCCATTTACCGTATGAGATAATTAGAAAGGTATAGTACAAGTATGTTTAATGGAGCATTATTCATAACAGGGAAATATTTCACCTATAAAAGATCAGTTAAATAAGTCCTACACATTCATACAATTTATTGACATGGAAAGACTACCACAATCTGTAGAAGTAAAATAAACAATGCTTTATAATATGATCTCATGTACCTAAAATTGTGTGTACATATGCATGATGATCATAAAAAATATGAGCAATAATTATCTTCAGTGCAGTTCAGATTCAATTGAGGTTTTATTGCTTAATTATTGCCAAAAAAAAGTTTATGAATTGCGACAAGCCATCAAAGAAACAGGAGGATGTATAAATCCTTCCAGGGTACTAGTAGTTCTTAAAACCAAACAAAACATGCAGCGTTCATCATGCAAAGGATACCAGCTCCTGCCTCAGAGCGGGCAGTCGACTGGGCCAGAGCACCAGTAGCTGTACATTGTGTGGTCTGGCTCCAAGGACAGTGAAGAGCAGGGCCAGGTCAACGTGGGCTGAGGCACTAACAAAGTCTTTCAAAGTGGAACTCAGCCTGGACTTTGAACTCCTTCCCTTTGTTAGCTTCCACGCCATGCCAGGGTAAGAATCACCACCTGGCCTTGGCCCATGAGGCTTCTGGTCTCTGTATTCTGTTCTCAATAACCGATACACCAGAGCCTGAGGAGGAGGTGCTGAGCTGAGCCTCAGGCCCAGGAACCACACCAGAGACTGAAGTCAAGAGCATTTCAGGGGAAACAGCCCCATGTGAAGGCCCTGAGTGGGGCAGGAGCTTGGTGGCCGAAGATCAGAAAGGTCTCAGGGCTGGGGCAGAATGAGCTGGGGCTGCCTCGGCAACGGGACCATATCACACCCGTCCTGGTGTGTCTAGACAAGAAATTTAGATTTTACCTTATGTGCAACAGGCCAGGATTAGAAGATTTTAAGCAGGGAGTAGATGTAGTCTAATTTGCAGCCCAATTTATATTTTTAAGAATCCTGACAGCTGCTGTATATGGATCGGGTAGAAGCTCAAACTTAAAGTTGTACTAAAAGTCTATTGTTAAAACTCAGAATGCACATGTGGTTCAGACAAGCTCTGAGGAAACACACACACACACACACACACACACACACACACACACACACACGGTAGGTGCTTTACTCTTTAAAAGCCCACGGACATTGTAAGATGCCCCTTTCTAGAGACTGAATTTCTCTCAGAAACAAGAAAAATATATATATATATATATATTTTTTTTTGTGGGGGAGGAGATTTCCTCCAAAAGGCAAAACAGAATAGTAAGAAAAAAATATGTTCTTTTATAGTAAAGAACTGTGCTTTCACTAGACATTTTGTTATAAATTAATGCAAAGTTATCTGTTCCACTGACAATGAAGCAGTTCCCACTCTCTAATTATTATTCAAACTCTGATACTGTAAAAACATCTCCTCTCAGACTAAAGAGAGTCTTTTTAAACTAGTTGAATAATGTTACGGAAATATAAAAGCCACCCTAGTCTTTTGCACAGCTTTCTCTTTAGAAATCCACAATAGGAAAATAGCCAATAAAGCAAACAGTTAGTAGTGGAGTATGATTTGTATCTTTTAGAAATGGAATGCACTGTCTAATCATCCCTCCAAAACTCTGAAAATGTGAGTACTATTTATCTAGTGCCTTCTGTTAAACAGTTAAGAGTCTTTACAAATTTCATCCTCATAATAACCCATAAAGAGAGGAGAGTCTGCTATAAAAGTTCATTGGGCATGAAAACTTGGCTCAGTTATTCGCAGCTTGGTCCAAAAGCAATTATTAAAATTAATTTTTAACAGCAACAAAAATAATTTGGCTGAAAGAGTAAACTAATAAGCAGTCAAATGCTTACCCACGGCACATTTCCTGCACACAAAGGCTGCCATTCCCTGCCCCAATACCCAGGATTACTTCTATGAAACCAGTCCCTGTAAGTCACAATGGCTCCGAGGCCTGGTGCCAGGGCCCGAATCGAAGGCACTGGACTCCACTTTAGAGCAGCATTTGGTCCTACATTTAAAGTGCCCTTAAATAAGGCTGGCACCAAAAGGTCTGGGGAGACAGTGATTTCCTCATGAATTAAGGCTGAGCAAAGAGCCCTCCTTCATAATGCATGTGGGACGGCCCTCTAATTGCTCGAGGACAGACACTCACTCCAGCCTCTCTCCTCTGAGCTCCACCACATGCATACCTGAGGATGGATAGGGTGGCTCCGTTTTAGGTTCTGAGCTTTAAAAGCATTTGTGGGGAAAATATGCCTGGCAGTCCTGGCCTGGCTTGCCTGGGCCCTTGCCAAAGAATCAGGACCACATCGAGCTGGCCCCTAGGAAAAAGGGTCTAATAGAAAAATGCCACAAGACCAACTCTACCTACCTTCTACTCGCCAACGACTCTCCTTTCATCGCCAGTGGGTCTCAGGAAAGTGGGCAAATCAGAAAGCTTGTTCTTTCCAAACTCAGAGTGTCTGAGCCTCTGGGTAAAACCCACTCATCTTAAGGAGAAATAATTTATGTTCTAGCTCCACCTCTAGAATTTGAAAAGTAGTCCTAAATCAGATGGTTACAATTGTTTCTCACACGACTGGGCACCCAAACATGGTTCCTATTGCAAGATTCGATCCATTTCATTATAAGTCTCTAAGAAAAACTCTAAAATCTGTTGATTACATTTGGACTTTAGATTGTAGTAAAAACCCATATTGGCTCTGTAAATATAAAAATACAAGCATCCATATAACTCCTGTTTAGGAAAAGAAAAAAATAAGTCTAAAAGGTTTAGAAACAGGGAGAAGGCCTTAAGATCCTTTAGATATTTAATAGGAAGTAGCTATTGAATACTCAAAACATGCCAAGTATTGCTCTAATCCATCACAAAAACCTAGGAGGTATTATTAACCTCAATTTATAGATGAGGGACTGAAGCAAAGGGTCCTCAAGTAACTTCCCAAAGTTCACCCAGCCGGTAAATGTTAAGAGCTAGTTTCAAAAGCAGGCAGCCTGGCCTTTTAACTACCAACGGACTCTAGAGCTGGTTTTATCTTAGCAAGTTAGTTTATAAATCAAGGTTCAAGACTCTTTCTCCACCATAATTGCATAAGAGCCTCTGACTTGTATCTCCAATGCGGGTAGTATTACATTTCACAAGTGATGCCTACGCAGGCATTTAGGATTCCTGGTCCCTATTCCCTAAAAGCCTTTGGGCAGACTAATCTCCCTCCCAGATCCAATCCCCTTCTCCTGCTGTGTGGTGGAGGAGGGAGGGGCAGTTGAGTAAACAGAAAAGGACATTAAGAACATTTAAACAAGAAGTAGCTGTTGGAAAGCAAAGGCAGATGAAATTTAAAAAAAGAAAAGAAAAGAAAAGGAGAAAGGGAAGACACATCCCAGAATTTCTACCTTTTTCTGCATTGCTAAACTGGTAAAAACTGGTAATAAAACTCCAGCAGCTAATAGAAAACTGTTTTCTAAAAACAAATCCATATATGGTAGGCATTCTTAATCTGTTCTTTCATAAACTCTAAACCCCAGATTTCAAATTAATTTAGACCTGCCAGACAATCTTTAATGCACCTATCAGTTCTCTTGATGGGAGTGTGGTGAGAAACCCTTCCCTTTATTGAGCCTAATCTAAAAGAACAGATTGTCCCAACATTTTTTTAAAAAAATCAAATTCAGATTCAAAACCTGGTGCTACAATGAACAAGAACCTATATTCTGACATAAGGGGATCACTCATTTGGTTCTAAAAATATAAACAACCAAGGTCAAGCTGATAGACATGCGAGAGATACAACACCCACACTCCTCCCTCAGTACACCCCCTCTTCCCCTCCATCTGAAGGGGTGCCAGTCTGGAAAGACCATCCAAAGGTGACTCCCCTAGGTGACTCTGCCAAGGTGCTGCCAGGACGTGGGATTTGAAGTGTCCAATGGTGCTCATGCTCTCAAGACCAGGAAATCTTACAAAACAGTCACACTGTCTCCTCCACCCCCGACTACCTACTCCTCACTCCCCTTCCTCTGCTATCTAGTCTTCCTTTCCTCTTTCTCCCATTCCCTTGGCAAATCCAAACCACTCCTCCTAGATGAACTTTGTAACCACCCTATGAATTGCTACTGAGCACACTTTACACAAAACTCACAAAGCCAAGAAAAGGACTTTGGCAAGACTTCCAAGGCAGCTGCACCCCAATTTCAGAGCCATCCCAACAGCTGCTCAACCTCCTTCATCCCTGGTCTGTGTCCAGTCCTGCCAGAGAGAAAGGACAGCGTGCTAAAAGGGACACAATGTGGGTGACCCTCACAGCTCACCCTAAGGAAGCCTCACAGCCTCTTGCAATATGACAGCTGATAGTTCCTGATATTAGTCCGACTATTCTTCCTGACATCAGCATTAACAGTGATGCCCCCCGGGTCCAGAGTCCCTGCAACCGGGACTTGTTTGTATGTGTGCACCCATTTGCAAAAAGTCGGCTTCCCCAGCTCACCTGCTCTAATTAAGGAGAAATGACCCTGCCTGTGGGCAGTTAGTTCTGACTTTCCTGAAGCAAACCCTGGTGTCATCATGCAGACCTCAAAATCTGAAATGTCACGACTCTATATTACTTCCAGGCTTTCTTAAAAGGGCCAGTTATTTCACATTTACAAGGTTGCTCTTAGCTCTCATGTTTAAAAGAGATAAGTTCAAAGAATTGTATATTTTCCCTCCCTAATCAGCTCAGCTTAAGGATCAGTCATTCTGTGTTCATAAGCATCCCTACATCCAAAGATGCAGTGGTTACAACCTACACGTTGTTGTTCACTTCCAGGGGATGCACTTTTTAGAGTGCCCACAACCCCAGCACTGTTTAGGACAAGCTGACACAATCTTCTAAGAATAACCACAAATCTCTGTCAAACTGTTGACTTCAGGGTGGTTCCAAAGCACTGCCTGAGGACATGAGAGCAATAATCTGGGATAAGGTACCACATGAAGGCAAGGACTCTGACCCTTAGCCCCACATACAACCAGAGTGACTTCACTTTTATTTGTTTAATAGTTGTTACTAAGCACTGTTTATTAAAATTAAAATATTTGTTCATGGCTTAATAGACTCTGCGGGAGAGGCATTACAGTCAGCGGGTGAGGCAAAACATGTGCAAGGTCGTGACTACCCTTCAAGAGTTCTTTAGAAAGACCAACAAACCATCTCTCGAGAAGCTTCTAGGACAGATTCCTGAGGTGGAGGGCTAGGCAAAGTGGTTGATTTATTTTTTAGGGGTCACTTAAACCAGTGGTCAGCATTGGAACCACTTCTTCAAAATAGGCCAAAAACTGACTTCTACGCATGGGCCACGAAGTTTCAATCTCACTGTCCATGCGCGCCCACACGTGGTATTTTGTGGAAGAGGCACACTCAAGGGGCCAAAGAGTTTGCCGACCACTGACTTAAACCAACACCTTTCTATAGGGCCTCGCATTTTGTGGGTCAGGGATTTGGGCAAGAAGCAGCGGGCAGGGCTGTCCCCACTGGCAGTGGCAGAGTTCACTAGGTGGCGTCAGTGGGGGGAGGGCTGGTCTGGAGGACCAGAGATGGTTCACTCACATGCCAGTGGGGAGGCTAGAGGCTGGGTTCAGCTGATGGCCACAGGGTGGCCATCATACATGGCGGCTCTGGGCTTGACGGGCAGTGCTCCCACGAGCAAGGTGGAAACTGCACGGTCTCTTAAGACCTGGCCTTGGAAGTCACATGGTGACACTTTTTCTCCTTCTCAACTGGTCAGAGTGGGCACAGGCCCACCCCGATTCCAGGAGAGGAACCTTGTTTTAAAATCCAGCACCTCCCCAGCCACACTGGGTGAAAAGTAACACAAACACTCTGATAAATGTACTTTGCACTGAGCCGGGAACATATATATTCAGGATTGCCTGTTTCAGGACACCAAGCCTGAGAGACTGCTCTTCTGAACACTGGTCAGAACAGTGAGGAAACAGCCCCATGGTCTTAGCCAGGATCAGCAACCAGACTTGGAGCTTAGAAATCGGTCATGCACCTCACCATTCCCAAGAAGTTCTGAACTGACGAGGCAAGGATTTGTGTACAGGGACCAGTCACTTTTTTAGCTCTGGCCTTTAGAAACCTCTTGGAGAGATTTCTCAGACCCAGCCTCTCCCTTTGCTCTACCCGCCCCACCCCGCCACCACCTCCAGGAATAAAATTTTAAAGCCTGTTGTCTGAGCTATCTTTCATTCACTCAATCATACTCTGGAAGGCAAGATGACGTATGAGAGGACCTGGAACCAATGTCACCGATGGAACAGAGATTGAAAATGCCTCATCTTGTTAGACATGGGCCAGGTATAGAAACTCACCAGGGCAGAAGGCTCCGGATGCCGAGCAGGGGCAAAACTAGAAACACAAGAACCTCACCCCCATCCTCCCTTAGCATATCACACTGGTCATGCAGTTTGGACCCTTGATCTTTCATATCGCTGGTCAGGTGGTTTAGATGCCCCTGACCTATTCCTCCCTAAAGATAACATTTAGGTCTCAGTTGTATTTCAGTTCCAGGCCCAGAAAAGCAGCAAAACCAGACAAGTGACACTGTAGCTGCCTCAGAACCAGCTACATTGACTAATGACCCCCTGTCCTGATACTGACCAATCCGTGGAGACCAAGAACCTAAAAGAACACACTGGGAAAGCTGGTGAATATTCTATTAAGATCCTCACAAGACCTCCCCTAACACATCCACCTGCAAGAGAGAGATAAATATACTCAGAACAAAGGACCAAAGGTTTGCTCTCCCTCCAAGGAGCACACCCAGGCCATCCCCCACAGGCACATATCTCCCAACCTCTAAGGGACCCCATCAGACTTACAACCAGGGGAGCACTGGGCCGCAGCTCGCCCCTGGATAACTCCATGAACCTGTCTTCAAGGCCCCTTTTCTCTGACTCCCCAGTGAGCTAAAGTGTCCCAGCCGTTGTCTCTCTCAACTGACCCACTCCTCATTCAGAGTGTATCTTTAATAAATCTCACTTTGCTTTACTTTCGTTTTTTGTTGACCTTAAAATCTATTTTGCTTTGAAGAGAAGAAATGAGGTCCCAGCTGGTAACCCCAATAGGTAACAACCTCACTCTCTAAGGCAGTGGTTCAAGGCCAAGATGATTTTGCCCTTCCCATCACCCTTCTCTCAGTCACCAGAGTACATGTGGCAAGGTCTGGAGCCATTCTGGATGGTCACACCTGGGGGAGGGAAGTTCTACTGGTATCTCGTCAGTAGAGATCAAGAATTCGGCTAAACAGCCAATGATGCACAGGACAGGCCCCAACAAGGAATTACTCAACACAAAATGTCAGTAACACCAAGACTGAGAAACGCTGCCCTAACTGAGCAGATACTATGTTCATCTCTCAATTTTTGAACAACACAATGTAAAGTTGAATCTCTATGGATTAAATGCACCTATCGCTATGGCTCCACTGAAATATCTCACTTTAAAAAAGGAGTTCTCCTAGAAGTCTGAAAAATCATCATTCTCATCACGAAACCATTCTTTTTAAGATTCACTTTTAATTTAGATGACCCAGTTACATCAGTAACACTAAACGCAAACAAAACACATACACAAAACAAATAGAGGATTCAGTCCTCAGTGGCTCCCAGCCATGTGCTCTCTGGTCTTTTGTTTCTCAACATAATGAGCTGAAATGCTTATGCATGGATGCAAGCAAAGCCAGGTTACAGAGGAACAGGGACTCTCACTGCAGGCTCTTCCATCTGTCATCTCCCAGCAGGAGAACAATAGCAGCAATGACACACAGTGACCTACTCTGACCAAACACGCCTGTCCCCTGCCACCTGTCCCCAAGACAGCCCAGATGCCGGCCCACATTTCCATGGAGTTTCGTCCTTCCCTGCGCGAGCACCCTCACGTGCCCTGCTGTTTGTGGTGGTTACACGTTGGTTTATCCTTACAAACCAAAAGCTGACCACTCACCAGATAGAAAACACCATTTATAGTATCTTACCAGAGTTCACCTTTGGGGAAGTCCTAATGATCACTTTTATTAGGTTTTCTTCCACCACAAATTTGTAAAGCTATTTCCTAGATCTAACATTAATTGCTATTTTCCTCTTAAAATAAGGTCTCAATGACACCAGTACATGGCACATAAAACCACAATTCCCTCGGTGAAATAAATTACATCGCTGGGTTGGTGCACAGGACTGGTAGCAGGCCGGGCCTGTTAATGGTGTGTGATGTGTTGCCATTCTCCCAGGACAAACATAAACACTTTTCATACAATTTTTTTTGGGCTTCGCACACCCTTTGCAACGAAGATTTTACCCTCGGAGGTATCTTAGCTGTCCTACAGAGCAGGTCACCTCTGAGAATGGTTTTTATTGGTAGACTTTCTTCCCAAGAAACACCTCCTTATAAATCTGAGCACAGGACTAATTTAATCTTAAGTGTGTCAAAACACACACTCTAGAACTCCTCTGATCCTGAAGGCAAAGGAAGCCCTGAGAAATACCAGTTTGCAGAAGCTGTCTGCTACAGAGGAAGGGTAAACACAGGAGGCTCAGTCTGCAGCAGCTTTGATAAGGAAAGAGATGCCCCAAAACAACTACAAAATGTATTGAGCACTTCAGCCTCCCAGAGATAACTCAGGAGACTTCCAGAAATTATTGGATTACTTAAAGCGACTTGCTCCTTTGGTAATAGTGGTGATAACGACCACTTACTGTACCCCAGGTACGCCTTACATAAGTTTTGTCATTTCATAGAACAATTCTAGAAAGTGGGTATGATCAACCCCATCTTACAGATGAGAAAACGATGGCCTGGAGACTAGTCATTTGACTAAGATCATAGATCCTGAGTGTGGGAAGCAGGGCTGGAACCAGGTCTGCCTGACTCAGGGCTGGGTCTTCCCCACCATAGCTCCTGCCTTAACATGGAGTTCCTTCTACCTGCAGCAAGATGGGGCTGAAAAGGACTGTCTCTCAAACACTCTCTACTCCAAAGAGCCCGACATCTAGGTCTCTAATTCTAACTGTTTCAAATATGTCAACAGGCAGCCCAGTCACCAAATGAAATCCAATCCTGTGTATTTAGCCATTAACATTTTTAGGCCACAGACAATGCACACTCTTTAGATTCAGGGTGAGCTGGGTTGCCTGTTAGGTACAACTGGGCTCCAGAAAGGGCCAGAAGGCATGGCTGAGACATCCTTGGAGCCTGGCCATCTATGGAAGAAGAGCTTGGTCCTCTCATGAAGACCCTGTGGTTCTGGCCTTGCAAGTGGAGTGATTAAACTGGGGTGATCATCCTGGTTCTGGGGAAAGAGCCCAGCAGGGGCAGACATCATCTAGAGAAAAAACAGAAGGTCTAGATGGAAGGAAAGACCAACAGGGCACATCAAAGACCTCTCTGAATGTTGTAAAATCAGGAGCAAGATGCTTCCAAAATAACCACAAACTTTGAGCTTGTTACTCCTACTCCCCATAAAACTATACTTATATGATTTATACCTTATTTGAGGAATAATTAATAAAAGCATATATACCATTTCATTTTGCAATAAGAAAATTACAAATATGAACCAATCTTCTAACATTCGATGTTGTATAGCAAGCTGGAACCCTCTGAATACAGAATTCTGTTACATTTCAGCTTTTAATTTTTTAGAACATGAACACTGTTACATAAATCTCCATGAACATTCTACAGTCCCCCATAGATTGCTTAAAAAAACACAAAACTACTGAATTGAAACTCTGTCATATTCAACACAGCAAGTAAATAAATAAACAAAAAGTGTACCTTCCTCAAGAGATGATGCGAAATGCTTTTCCACTAAAAGGTTTGCTTTCTAAATTACCCTTCACAAAAGCTCCAGGCTCAAAGCTGGGAAGTCAGACACATCCACCTCCCTTCTGTTTGTACTTTCCAGAAACCTGAAGAAAATAATCAGATTCTCCCCACATGTAAGTGAATTCAAGAAACCAGATTTTCCAAATATGCTTTTTATCAACACACATGTTTTCTTAAAAATTAAACTTGTTTCTCATTTGCATGGTTCTGCACACAGACTATTTGGGGTTCCAGTAAAGTATTTACTCTTCACTTCCAAAGAGCTATGCTAGAACCTTACAACAGGACAGGCTCACTAAGAATGATACCAAGGCCCATGAGCAGCTCAAACTCAACCAGGAGGGCACTAGCACAAATCACTTCCCACGGCCCAATTTTCACTGAAAACACGGTATGATCAATGTCACTGTGCAAAGCTAAGTTGATTCTTTTTATTCGAGCTCTAGTCTGAAGCAATGGCAATCTTTCCTCTTGCTGCTCCAGAGACCTGGACACCCACCTCTGGCCCACAGAATGCCTGCCAGCTTTTGATCAATAAGTCCTGTGATCTTTAAAGCAGAGCAGAAGCCAATAACCCAGCCGATTCTTTCTCCAGTCATCAATCAGAGTTAGCCTGCAGCTGTCTTAAGCCCCAGCAGGAGATTGGATGTCTGCTGTGCATTTCCTGGAGAGAAGCAAGGAGAGGGCGTACAAAGTCAGTATCTGCAGAAGTCAGGTGAACTTGCGAGAGGCGTTGTTGGGAGGAATGGATTTCCAGAAGGAAATGAGTTTTCTCCCAGAGGTGGCAACCGAAATCCCAACTGAAATAGCCCATTGCCATGTGTTCCAGAGGAAGCACCCTCATCCCTGGACTTCAAGGCCAGGTGGTGAAGCCGAAAGGTCAATTTAAAGAGATACACACCCCCAGCCAGGACCAGAGCGGGTGGTTGAAACCCCAAGCCGCAAGTAATGACACCTCTTACTGTTTGTGCATCTAAACAAAACTTCTTGACCTTACAAATTCTCTTTGGCAACTTTTCATCTTGAATTAAAGTCCCGTAATGTTCTAAATTTTAAAACACCTTTGTAACGATAAATCTTTTTTGGGGAAGTAACTGGGAAGTTAAATGGGGAGATAATTTCCTTCTTCTCCTCACCAGCTAGAAGCAGCAGCATGGCTGACCACCGGGGTTTCTAAGCACAGCACACGGTACGACCCGGTTTCCTTGGCTAAGGCTGCCGACAGCAGGGCTGCAATTTTCCAAATGAGATTGGGCAGTGGTGGAGATTCGGACTCACTGGCTAATGGCATCTGTCAGCATAGAGAACTGAGTCCTGCTCACCTTCCAGTGACATCCACAGCATCTTCCACACACAGACTGCAAGTCTGACGAGCTGCAGGTGGCACGTCCATCTGGGCCACATAGGAGGGTTGGGGCCCCAGCCGTTGGGAAAGGGGCAACGTCAAGCCTGTCTGTTCCACAGTTGTCTTGATTTATCCAAGGTTGAGGGATTGGGGCCATCAGCTCTCCACAGCCCAGGCTCTGCCCACCGGCAGGGGCACCACTGACCCAGACCCTCGTATGGCAGCCCTGCCTCCCACCCAGACCCCATGCCTGAGAAAGCCTGTCTTCCCCAACAATTTTAAAGAAATCATTTAATATAGCTGCATCTCAATTTTCTAATCTGCTTTTGTAATCACAAGAAAGCCTCGTATACACAAAAGCCACCTGGCACCACTTCTTCCAGACTTTTCAGCCTATAACAGCATCTCCAAGAGCACTGGACGAGGAGTCAGAAGTCACATCTCCATGCGTATCACATCTCCATGCGTATCACCCATGCACATAACAAGCGCCTATTAAGCACCAGGGGCCAAAGGCATGAAGGTGAATAAACAAGACAGACCAGGGTCCCTGGCCTCAGGGGGTTTAATCAAGTCATTTTAGTGTCATTAACTGAAAGTAAAGGGCTTGGACAGGAAGCTCTTTCAAGTGCCTCCCAGCTTACCTATTCTCCGCTCTGCGTTGGTGCCAAGAGGGGATCTGAAGCATTCTGCAATGTTCTACTTCCCTGAACAGATGCTATTTTTACTCCACATACATTCATCTTGGGCTGCACATGTGTGACTTATAGCCATTCTGCCAAGCATAAACAACTCATTTTCATCCCCGTGTTTATTAGACTAAGTGGAGCCCTAATCTAGAAGGCCCACGGGCAGGCCCAGCGCAGGCTGCTTGGCACAGGGACCCTCCCAGCCTTATTCCTTTCACGTGGAGGAAATCTGGTTCCTTCAGATCAAAACTACAGAAAAACAGAAGCAGGGCTGCCAAGGCCTCCTCACATGCTGCCTGGGTTTGTTTATTTCTTCTTCATCAACTCACATCATTTCTGACACTGCATTTCAACTTCCAGGACACAGCTAGAGAGAAAAGCTTTTAAGAGGCACTGAAGTCCAGCCAACTTCTGATTAGCCACAGTAATGAAGGAAGGCAAGAGCACGTGGCCAAGGCGAGGGGGCTCTCGCCTCGGAGCATCGCTGGGCAGAGAAGCATTAGTGAGCAAGTGAAATCTGCCCCTGCCAGCCCTCCTCCTCCCCACCACCCATTCCTCTCAGATAACACTTCAGGAAAGCACGTGGCTGGCTGGAGTTTTACCTTCTGGGGGTTCCCAGTGGCACCACATCCAGCAGAAAGACGGCTACAGTCCCCACCCTCCACTTGTACAGGGAAACATCAGCCCTTGAATCAATGGGGGCGGAGGGGGAGATAGGTTTTTATAAGAATGACACAAACCGAAGTTATGATTAATTGCACTTATTGGTGGTTAAGGATTTTAACAGCACATCTTAATAGTTTTCTTTCTTTCTTTCTTTTATTTTTTTTAAATCAGAGCTAAGTTCACAAATACGAGGCAGTGCTTTATGCAGTCCAGAGGGAGATGCTGGAGACTGGAAAGCAATCAGACATGAGCGAGTCTGTGTGAATGATGATGGGTCTGGAACAGACTGGGCCCAGAAACAAACCAACAGGAGACAGCGATGTGCATAGCTGATGCCTCTGACCTTTCGGATCACAGGCCTAGACTCTCCAGAAGTCGCTCAACACTTTGCCTCTGGCTGTTTCTGACATACAAAGTGCCTTCCACCCACCTGTCTCCAGTCACCCCCAGCTCCCACCTCCCTTGCCCTGCCCTTGATTACTTTTCTCCCTTCATAATGCTCCGGGGAATGGTGCCCGCTGCTGGCTGGTCCAGGGAGCTATCCACTCAACACACTTCCTCTCTCTCTTCTCTTGGAGGACACTTTATCATTCACTTCCTCCTCCTCTTTGCTTCGTTCCTTCTAATTATGATCACTGAGGACTTAATTTGGAAAAAAAAAAAAAAAGTCCGGAGACCGAATTCCAGAGCCCCCTTCCCTACTGGCAAGACCTAAGGCAAGTGGAACCTTTCCGTGCTGTCCTCTCTTCTCTGTAAACGTGGGTAGAAATACCTGCCTACCCAGCAGGGCTCTTACGAGGCAGCAGAAAGGAACATGCGCTGTGAACAAACGGAAGGCACAGCTCTTGCCATTCTGTGAACTCCCCACCACATGGCTTTAACACTTTGCCTGTGGCACAGCTCAAAGGAATTTGATGACCACCACTCGCCAAATAAATTGCATCAACAACAGATGACAGCAAGCCTCCCTCAGAAGTGAGACAGCACCCCAGCTTGCAGAGGGCTCTCTGGTCTGGCGGGTTTCTTCCTTTCGGGGGTGAATGCATGTTCTTGAGTAAGTGGCAGAGTGGTATGGCAGGACCAACAGCAATCTCTGTAAGCCCCTCGCTCTCCATTAGGGCAGGAGCAACTCCAGGCTCCTGACCCGCAGTGCATAACCGATCCCTGTGCCTCCCCAAGCCTCCCTGGTGCTATGGAAATCTGTTCCAGGTTTACCAAGAAGGAAGTGGCCTGCCCAACCCCCCTGAGGCTCTGCTCGGCTGCAACCCCAAAGGCCATCTCACTGTGATAAAGATCTCAAAGGAGCTAATGAAGTTATCTCCTCTGCCTTTTATTCCGCGGTAACAACCACAAAATTAGATGAAATGACCTCCTGATCCTCTCATTTAAGGCCGGTTTTATTACCTGCAACCCCAATTCCCTGTCTTTTAAGCGGATACGAGACCCTGAAGACCCGCAGGCCAATGGGATTAGTAATTGCAGGCTTCTCCCTCCAGGCTGGTTCCAGGCGGGTCCCCAGAGGGCGCTTCTCCTTCCCCGGGTGGGGTCACAGTCAGTTCAATCTTCATGCTTCAGAGGCGTCCCTTTGAACAAGATCAAATGTTTCCCCACCCAGCCCAGTGCTCCGCTCAAAGGAGCAGCAGCCCCTTCTCATTCCGAGCATTAATGTCAGCCCAGCCAGAAAGCAAGCCAACGGAGGTCACCGATTAATTGTCCGCCAGCCAGGCTGCACCCAGGCCCTCCCACCAGCACCTTGGGAGGGCTGGACACCCTCATAAAAAGTCACTGCACTTTGAACCCCGGAACAAGGGGAATGGGAGCTGTTTCCCCAGCCTGCTGGGAGCGCTGGCTGTTTGTTTTCTTTTGCAGGTTGTCACCAGCAAGGGTGGGAGGCTTCTCTGTGGCAACGCCAGGCAGGCAGAGAGAATGCGGCGAGATGAGCACGGGACTGCCCACCAGGAAATAAAGGGGAGGAACGATAAGCGCCGGTGGGGTGGTGGCGTCGGTCTAAAGGGAGCTGGCTTCCTTCAGCTTTCAAGAGGAACCTGAGAGAACAGAATTCTGGGAGCCTCGGGAACTCCTCCAGGTCAGGAAGGCCCGAGAGAAAAGGAATCATTTAAAATGAAGGGTATTTGCTCATTGTCATGAAAAGAAGCGGAAGAGGAAGCTTTTTTTCACTCTCTTCAGCCTATTTGGAGAAGTTACTTATTCGCTAGTCATCCAATGGCTTCCTTCCAACCCAGGCCCATAATTGTAAAAAGATGCAAAGGGTTAGAAAACAGTCCTTTCTTTACTGAAAGAGGACACGAGGGGGACCACAGCAACACCTCCAAACCTTCCGTAAAGCGAAAGTCAAAGACATTCCCTTTAAAGCCAGCTTTTCCTAGAAAGAGGAACTTGAAGGGTTTCTTTCAAATCAATAAAACACAGTGTATGGGACACACCAGCCAGCCAATCACATTATGCATTGACTCTGCTCCCGAAACGCTGCAAACGCCTCCCAGAGATGTCAATATCTGGGGGCAACTTCACAGGCCTATTCTGGAGACTTTACTTCTGTAAGAAGAAAAGAGAAAGGTTTCCCTAAAAACACCAAATACACCATGTGATATGTACCCTTTCTTTCTTCCTTCCTTCCTTTCTTCCTTCTTTCCTTTCTTTACACATTTTATTGATTTTTTTACAGAGAGGAAGGGAGAGGGATAGAGAGTTTGAAACATGGATGATAGAGAGACATCAATCAGCTGCCTCCTGCACGCCCCCTACTGGGGATGTGCCTGCAACCAAGGTACATGCCCTTGACCGGAATCAAACCTGGGACCCTTCAGTCCGCAGACCAACACTCTATCCATTGAGCCAAACCAGTTTGGGCTCTTTCTTTCCTTCCTTCCTTCTTTCCTTCCTTCCTTCCTTCCTTCCTTCCTTCCTTCCTTCCTTCCTTCCTTCCTCCCT
>JAAGEH010002531.1:39434448-39445458 GCA_011751065.1 Lasiurus cinereus | reverse complement strand
GTGTGTGTGTGTGTGTGTGTGTGTGTGTGTGTCACCAACTGTAGTCTGCATTTCAGCAATAACGGAAATCACCAGTCAGAGATCAGTATATTAAATGGCACTGGAGTCTGAGACCAGTGCTGTGTCCACTAGTTGCCTTTGCTCTGATGGTTCTCAAATGTCTAACCTGGACACAAGGGGCCCATACGGGACAGTGTCTTTGGACGAAAGACAGCACTCCAAAACAGCTAAATCACATACCCATCCCGATACACAGTCCCACCGCTGAGACACTAGCAGCCCCATCTTTAGAAGAGTGACCATTTCACTGCGTGAAAGAAGGGCACCATCTTAGAAGTCCAAAACACAAACTCTAGAAGCTCTAAGGAAATTCAGGAATATCGCTTCGTGACCTATCTAGGATGATGTGGGGTCATCAGGACTCCACTACACAGCTGTGTGCCATGTGCTGAGTGCACGTCTGTGGGTGAGCACCCTGGGTGGAGGGGAACCAGCTTGAGGAGCTGACCTGACTCATTCTCCCCACCTGACTGGAACTGTATTCTAAAAGAGGAGGCACCGTGCCAGAGCTCTCCTAGAGGCTCCGCCAGTTGCTAATTCCTGTTCCTTGGTAAGCAGTCCCCTTGTGTTCGGCAGTGTACAGACCAGACAGGCAACCACCTCCCTGCATTCAGTTTCTGCACAGATGGTGCAACCTCAGATAGTGAGCAACACCTCAAATTCCAAAACCCACCACAAAGCTCAAGCACACTCATATTTTAACATCTGGGCTTTTAAATTGCAATTCATTCTCTTCGTTTATTTATCAAGTGTGACCAGCAAACTGACTCCATGGAGACTGGAAATTCCTGGGGAAAGCTCAAGTCCTTGCTCCGTGGGAGCCCTAGGGCACTTGGAGAACATGAGCAGCTCAGCTGAGAGTCCAATCTGCCTTGTCTCTCATGAGTGCTCCTGCCAGCACCTGCATGACTGGGTCTGCACCGGGCAGAAGAACATGTGGTCATGTGACTGCTTTCACCTGGGACCTGTTGGCGGGTCCTCGACGAGGCTGTGGAAAGCACATGCAGAAACCAAAAGACAGCTTCTCTCTCTTTGCTCTAGTGCTGTACGCACCTGAACCAAGCCACTAGGAAGGCTCAATAACAAGCAGTGTTCATGGAAAAACAGGGTAAGAAAGCAGGAGCAAAACCTCAAGACCAAGTTCTCCTAGGTCAAAGTCTTTGGTTAGACTTAAGTGCCCTCCCTCCCCTGGCTGCCAGGAACTCAGGCACCCACCAGTTTCTGAAACGGACCCAGGACCCTTCTGGCTCCAACATTCCAGTGAAACACCACCCGGGGGGGGGGGGGGGGTGTACTGTATTTTCTGGCATATAAGATGACTTTTTAACCCAGGAAAATCTTCTCAAAAGTCGAGGCTCGTCTTATAAGCCGGGTGTCATAGGGTATATCCCAAACTCTCTATTTTAACTGGAAAAGTTGGGGGTCGTCTTATCCGCCCAGTCATCTTATACCCCGGAAAATACGGTCACTAGACCCAAGCCACAGAATGAAGCAAAATGGTGTCAAGCCAATCGGCACACCTCACAAAGAACCCCACGTACTAAGAAGTACTATGGGGAAAACGGAAATGTATTCATTTAAAGGGTTTTTGTTAAAATTACTTAAACCTAAACTGTGTTTTAAAACAAATGCTCAAGCCACTCAGAAATGCTTTTATTTCCTCGGGGTTGTTAACTGGGAACATCTACTGCTTGCTCCCTGACTGCCTATGCCTTTAGGTCCACGCTCACTCCTCGGGCGGACCAGCTCCCAGGGTCTGGCCGGCAGATGTCTGTCCCAGGGCAGCCAAGAGGGCTGGGTGCTCAGGGCCTCAGGTTGTCACTGACCACAGGACCGATCCCTCCCAGCATCCCTTACCACTCAAGAGGAAAACAATGGCCCCACGACTCCTGACAACCTTTTCAATAGGAGTAAGAATCCCAGCGCCTATTGACTGACTATA
Source organism: Lasiurus cinereus (assembly GCA_011751065.1). Taxonomy (NCBI): domain Eukaryota; kingdom Metazoa; phylum Chordata; class Mammalia; order Chiroptera; family Vespertilionidae; genus Lasiurus; species Lasiurus cinereus. The sequence continues at coordinate 39,443,456 of JAAGEH010002531.1, read as the reverse complement.
TTATGATAAATTCTCAATTAAGCGTGGTAATGTGAGCAAACAGCCATGTAATTAATCCAAAAAGGCACTCTAAAAATCATTTCACGGGTTTAGGAATACATTATGATTTTTTTTTTTTTGGTACCACAGTTCAGTTTACTGGGGCATTTCCCCCCTCAGACTAACATTTATTCATTTATTGAAAGTCTGTTCCATGCCAGCCGCCATGGTAGGTGAGAGCTGGCAGCAAAAAGAACGCACGGACGAGAGGAAAGAGTGTGCATGCACAAACCAGCTCGGAAAGCTCACCACGGCCAGCGCAGCCTGTGGTGTGAGCAGAGAGTGGACAGTTTGACAAATAGCAAGCGAAACTGGGGCAAGGTCTTCACTGCGGAAAAGGATTCGAACGCAGCTATTCAGATGGCGGGGAGAGGGTGCCCAGCACAAAGGAAGAGCAGTGGGTGACAAGAAAGCCAGCCATGCCCAGGAGAAAGCCAGCCGGATAAACCTCTTCACCCGGTAACTGCCCCCAAGGGCAGGGACCGCCTTACCTGTTCCTGAGAGGGGTTGCTGCCCTACACTTCAGCATTTCCTTTTAAATGCATGAGAACGTTGGGTGTTCCCACAACCAACCCGAGCAGGCGGAGGTCCCGGAGCCAACCCTTACCTGTCGAGAAGGAGCTGCTTAAGGAGAGGCACAGCTGGTGCCAGCCGCGAACTCAAGCGTCTGCTTCCCAGCTCACCTGCAAAACAACAGGAAAGGGCCAGTTGTTAACGTGGAGCGGCCAGTCGTCTAACAGTCCCAGCGGAGAGCCGCAGACCGTGTCTCGGGCTCTTTGGTCTCAGAGCAGAAAACTGGCCGGGTTAAGGGCCTGGGCCAAAGAGCCCGGGGCGAGAATGCTCAGGCTGTAACTCAGCAGCGGGTGATGGAGCCAGGCCCTTCCACTCCACCTGCGCCCACTTCCTCCCTGCAAGGCCCTCCTCACATGAATGAGTGCTTCAGAGGCTTCCAGCTGACAGAAGCCACGCCACGCCCGCAGTCACATGAATGGGACGGTCCCTGCTCCAAGGAGCTGACCGTCCAGGAGACAGAGGTGAAGAGGGGGAAGCAGGCCTGGAGGCTGCTGCCAGGAGCCGAGGCGAGGAAAATGCAGGTCAAGAGCCAGGAGCCTTTGGAGAGGCCAGAGGCAGCTGAGAGCTCCTGGAAGCTGTAGGTGAGCGCGTGGCTAGAGAGAGAAGCGTGCGCGGAGGCACACTTTCTAAGGGCCTCAGGGTCTCAGAAGAGCACAACCTCATCCTCAAAATTGACTGGGAAAAGCCTTTCGGGGAGGAAGGAAGGGTTCTGCCGCTGGCCAAGTCCCCCTACTAAGCAGGACAGAAACAGGATCATTTCCCGAGCTTCTCTCTCCAAATGAAACAGACGAAAAGAAAGAGTAAAATAATCCCAAGTGCAATGATGGTGTTTCATATATAAATCACCCGGCTTTTCAGAGCAACTGGGCAAGTGTATGTGATATGGCTACGTTAGAAGTATGACAGAGGCATCAAGGATACTAAAGTCCCTACTACACACACTCCCACACAGTCACACACAGTCACACACACACTCACACACACTCACACACACACACAGTCACACCCACATACACACCCACATATACAGTCACACACACAGTCACACACAGTCACACATACAGCCACACTCACACACATAGTCACACACAGTCACACAGTCACAACATTCACACACACACAGTCACACACACATATACAGTCACACACACAGCCATACTCACACACACTCACTCACACACAGTCACACATACAGTCACACTCACACACATAGTCACATACAGTCACAGTCACTCACAGTCACACACACTCATACAGTCACACACACATACAGTCACACACACTCACACACACACACTCACACACACACTCACACAGTGAATGAGAGTCAGTACTGCCTAGCGTCCTCCCAGTACCCTGGGATCTTCATGAGCTGCCCCAGCCCCTGCTGGCTCTCTGGGCCCTGCACCCAGGCCCGCACTCCTTGCACAGTGCCCATCACCTCATCAAAGTCACACCCTTAGCAAACTGATCAGACACACAGTTTATGAAATGACTAGTAGCCCTGCACATGAATCCATGCGCCAATAGCCTGCCAGTAGCTCGCTGTCACCCTCTAGTAGCTCTCTGCCCACTGCCTCGCCCTACTGTGGCTCCCCCAGACCCCCTCACCTCCCTCATAGCTTGCTGCCCTGTCCTTTCTTTAGCTCTCCACCTGCTTATAGCTCACTGCCCCACTCCCCTGCTGATCCATGATCCGGTCATTATGCAGTCGGTCATTACGCTTCACGGTAACAACCATTTGCATATTACATCTTTATTATATAGATTCCTGTTAAGGTATAAATAATTATATTACCTGTCCTATGGATGCTTACATGTTGACTATGATGTTTAAAGAGAATCGTTTCACACAGGTTCCTCTAATGGTAGCCTTTAGGCACAGCTGTCAGTGAATTCCACCTTTTAGGGCAGGAACCTTTCCTATGCCCTCCAATGCCATCACACTGATCATTTCCCTCTTCCCGTTTTATAAGCTGACTCTGCCCTTATCAAGGAGTGAGGGTGGGGAGGCCTGAGGTGGATCCTGCATTTGTAGAAACATTGATACAATGAGGTGGAAAGTCCAACCCCTCAATCTGTCAACTCAACCTGGATCAGCATCAAACTGCCCGTGGAGGGTGAGGGGCCCTTCATCCATCTCTGTCAGCATTTATGTACTTAGGAAAGGGATGTGCGTTATCCCCAGGGTCGGAACCAAAGTAGGGGAGAAAGTGGGGAAAGTCAGCCTCAAGACATTCCCAAGACCTCTGCAGAGCCCCAAAGCTCACAGCCCAGTTTTTTTTTTTTCCAAGAAACCCGGAAAGCAGTTAATAATCAGTGTCTGTAAAACCTTCCTAAAAATAACAGCCTCAGAAACTGACTTTTTGCACTGCTGACAAAGGACTCTCTGAGTTGTCCCATCCGAGCAAGATAAGAGCCTCTCAGTGAGAACAGAAGTGTGCGTCAAGATGAAGATGGAAGTGGGGCCCGTGGGTGGAAGCCAGCCTTCGCCACCAAGTATCCGAGAGGCCAAGAAAGGAACAGGGAAGGGCGCCCCTCCCACCTGCCCCGGGGCTCAGATGGGTGGGTTTCTAAAGCATGTTCCTCTAACCTGGTGTTTCTAACATCTGCCCGATTAGAAACATCTAGATACTGTACTTTGTTTAAAAAATACAGACTCTGGGGACCCAGAAAGGCTTAGAAAGTGAAACTGCAGGGGTGGGGTCTGGGAGTGCATGTCCAGCCAGCACCCCAGCAGAGTGTCAGGCGAGTTTTAGAAAAAAATGCTCTAAATGAAACAATAGGTAACTTTTTAAAAACTTGGTAATTGCAGAACTTCAAAGTGCTAGGGTGTATGAGAAAAAATGCAGGCTTAATTGGAGGAAGTGAGAGTCTTTTTTATTTAGTTAAATATGGAATATAATCAACATGTAATGAGGAAATCAATGTAACTAAAGCTTAGCAAAACAAAACCTCTCCCTTCAACGACATCCTGCCTGGAATACCCTCCACCACCTCCCGCCCTGCAGAGCTGCTACTCCTGACAGCGGGCACAACGGGCACAGAGGCACAGCCCGAATGGAAGGGACAGGGCAGACAGCCTGCAGGCTCCTCTCATTAGAGAGCAGCCCTAAGGAGCAGGTAACCAATTCTCTGTCAGACCCTACAGGAGCCTTCCTGATCTCAGCCTTTTCAGCGTCAGCCACCAGGTGGTGATTCCACAGTCCTGTCCGCTGCTGGGCATGATGTGAGGCCCTGCTCCTCAGGTTCCACAGGACCAGCAGCATCAGCATCAGGGAGAGCTGGTTAGAATTTCAGAGCCCCAGGCCCCACCCAGCCTGCTGAATCAGTCTGCACTTTCAAAAGATTCCAGCTAAATCTTTTGCACATCCAAGTTTGAAGAGCCTGCTTTAAAGCATGGAGAGTGCCACACTTTACCCCCACCTGTGGGACAGGCAGGCCATCAGCCGCCTACTTATGCTCCAGACTCTAAGAGGTCATCTTCCCTCACGTCTTGTCAGTCTCGGTCTGTCTTCAGGCCAAGGCTAAATCACCAGCAGCAGAGCCCAGGGACCAGCTCACGATCCACAGCCCAACTCCTCTGGCTCTTCCATTTGCCTCCCTTAGAAGGCGGGAGCAGGGACCCAGGACCATAAATCAGTGGAGACAATCCAAAGTCAAACAATACCGTGGAATGCTGGCCCTCTTGGTTCCAGCACATTGTTAATGAGGTCGAGGTCACGGGTACGATTAGCTTCCTCTGTATCTTGGCACAGACCCCAGCCCTCTGCCCTCCAGCTGCCTACAAAGGCTGATGCATGATGCACCCTTGGTTACTAAGAGGACTCAAGCAATGACGAGGGGAGGCTGAACAGAGAAGCACCAGGCAGTGACTCAAAGCACTGGAGTGACTGGTGAGCAGAGAGTATGAGGCACAGCACGCAGATGACGCGTCAGAATTCAACGTTAGCCTGACAGGCTGAAACACCGTAACAGAATGCGAAAGCTGAAACTTCACCTGAAGAAATGGAAAGTCTCCTGGCCAAGATTTTAAAAACTAAATACAAAATAGATAATAAGCTACAGGAAATCTAACCTGATGGCAATTCTTGTTTAAAAATGTTTTAAAAGTTTTTAAAGACATGTAAATTATGTTGACTATGTAGTTGCTAAGAAAGCTGACATACTCTTAGTGTCCCTGAGTCTAGCTTGCAGACCACGAGAGCAGTGGTCCCCGTAGCATAACTCATCAGACCACCCTGAAGAGTTTAGCAGCCACCTCTCCACACCGGTACATTCACTAGTTTGTCACACCTTTTCATCACCACGGGGGCTCATATCATTCAGTGTGGCCACTCATGGCTACAGCTCTTTTTGGCTTGGATTATAGCTTAAGCATTCCACACATCAGCTTAGCTCCCTCTGATGCTGTCCCCTCCTACCCCCCCCTTTTTTTAACTAACCCAAGAACTATATACCTAAGCACAAAGTAAAAAATACACGTAAACAGACAACTTAAGCATACTCATTTACCAAAAAGATTCAGATAAAAAATGACCTGCAGTCACCTGTTTAAGCCGGCACACCATGCTACATATTACAGCAGGAGCCCATGCAGAATCAGTAATTAGGCTGGTAAATTATAAGCTTCCACTACAGAGGAACCCTGAAAAGACTACTCTAAGAATGAGCAAATGACAGAGTACGTATCTGTTGAGACATACTTCTCTATGTAGAACCATCTTCTAGGAATAGACAGCCATTTAAAAAAAAATGGATGTGATTTTAGATTGTTTTTAAAGTTGGGAGCCATGTTTTTCTAACGTGTATACTTCATATACAAATGGTCAGTCGTTTACTTTAAGAAAGAAGATTGCTCACTGGTAGGTTTGTAATTCCAAGACTATCCAGGTTATTTTTAATTTCAGAAGTTTTGATCCCTTCGAAAGATTCATAAATGTCTCATCACTATGTGGTATACCTGAAACTAATACAATATTGCATGTCAACTGTAATTAAAAAGTAAATTAAAAAAACAACAACAAATAAAATGCAAAAAGAAAAAAAAGAAATAGAAATTTTGATCCCTATGGACAAAAGAAAAAAAATTTCAAGAGGTTAATTTGTCCCAAATAAGTGTGTGCCGTGTACCACTTATCTGAAGATGAAATGAGGCTGCTGTCTATGCAGTTACAGCCACCCTTAAATTACTGGCTAAATGCCTCAAAACTGGAAAACAACATATGAAATTCAGCCTGCCCCGGGAGAAAGGAAGCTTGAACTCCAGGTGCCCCTGACAACACGGCTGGATGTGGAAAGAAAGAAAATGCTGAACAATAGACTGGGTAGAGGAAAGAGAGCCCCTCTAATCTCCCGGGCATGCAGAGAAGTCGTGCTAAAGGGCTATTTAAGACCTCACTGCTAGTTTCCCGAGTTCTGCTGAGCACAAACAATTTTTAAAAAGAAAGAAACTACCATGTCAGTATAGTGCATACTTAATTCAGTACTTCTTACCAATCAGATTTAATTCAGTACTTATCAACCAAACGGATGTTTGCTCCTTCAGATACAGAAATGAAACACATCCCAGATCACACTGACGATGTTTATGAAAATGTACAAAGCTCATCCACTGCAAGAAGTGGATTCTTCCCCATTGTGCGGAGGAAGCTGCTCCACTCTGGCTATGGGGCACAGCACCCAGTCCTGGTTCCAGTCCCCCAGCCTTCCAGAATTAGTAACTAGTCATCTAAACAGGAATTTCCATTTCTTTTCAAGACAGAGAACTGTTGCATAATGCACGTACCACCGATGTTAGATGATGTACAGTGTTATCTCACACACACACACACAACCACCAATAACAGTTTTGTTCTGATTTTAAAAGTAGCATGCTACTTAATGAAATTCTGAAAAAAAGAAAATAAGAAAACAGTCACCTGTGACCCCACTAGTCCAAGATAACCAATTAAAATTTTAGTCTACATTCTTCCAGTCTGTCTGTGACTACCAGTGTGCCCTTTAAAGGCACCCTGGTTAGAAAGGCATGGGTGAGGTGAGGCTGGTTACATAGACTGACAATGATTGATACTCCCTACTGGCCTTCCCTTCAACCCACAGCAGTAAGAGGAATAATGGTCTGGTTGTGCACAAATCAAATACTACCGCCTGCAATTCAACAAGCGTTCATTGGGGTCTACTTTGCACTCTTTTATTTATCCCACAAATGAATGAAATTTAAATTAACAGCAATAGCCCCCGAGGGCCATATGGTAACTTCAAATAAAAAGGCGGATAAGCCTTGCCCCTTGTGGACATGAAAACAAAAGTCAGGCCGCCTAGTACAAGCTCTCAAGGTTCCTGGTGAGAGCCCTTTTTTGTGGTGTGCACACGGTTGCCTTCTTGCTGTCTTCACATAAGAGACCAGGCAACATCGGCCATCCTCTCTGAGGTGGAAAATTAATGTTGGGGAGAAAGAAGTGTTGAGCAGTTGTAGATAAAGACATGAGAACCACAAATACGTGAGCAGCTACCCACCTGCCATCCAAGGGTCCCCAAGAGTCTGTGCACTCTCAGGATCAGAAAGATTCAATCCACAACCAAATGTTCTTAGTTCCACAAAGAGGGAGTGCTTTAAAAAGCCACATACTAACTGTTATAACACCTCGCTTCTCACATCAGCCTGCGTGGCAAATACTGTATTACGTTATGCAACCAACACCTTATTGAACTATTCTCTTCATAAGAAAGACACAAGAAAAGAACTGCTTTTGATACTAATGTCACCTCACTCAGTATTCAACATTGTGATGACCCTGCTGAAACCCTCAATGCTCTTCATTCAGATACTACTCTAACTGGGTACAGAGTTTAGCACTTATTATTTTAGAAACCACGTCAAGAGTTTTAAAAGTTAGTTTGTTTGCACTGACCTAAATAGAACCTCAAATGTTCAGCCTCCCTAAACACTTTGGAAGCCTTATTTAATTTTGACTGGAAACATTTTAAGTGTCCGTAATGCCACTTTAATTGTGGCAATAAGTCAAAAGCAGAACAAACCCACATGAAGAAAAAGTCAAAATACACTGAGGTTCTCCTTCCTTGCCTGTCAAATCAAGATCAAAGTTAGGTGTTTCTCTTGACCTAGCTGGCGGTCATACAGTTAAAGAAAGCATGTAGATGACATACCTGTTTGGCCATGTTTAGTATTTTACAAATGCACACAAAACTAGTTTACATTCTCTGCAAGTGAAGGCCATCTTACAAGGGGGAGGTCAAAGGTGACTGTTTTCTTAAATACAACATATACCCCCAGGTTAATCAGCGCAGGCTGCTATAGCAAAATACCATAGACTGGGGGACTTACACAACAGACATTTATTTTTCACTCTTCTGAGGCTGGCAGTCCCAGATCAAGGTGTCAGATGCAGTTCCAGGTGAGGGACCTCTTCCTGGTGGGTAGTGGGCCAGCCACCTTCTCACCATGGCCAAGGGAATGCCCTGGTCTCTCTTCCTTCTCTCTTGTGAGGACACTCATCCCATCGTGGGGGCTTGACCTTCGTAACCTCATCTAAATCTAATTACCTCCCAAAGGGCCACCTCCAAACACACTGGGGATTAGGGCTTCATCCAGCACATGACTTTTGGAAGAACACAAACATCTATATGTATAAAAGCCTATGTGATGGGTCAACCAGTCAGTATGATGCACACTGACCACCAGGAGGCAGATGCTCAACGCAGGAGTTGCTCCTGGTGGTCAATGTGCTCCCACAGCCAATCTCCCATGGCCGGCCAACTTCCTGCAGCCTGTCCCCAGGGCCAGCCCCAGTAGGCCCCTGATTGGGACTGGGCAAGAGGGCCTGATCAGCCCTGATCACCAGCCAGGCTGAGAGACACCCCCCCCACCCCCACCCCCACTGTGCACAAATACATGCACCAGGCCTCTAGTTCTAGTCATAATATATGTGTGTGTCCTGGGGTATGGGTTGGTGAGTACCAATTTTATCAGTTTACATCCCAGCTGTTTAAATATGTTCAAAGCCATTCTATACACATTCCTTGTAACTATCTCAGTTCAAGAGAGCATAAACAGATCTCACAAAGTTTACAAACTAACACCAGTAAGAGCCTGGTCATTTAAGGTCAAGGTCAGGAGCCTGTTGTCCCCAGTCAGGCCTGTTGAAAAGATGAAAGAAAATAAATTCAGTTGCAAGGACACAGAAGACTTTCACCCTGAGCACTATTTAGTAAATCTTGACAAAACCAGGCAACCACTTGCCACTGCTGTGAAGATAATTCCATCTTTCATCTCTATCTCCAGGCCTCTCTTCCTGCCTGTGTAGCCAATTCTGCCAGGCATGTCTGTCTCTCTCTCTCTCTCTCTCTCTCTCTCTCTCTCTCTCTCTCTCTCT
>JAAGEH010002531.1:39411664-39434438 GCA_011751065.1 Lasiurus cinereus | reverse complement strand
TCTCTCTCTCTCTCTCTCTCTCTCTCTCTCTCTCTCTCTCTCTCTCTCTCTCTGTTTCTCTGGCTCTCAGTTCAGTTTTGGATTCAACTTAACTCACTACTCCTTGTCATCTCTCCAAACCAAGGTTCCCCACAGCTGCTTACCTCAGTGAATGGCGCCATGACCCATAGCAGTCACCCTGGACTCCCCTTCTTCCTACGTGCCCAGCCCTGGAGATGGCCAAGGAAGTATGGGGAGTCTCTCCAGGTCTGCCCCACTCCTCACTCCCCCACCAAAGCCCTCAGGATTCCTACACCAGCCTCCAACTTCACCCTCTGTCCCCTGCCCTGGCCACCTTGTCACCTAGCCCACCTCTGGCCACTGAGTTCTTCCTAAAGCACAACATGACCACATCATTCACCTGCTGCGAATTCTCCATCTTCCACACAGCTTTTGAGATAAAGTTCCTACTCCCCAGCTCAGTACCCAAGACCCTACAACCTCTGGTACCTCCCTTACAACCATGCCTCCAGTCCAAGCCACTACCAGTGAGTGCCCTCTACCTCAGACCCTTTCAGGCCTTCTAGACTCCAATTATATGCATTATTGTATCAGGCATTCTGTGATTTTAAAAGTAGTGAAAAACAGAAACAAAACCTTAAAGGTCCATGAAGAACCAAGTTTGCACACTCCTTTACTCTTTCAGTCATGCCTTCTACCACACGAGAGCAGCATCATATATTGCAAAGGCCAGACCAGACTCTTCCCTGGACACAGGTTTTCTAAGTTGATGATAAGATCTGACTTCTGATTCCTTCTTTGCCTTGCTAAGTCTGAGAAGTCTCATCTCTGAGAAAAACTGCTGCTTGCTTTCATGGCACATTGGCTGGTGGTTCTAGTCAGCCACTACTCACAGACTGGACACATACTTTTTTAAAAATATATTTTTCATTGATTTCAGAGAGGAAGGGAGAAGGAGAGAAAGATAGAAACATCAATGAGAGAGAACCATTGATCGGCTCTCTCCTGCACGCCTCCCACTGGGGATTGAGCCCACAATCCGGGCATGTGCCCTTGACCAGAATCGAACCCTGAACTCCTGGTTCATAGATCGACGCTCAACCACTGAGCCATGGACACATACTTTTATTTATTTATTTAAATATATTTTTATTCATTTCAGAGAGGAAGGGAGAAAGAGAGAGAAACATCCATGATGAGAGTGAGAACCATTGATTGGCTGCCTCCTGCATGCCCCCCACTGGGGATTGAGCCCACAACTCAGGCCTGTGTCCTTGACAGGAATCGAACCTTGGACCCCTCAGTCCGCAGGCTGACTGACACTCTATCCACTGAGCCAAACCAGCTAAGGCTGGACACATACTTTTATAAAGCACAAGGAGAAATAGGCTCCCCTGTGTCCCTTATCCCCATGGAGGACACAGAGGACTGGCTGCTCCTGCCATCTCCCCTCCCCTATTCCTCTCCCTCCCTCACCCCCCCACCCCGCCCCATTGCTCCCCTGTAATCAGGATAGCTTGTGGGAGAGAAGTACACCCAGCAGGCTGCTCTCCAGGGGCAGGCTCTTCTGAATCCAAAAGGGAGCTTCCAGGGTTTGTGGAGGTCCTTTGCTTCCGCAACTAAAATGTGTGCTCTGTGAGAGGAGAGGCTGGCTCTTAGTTCTTGCTGTGTTACCAGAAGCCAGAACAGAGCTTAGCCCCTGGGAGAGGCTCCAGGGGTATTTGCTGAAGGACCAGATAAAAGAATGGATGACTGAGCAAACAGGCATTTCTCCCAAATTAGAAAGACAATATACAGCATAGTTGCCCAGCTCAAAATATACTGTTTTGCAAAGAATGTCTTTTGTTTACTCTGCTCTTAGGTTCAACCTTAGTAAAGAACCGGAACAATGTATCATTAACCTCAAGAGATACTTTAAAGTTGCTCTCTGGAATAAATTCTGCAGATTAGATATTGACTTACTATTTGTATCTTTCTAAGAGAAGTAAGCACTGAGTACAAACATTGCTTTTAAGATTCCCAAGAGAGGCACTCACAATGTCCATCACCAAAGTGGGGTTTTTTTTTGTGGGGGGGGGGCGGGGGAGGAGGTGTTTGTTTGTTTGCCTCCAATACAATTTGGATATTGACTTCGGTGGACCCTGGAACCTGAGAATTTGCCATTGCAAGAGGGCAGTGAAGTCTGGAATTGCAAGCCACACCTGTGCTCTGATCCTCAGATCCACACAGAGCCTGCACTGCACACTCCCTGGGATCGGAGTTCCAGAAAACACTGACCAGAATGGGCCAAAGGACGCAGCCTGTAAGTTCTAGAAAGCCCCTGGTGTGGACTGCCAAGGGGCATGGGTACAGCTTCAACTCAGGGTCTGTTGTAAGCACCAGTTGCTCGCTCTAAAATCAAGTGTCCTTACATTCCACCTCTTGGAAAGGCACTGCTTTTTCAGGCTGTTTGAAGTACTTGACAACCATCATTAACATTTCTGAGTACTTGGCCCAAGACACCAGCCCAAGTCATAATCACAGTTAACCTTCAAGGTGATTCCTTCACTTGAACTCTTATCACTACCATTTTACAAACACAAACATCAAGGCTGCAATTAAATAACGCTCTCATGGCACTCTGGGGACGCAACCGTCTCGATTTGGGTGTCCTATTTTTAGTCTCCTACTTTGTTAATTCTTTGCAATAAAAAAGTTGAGAAGCTGTATATATATACATACACTGCTCATTAAAAATATGTACATATATATATGTGTGTGTGTGTGTATATATATATTGTTTTCCTGTCTCTACATGGACTTCTCCTTCCTGCCTTGCCCAAACACTATATTCTGTAAAGTCCTTTTAATTCATCAATCCACACATCTCTGTAGGCAGATGCCATCAATTCTGGGCCCATCACATGGGTGAGCAGTCTACATTTCACCAGAAGGCATCGCGTTGCTCTCATCCACAACTTTCCTTGTTCCTTCCTATTGACAAATTACTGATTTATATATCACAACTCAAATCATATTCAAGTATGTTTATCTGCAATGTAATTATTCTTCCTAATTGGACCCTCAGAAGACAGATGATCCCTGCTCCCCACCCCTGCGTCATCTCTAGTAATAGGCACTGTCTTCTTTTTTAGTATAAAATGTTTGCTGCACCCTTTGCAAACCACAGCCAGCCACACACCTGCTCTCCGTGTGACCCCTGGGGGAAAATGTGACTGTGACATGGGGCTTTATCTGGTATTACTTCAAACCCCTCCAATAGTATCTCATCGGCATCAGATTTCTGACATAGATGCATAACGAGGCTATCACAGTATGACAGCGAAAAGAAATGAGAATCTTGGGTTTTATTTCTTTCCCCTGTCTTTAAAACATTTCATCTTCCCACCAGCATGCGTTCCCTAATCTCTTAACTTTGAAAAGGAAACTTAAAAAAAAAAAAAAAAAAGAGGACCGGTAGAAAAGACCAAAGACATTAACATTCGAGGGTGGCTTGGAGCGCTCAGGCAGCGGGTGAAGTCAAAGGAACCTGCAGATGACAAAGGTCCCGTCCCACTGGGTGACTCAGGTTTAACCCCCAGGTCTGGGCTCAACTGCGCCTTCGCCCCTCCCCCTTCCCCGCCCCCTCCTCCTCCTCCTCCTCCTCCTCCCGCTCCGGCCCACACTTCGCCCTCCGGTTCCAACGCACATTTGTCTTTAGAGGCCGCTTGGCGATTTCAAACAGTTGTACTTGTACATGTGGGTCACTGATAGCGACCTACAGGCACGCACACAAAGTAGAGAAAACGGGAAATACAGGAAATGCCCGGGAGGGGAGCGCGGATGGGGGTGGGGGACCCCACTTCGTCCTGGCTCCCATTGAAAGAGCTCCTGGACGCTGCTGAAATCCACGACCCGGCTGAAATAAAAGTGGAGCGGGATGGTGGACAATCCTTTTGCTGGTTCGGGTTCAGAGAACACTAGACCGCTGAATGGAAGGGGAAAGAAAAGAAGGGGAGGGGGAAACTTTGCATCTAAAAGCACCCAGAAACTGACACACAAGTCTCCCCGGGTCCTTCGCCCCATCCATCCCCGGGGCTCAACCCTCCCCATTCCAGATGTGGTCTTCCCCACTCGCCGCCCTCCTCCTGCAGCCCGCACCCCAAATCACTGGCTGCCCACAAAAATGCCGCCCAGATCTGAGAAGCAACTGATGTCTGTGGCCGGCGGGACCCGCACGCCGCAGACCAGGCCCCCGGGCGCGGGACCAGGCGCGCCGCGCTGCGCCCCGGACTCGCCGCGCTGCGCCCCGGACCCGCGCGCCGCCGGTCGCGCCTGCTCCCCGGGAATCGCCGCCGCTCCAGGCACAACTTTCCTCCACTTCTGCCGCCGGGGCCGCCGCAGCGAGCGCAGAGGCGGCCGTCCCCTCCCTTCCCCGGTGTCCACCAGCCGCCCCTGCAGCTCCCCGCCCGGTCCGCTCCCTCCCTGCGGGCTCCGCGGGCGCCGGAGCCGAGTTCCCGCTCCAGGCGCCGCGCACCCCTCCAGGGCTCCGCCGGCAGCCGCGCGGGCACCCCGCAGCCCCCCGGCCCGGGGGCGCAGCTCTCCCTCCTCCGGCGGCGCGCGGGGTCCGCTCCACTCACCGCCCGGCTCGGCGTCCCCGAGCGCGCAGCCTGCCCGGCGGGGCTTTCCGTTACGCCTCCTCGCAGCCGCCCCCTCAGGCCCTGCCGGCGCGGGGGAAGGAGGAGGGAGGAGGAGAGAGAGCGGAGCAGAGAGAGAGAGGAGGGGGCGAGGGAGGTGGGGAGAGGGTCCACGGGTGGGGGAGGAGGAGCGGGCGAGCGAGAGCGCCGACCGGGCCGCCGCCTAGCGCGGAGGGAGGAGAAAGAGGGGCGGGGGCAGAGAGAGAAAGAGGCCGCCGAGCCTCCCCGCCCCGGACCCGGCCCCGCGCCGCTGCCCAGTCACCATCGCCGCCTGGGTCCCGCGCTCCGGCGGGCGTCCGGGGGAGGGGTCGGCTCGGGACTCCCCCGGCGCGGGCGGGCGGGCGGGCGGGCGGCGGCGGCGGCGGCGGGCGGAGCAGGCCCGGCCTCCGGAGGGGAGTGTCCTGCGGGGCCCGGGAGGGTGTGGGCGAAAGGGGATCCCCGGGGGCGGGGGGGCGGGGCGCCGGTCCCTGCGCCCCTCCGCCCGGCGGCGCCTCCGGGGTCGCGCCTCCGGGGTCCAGCTCAGGTCCCGAACGCGCGATGAACTCCTCGGGACCGCGGGGAACCAGAGCGCAGCGCCGGGCGGGGGCGGGGTGAGGCGGACTCCGGCGGAGCGGGCCTGGGGGGCGCGGGGCCGTTCCCGGGGCGGGGAGCCCCGGAATCCAAAGCGGGGTTCCCTGGACCCCGGCTGGCTTTCCTCTCTGGAGAGGAGCCGCGGCGCTGTTCCTGGACCCGCGAGTCTCCAGGTGACGACCTCAGGGAGAACCGTCTGGAAGGCTATTTGTGCATAGACTGCTTGGGGGGGACACCCTCCTTGCCTCAAATGAAGGTTTCGGGGTGAATTTCCTGCAGAGAATCCTTGCCCAGAGAGGGACTCACTGACGCCCCGCCCCGCCCCCAGCAAAGGGCACGGAGTTCAAGGCCCGCGTCCAGGTGGCAGCATTCCTAGTGGTTTACAGGTAGGGACCGGGCACCGAGCCAGGCAAACCCTTCTTCCCTGTCCCTGCGCCGGCCCGGCCTCTCAGCCCACGGTCTGCGACACCTGCCCCCGGGCGCCTGGACGCGGCCAGGCATCGCGGGCCTCTCCTCTCCCCGGCACTGCCAACAGGCCATCCCGAGGATGCTCTGATGTCCAGGTGGCCCCAGCGGCCCTGAGCTCTGCAGGCCCGCTGCCACTTTCCTGTCCCTGCGCTCCCCAGAGGTGCCTGTTTCAGCGGCCTCCTCCCTGGTCCCCTCTTCGCCCTGAATCCATCTGGACAAGCCCCCAGGTTCGAGGTTCGCTCAGGCAGGCCGCTTCCTATTCTAGAAGCACTCTGACACAGAAGAATTCCCAATTCCGGAGAAACTTTTCTATTCAAAGCCACCCACCTACCCGCTCCAGATCCCGGGAGCTGGGTGCTCCCACAAGGCAGGTATCTGCCCCTCCCCGCGAAGGTTCCATACTTTATCCACGTGGGAGTTTCGGATGCTCTTGCCAGAACTGGAACGCTCTCTTCCATCTCTCTCACAGCCAAGTCCCGCTTATCTTTATTGCAAATGAAGTTTGTGATACAACGTTTCTTCTATAAAAGGATGTGTGCTGCTCTTCCCATTTTTTTAAAATCATACCCTAGAAATAACAAGGCATAGGGGGAAACAAACTACTCAAAAGCCATGGAACCCTGCAACCAGAACACTAAGAAAACAGCAACCATTCCTGGAGCAGCGAACACAATACAATAGACAGATGATGCATCACAGAATTATATACCTGGAACCTCTGTAATTTTTACCCACCAAAGTCATCCAATACATTCAAATGAAAACTTGAAAATAAAAAACAAAATTTTAAAAGGAGCGACACCAGGGATGCACTCATGCACAGAGGAGAAACCATGTGAAGACACAGTGAGAGGCCTGCAAGTGGAGGAGAGAGGCCTCATACGAAAACCACCTGCCAACCCCTTGCTCTCGGACATCCAGTGTCCAGAACGGTGAGAAAATGCCTTTCTGTCGGTTAAGCCACCTGCTCTGGGTACTTTGTTATGGCAGCCCTAGCAGACTAATGCAAATAACTACTTATTGCAGGCCCGATGCCCAAGGCTTACAGTGACAGTAACAGGGCTGTCGCTATTCAAAGGCAGGACCTAAGTCTTCTATTTCTTTGCATCCCCCCAAATACCCAGGGAAGTTCCCTTGGTAGAACAGGATCTTAGTGCACGCACATGTGCGCACATGCGCGTGTGTACACACACGTGCGCACATGCGCGTGTGTACACACACACACACACACACTACCCCAGTAACCATTCCAAAAACCATTCCAGCAAGAATTTATGAGCCATGTTAAATTCCTAAAAAATACTATAATAAACATAAATATAGGATCTGATCTTCATAAAAAGATGAGGTAATGGGTGAGGAGATTGAAAGGAAAGTTAGGAAGATAAGCACAGAATGTACAAATAAGAGGTGCATTCCCTCTTCCCAATAAGCTTTTCCAAGTTAGATAGAGCTCCTGGCTAAATCAACCCAAGAGTGAATGGGCATCAGGCATAGCACTGGATGCTCTCCACAACTCGCATTCTGCTGTGTGTTTTGCTTGCAGCTGCTCTTAATGGTGCAAAATATGAAGTGCTGAAAACAATTGCATGTGACCAACTCAACCACCCCATTTTACTAATATCCTTTCCCTACATATCAATAATGAATGAGCTAATCTGTGTTACATATGCTCTCATTACAGAAATATGCCGGGTACAGAGCAGACTGTACTTACTTCTGTGCTTAGAAAGTAGACTGTACTTCATTCCATCCATCCAGTGAGCACTCACCGTGTGCCAGGCACAGTCCGAGCACTGGGATGCATTGGTGACCAAAGAGAAACACAAAAATTGTCTGCCCTCCTGGATGTGGATACTTGAACAGGGCATCACAAATGGTTTGTATTATTTGGTAGTATTACACATTTCATATGGATGCAGCTTGAATTGATGCTGCATCTATATTTTATTCTTTTTTTAAAATACATTTTTATTGATTTCAGAGAGGAAGGAAGAGGGAGGGAGAGAGAGAAATATCAATGCTGAGAGAGAATCACTGATTGGCTGCCTCCTGCATGCCTTACACTGAGGACCAAGCCCACCACCCAGGCATGTGGCCCTGGCCAGAATTGAACCCGGGACCCCTCAGTCTGCAGGCTGATGCTCTATCCACTGAGCCAAACCAGCAAGGGCTACATTTTATTCTCTTTGAGGGCTAGGGTTGAGCCTCATGTTTTTGTATCTTCACAATGTTTGACATAGTAAAGGACTACTGGGATGTGTAAATCAGGGAATTTACACCTATGTGTCCCTTGTGCTATTAAATTCACAGGAGAACCACTTGGGATATACAACTAAAGTTTTCTCAGGCTCCTTCACCAGGGACCCATCAAGATGGGCCGAGTTCATACCAAGACATCGAAGAAGACAGCCAGGGTCATCATGGAGCAGGACTGCACATACCAGGGCGATGACTTTCACACCGACAAGCGAGTGTGCCAGGAGATGGCCGTTATCCCCAGCGGAAGATCTGCAGTAAGATAGCCAGCGCTGTCTGTCACACATCAGATGAAGCAGATTCAGAGAGGCTCTGAGAGATGTGTTTCCAAGAAGCTTCAGGAAGATAAGAGAGGAGAGATAATTGTGTCCCTGAGGTCTCAGGCTGGATCAGGTCATGAAGTTTATTCTGAAATTAAGGAAATGCTGCAAACTCTTAGAGTTTGGCGGTCTGTCCAGCCTATAGGTCACTCAGCCTACCATTGGAATGAGGTTTAAAACACCACCTGGGGCCATGTGAATCTTTCCATTGTGCTCTAATACTAATAAACCATCTGATGAATGAGGATAGCTAAACGTCAGCAACCAAAAAAAAAAAAAAAGTTTTCTCAGAACCATGTTTATTGCTATTTGGGCTAAGATCAAAGCCGTATCCCCAGATAGGATCATTTGGACCTGAAGAATAGATAAAGTACACTTATTTAAAAAAAATCAAGAAACTAGGGATTGGAAGGGAAGGAAGAATAGAGAAGGAGAGACAGGATAAAAGGTAGAGTCTGAGAAGAAAGTACCTATACAGGCAGACCAGGAGAAAGATGGGTAACAACAGGAACTTTGGGAGATTGTAATGCTGCCTCGATCATGTGCTTCAGCTACATTTTCAAGAAACACTTACTATGAAGCATAAATGAAGAAGAAATTAAAGGGAACCTGCCAAGTTTGGTCAAATGACAAGGTCTTGGAAGATAATTATGAGCCATTGGATGGGCCATAAGGTAAAATTACCCTGGGCCTGGCGAAAATGTGATTCTGAATGTACTTGCCTGTGCAGATTACTCAGTCTCCCGAACATTATACCCCACCTGGTGTAACTTACAGCAACAGGGCTAGACATTTTTCATGTGTGAACACTTTGTTTCCTATTCTGAGCATGAATCTGTTTGGGATTTAAATAAAATAATTTATAGCAGACACATTTGATACATTTTCATGATTGTCCGCTTATTAAAGATTGATTAAATTTGCCTATTCACCTTCAAAACACTACCTCTCAAATCCACCACCACCCATTTTGAGAGACTGAGATTTCCTTATACTGTGATCACAGAATTTCATTGCTAGACACAAACTTGGAAATCAATGTCCTTTAAAAATCACATATACAATTAAATTATTTCAAATGCAAATATCTTCAGGGAAACCAGCAAAATTGCAGTTCACCAACTTGGGGTCCTATGAAAAATCAGTCTCTTAAAATTATTATTCTGTTTTTTTTAGTCTATGGATCGAATTGTATAAAGAAGCCATCTAAAATTATAAGATTCCATTTTCCTTGACAAATATGGGTGGAGAAAGAGCAATTTTGAGCACAAAAAACTTGAAGGGCTCTCTTGATTAAAAGGGACTCTGCCTATTAAAATCAGTGTTCTGGTCTACGTGCGACAGAAGCCATCTTTGGGGCCACAGAAATGGCCCGACCAAGGTCTCCAAAGGACAGTAATCTCATATTTCCATTTCTGCTTCCAACTGACAGTTTTTAAGTCAAGAGTGAAAGTGAAGCCTGTACATACAAAAAATTTTTTTTCTTCCATTTTTATTGAAACCCTATTACCAAGGGGTTAGGCTATCTGATAAATGAGGATAGCTAAATGTCTCTAACTAGAAACAAGTATTACAAGCAGGGGGACCAACTCACATATAAGGGGCCATGAGCTTCTGATAAAATCTCAATGATCTATAGAAAAAAATGTCCATTTTCCACTCAAATCTATTAAGGACAACATCGACAACAGAACCAAGGAGAAACACAGCCCTCAAAATACACCGCTACTAAGTCATGGAAGAAACAAACACTCAGAACTTGGGCATTTGCTCTCCCCTGGTAAAATCTGAGGACGGTTGGCCACTTTAATCTTCAGGCCACAGTCTCTACCTCTTGGTTTTCCTTTCTTCTAGAAATGAAGCAATAACTTCAAGTTGCCACTAACTTCTAAAGCAGTAGTCTGCTTTCCTGCCTCTAGTTCCAAAACTAGACTCCATGTGACTCTGGTTAAACTCAACCCAAGAAGGTGCTTCGTTCATTTCCTCCTATTATGTCACCACCACCATGAACAAATCCATCTGGCCCTCGTCCAAATGAACTTACCCTGAAGTGAGGTGGAAATTTCCATATAGTGAAAACGTTTTACTGCAATATCACTTTATAGGTTGCATGCAATTTATGCAACATTCTTAGCTGCTCAATAACATGTAACTGGCAAACTCCATTCGCTGAATCTTTACTCACTTCCAATCTTCACCTGCAGACATTTTCCTGGATTACAAAACTTTCTCTCGGAAGAGGTCCAAAGTACAAAGAAGCTTGGGGGATTAGCTTCTTAACGGCATTCCTGACAGGCATAAAAGCACCCAGAGAAAGAGAGTGTTAGCTCTTTAAATAATAGTGCCATGCATCTGGCCCATGACTTTCGTTTCCAGCTTCATCTTTTTCTATTACGATTTACGTGTTGCTCTCAAAACTATTACCCTCATTAGTGCCTACAATAAAATTTGGAAAATGCTCACTCAGCATGATTTAATAGCAATGTGAAGATGAGAATTTGAGAAAAGCTACTGCCATTTATTCATTCATTCATTCATTCATTCACTCACTCACTGTGAAGAAGATGCTTGTCCCTAATCTGGCCCAGACTAAAAAACGTAGTCTTCAATCTGAAAACCTGTAAGGAACTTTTTTCTCTTACTTTCTCTGCCAGTCCTCTTCCTTAAAACAAGAAGTACATGCATGCATATCTATAAAACTACCAATTCTTGGGCACCTTGTTTTCACATAGTGCTAGAATTAGAATATACATTATTTTATATTGATAATAAAAATATCGAGTATTATTAATTATTCTGACTACTTCCAAATGGCCTTGAGGTGGCTCGTTATTTAAAATAACAGGAAGTAAGGGGTGTTCTTAGCAGGGTCCCCTTTACAATAGCTGAGCATTAACTTTAGCTCTGGGCTTCCCACAGCCAAGGTAAGAATGACATACAATGAATAGTATAGTTCCCACGACCTGGTGAAAGAATCATAGTTGTTCCTCAAGTTGGGCAAACTTTTTCCTGGCACTAACTTCTGAGAGGAATTGAATTATGGAAATTCTTACATAAGAAACACTGGACCATCTACAGTTCTAGGGGCAGCATCTTCACTGAGAGAAAAGAAATACACTCTCGCCCTGTGGAGCAGAGAAGGTAAGAAGTTGAAAAGAAATAACAGAAGTATCTAAACTGTGTTTCTTTCGCAGCTGAAACTGCATTATCTGAACCTAACGAACGCCCAGACTCTGGGACCCCCAGGATGCTCTCTCAATTAAGAAAAGAAAAATAAAGGAATCTCAAACAAACTATGCAAACAAAAACCAACAATAAGACAACATTTTTTCACTGGCTTCACACATCTTTCTCAATGCTAAATAATTATTTCACGTAGAACCCACTTGACACCTATGACCTGAGCTCATGTCAGAACAACCTTGCGAAGAGATTCAATGAAAACAAGAATTAAGAGCAAGGCCAGTCTACACTATTTAGATTAGTTCTAGTTTTTCTTACAACAGAATGGATTGTGCTATGCTAATTATACAAAATAATGTTCAATAACTTTTAAAGTCATATAAATGAGAATAGCATAACCCATGTAATTAAAATGAACCATAAAACTAATTTTTATTGTTGAAGAGTAAGTTCTTTAAATATTCTGTCAAAGTTTGCTGGTAGACAACTGTCTTAAAAATAGTTTATCTAAGCCCTGGCTGGTGTTTTCAGTGGTTAGAGAGTTGGCCTGTTTAATGAAGGGTCACAGGCTGGATTCCCAGTCAAGGACACATACCTAGGTTGCAGGCTCAATCCCCACCCCTGGGCAGGGCATGTGTCTTTCTCACATCCATATTCTTCTCCTTCTTCTCTTTCTCTCCTTCCCATTCTCGCTAAAAATCAATGGAAAAAATATCCTCAGGGAAAACTTATATAAATGCCTCTTTAATTTCCTAGAGTGTCATGAAAACAAAAGTTTGATATTAATTAATTCAAATCCCTCCACTGCCTTCAGGTATATTTTGTGTTCACTAGATATATGATAGAAAAGATTATAGGTATGAAAAGACCATGGGTTCTCAATTCCTAGTGACTGTGTATAAATTCCACTTGCTCCATGATTAGTTACTAAATAATTTTAGGCAAGCCATTTAACCTCTCCAAAATTTAGTTTCCATGACAATAATACTATCTGTCACATGGGGATATTATGACTCTTATATGACTGTTATTATCAATGCAAGTGAAGGTCTCTACTATAATGCCAAAATATAATAGTGCTCAATAAATATTTATTCCCTCCCCTTGACCTCTATATTCCTGCAAAAGAATTTTCTCCCAGTTCAAAAAGACCACTCTTCCCAATTTGCCAATTACATAGCTTTCCTATGCTTTTTAAAAAAATGATATGGCCCTAGTCAGCTTGGCTCAATGGAAGAGCATCAGCCTGTGGACTGAAGGGTCCCAGGTTCGATTCCAGCCAAGGGCATATGTCTGGGTTGCGGGCTCGATCCCCAGTAGGGGGCGTGCAGGTGGCAGCCAATCAATGATTCTCTCTCATCATTGATGTTTCTATCTCTCTCTCCTCCTCCCTTCCTCTCTGAAATCAATAAAGAAATATATATTTTTAAAAAATGATATGAGAATCAAAACACTGAGACATTGGCATAAGGATAGACATCTAGATCAAAGGAATAAAATTGAAAGTCCAGAAATAAATTCTCACATTTATGGTTAACTGACATTGAAATAAACTCTCACATTTATGGTTAACTGATTTCAATGCAGAAATGTCTTTTCAATAAATGGGACAAGTGGACATGCACATGCAAAAGAATGAATAAAACCCCTATCCTCTTTATACAAAAATATTAGCTCAAAATGGATCATTGACTTAAATGTAAAAGCTAAATTATACAACTCCTAGAGGAACCTATTGAAGTAAATCTTCATAATGTTGGGTTAGGTAATAATTTCTGAGGTATGACATCAAAATCACAAGTAACAAAAAAACACCCCCATAAATTGTACTTCATAAAAACTAAAAACTTGCTGAAACCAGTTTGGCTCAGTGGATAGAGCATCAGCCTGCGGACTGAAGGGTCCCAGGTTCTATTCCGGTCAAGGGCATGTACATTTGTTGCGGGCACATCCCCAGTAGGGGGCATGCAGGAGGCGGCTGATCGGTGTCTCTCTCTTATCGATGTTTTAACTTTCTATCCCTCTCCCTTCCTCTCTGTGAAAAATCAATAAAATATATTAAAAAAAACCCACACCAAACTAAAAACTTTTGTATGACAAGAGAATACCATTCTGATGGGGAAAGAGAAAACCATAGAATGGATGTAAGTGTATGCAAAACATGTATCTGATAGGGAAGTCAATAATGAAAAGACAACCCAATTTTAAAAATGGGCAAAGAATCTGAAGAAATCATTTTTCCAAAGAATTATAGAAATGGTCCATAAGTACCTGAAAGGATGCTCAACATCATATTTAATGGGGTAATGCAAATGAAAACCACACTATTTGTACCAGTATGAAAAAGGTAAATAAGACAGATAATAACATTTGTTGATAAAAATGTGGAGAAGGGAGAATCCAAGATGGCGGCAAAGGTAAACACCTACACTGCTGCCTCGCACAACAATTTCAAAACTACAACTAAAAGACAGAACGGACATCATCCAGAACCACAGGAAAGCTGGCGGAATGGAAATTCTACAACTAGAAGGAAAAAGAGGAGCTCACAGAGACCCAGAGGAGCTGTAAAAAGCTGAGGTACGGAGACGCACGCGTGCAGAGAGCAGGTACCGAAGAACCTGGCTGGCTTTCTCTGGCGGGAGGGAGACGGAGACTCTCAACAGCACTGAATCCCTTATCCTACGACACTAAACCCCAGATCCAGCCGAAATTCATATGGGGGGAGTTTGGACTGTGAAAAGGGAGAAGTGCACAGAAATTTAGGGGAGTCACAAAAGAACAGAAGTCTGGTGGTGTGCACTGCACTGCATGCAGAGGACCGACTGCTGATTGTGCTGCTGGCTTTTACGAGTGGGCGGGAGACAGACCCTCCCAATTGTGCCATTTCTAACTCCACTAAACCCCGGTTTCGGGCGAAACTCTGAGGACCCAGACTCATATGGTCCTGGAGTGAAGGGGAGCCAGAGGGGCAGCAGTCTAGAGGCACTGCGAGGGTGCGCGCACAGGGACCACTCCAGTGATTACCCAGTCACATGAGACTCAGGGGCCAGGGAGGGCGGGGCCGACTGGAAGGCAAGGTGGTCCCTTAAGCCCTGAGACTCCACCCATCCCAAGCTCAACAGAGAGGCTTTTTCGGTTTTGCAAGTCTGGTATCATAAGGCTGAATCCAACACAGAAATTCTCCTGGCATAGTGAAAATGGCGAGACAAGGGAAGGGATCACAAACAAAAGAAATGGAGGAAAAAAAACGACTGGATATAGAGTTCAAAACCACGCTTATAAGGTTTTTCAAGAATATCCTAGAAAAGTTGGATAAAGTTAACGAGTCCCAAGAGGAGATGAAAAAGATCCAACTAGAGATGGAAAAGGACCAACTAGAATTTAAACATACACTGACTGAAATAAAAAATATTATTCAGAAACATAACAGCAGACTAGAGGAAGGCAAGAATCAAGTAAAAAATTTGAAATATAAAGAAGCAGGAAACATTCAACTGGAAAAGCAAGAAGAGAAAAGAATCCAAAAATGTGAAGATAATGTAAGGAGCCTCTGGGACAGCTTCAAGCATACCAACATCAGAATTGTGGGGGTGCCAGAAGATACTGAAAACCTATTTAAAGAAATAATGACTGAAAACTTCCCACATCTGGTAAAAAAAATAGACTTACAAGTCCAGGAAGCACACAGAACCCCATATAAAAGGAATCCAAAGAGGACTACACCAAGACACATCATAATTAAAATACCAAGAGCAAAAGACAAAGAGAGAATATTAAAAGCAGCAAGGGAAAAACAGTTCATTACCTACAAGGGAGCACCCATACGACTGTCAGCTGATTTCTCAACAGAAACGATGCAGGCCAGACGGGAGTGGCAAGAAATATTCAACATGATGAATAGCCAGAACCTACAACCAAGAATACTCTATCCAGCAAAGCTATCATTCAGAATTGAAGGGCAGATAAAGAGCTTCACAGATAAGAAAAAGCAAAAGGAGTTCATCAACTCCAAACCAGTATTATATGAAATGCTGAAAGGTACTCTTTTAGAAGAGGAAGAAGAAAAAGGTAAAAGATAAACAATTATGAACAACAAATATGTATCTATCAACAAGTGAATCTAAAAATTAACTGAATTAAAAATTTGATCAACAGAATAAACTGGTGAATATAACAGAATCAGGAGCACAGAAAGGGAGTGGACTGATAATTCTCAGGGGGAAAGGAGTAAGGGGTGTACAGGGAGAGACTGGACAAAAATCATACACCTATGGATGAGGTCAACGGGAGGGAGGTAAGGGTAGAGGGAAGGGTGGGAGCTGGGTAGAGGGGAGCTATGGAGGGGAAAAAAGAGAAACAAATGTAATAATCTGAATAATAAAGATTTAAAATAAATTTAAAAAAATAAAATAAAATAAAGAATGTGGAGAAATTGAAACTTCATATCTTGCTTATAGGATTGTAAGTGGTGCAGCAACTTTGAGAAACAGTTGATATTTCCTTTAAAAATGAAATAGAATTATCATGTGTTCTAGACTTTCCTCTCTTGATATATGCTGAAGAGAAATAAAAACCTGTCTACAGAAACACCTATACACAAATGTTCAAGCAGTATTCTTCATAATAGACAAAGTGAAAATCCAGATACCCATCAACTGATAAAGGAACAAGCAAAAAGTTGTCTATACATTTATTTTACTATTCATATACATTTATTTCATTTTCAGCCATAAAAATAAAATCCTGGTTCATGGTACAATCCAGATGAACTTTGAAAATGTTATGCTAAATGAAAGAAGTCAGTAGCAAAAGGCTGTATATTGTATGATTCCATTTATAAAAATGTCTAAAATGTGCAAATCTATAGAGACAGAAAATAGATTACCAGTTGCCTAGGGCTAGAGAGGAGGTTGGGGAGAGAGGGAAGTGAGAAGTGTTTGAAAATGTGTATGACTTCTTTTGGGGAGGGGACAAAAGTGTCCTAAAATTAGATTGTGGTGATGGTTGCTCAACTCTTTATATACTAAAAACAATTGAACTATATATTTGAAATGAGTAGATTTTATGAAATATGAAAAAATATCTTAATTTTAAAAAGAAATTAAGACAAAAAAATGCTAGGAGAAATGGTTGTGCTATCAGGAATAATTGCGGTAAACATTTGCTGTGTGTAAGAGGGATACAACAATGACTAAGCATGGACTCCATCCTCAAAGAATCTAAAATCCAGTGAATGGTTGTAGTTCAATGAAGAGCAATTCATATTTTAATTGCCAGTGGGACCAGAATTAAATAAAATAGCTGTATCATATACTATTCATCTAATACTCTGTACTAAGCTTAGGGAACATAAAGTGTATCTGCCCCAGTCCTCTATAGGCACCCAGGCTTTGAGAAGGAGAGAGATGGATCCAGGTAAAAGCACTGTGCTAAAGACAAGAGCAGGTGCTACTGGAGGCCATCAGCACTGAAAACAAGCAGTGGAAGGAGAAAATGTTCTCTGGGAGTTAGTTATGATACTGTTTCAAGGATGGGTAGAAATTCACAAGGTGCAGGTAGAGTACAGTCCACCCAGACAAAGGAGATTGCACGCACAAAGGCCCCCAAAGCTACTGAGAGCTCGTGATGGAACACAAAGAGAGGAAAATGGAGAGGTGAGAATAAATGACTTGGGGAGGAGGAGTAGGTATTAGTGGTACTCCCAAAAGTCCTATAAAGTTCCATCTGAGATCCCCAAGGTGCCATTGAAGGTTTTAAATTTCAGAAATGGCCAGATCTTGTTTTAGAAAGATTGCTCTGCTTGCTACATAAGGAAATGGATTCAGTGAGAGTAAGAGCAGGAACGGCGAGATCTGTCTTCCAGGAGCATGGGGATGAGGACCTAGGTCACTGGCGGTGGTGGGCTTGTGGTACCAACTGGCTAGTCAGTGAAGAAAAGAAGGGTAAAGGTGACCCCAGTTTTCTAGGTTGGGGAATGCTTGGCAGGATGTGCCAGCCACAGAGACAGTGAGCCTGGGACAAGCGGCCAGATTCCTGTGGGGCATGGTGTGTGTGACTATCCCTCAAAGAGTACAAAGGTCCGTAGGCCACAGATATGCAAAACTCCCCCTCCCCAAACTTCAAAGACCTGTGTCAAAACCTTCCTTTTGGCACCAGATTGTGGAGGTGGGCCCAGGTGTACCTTCTTTGGCACTCAAGCCAAGGACAGGCCTGCAGGCACTAGAAGGTGCCAACTTCTGTCTCAATCACTTGAATTACACCAACATTAGATAGTGCTGATAAATATTGCTGTACTGAATGCTTTCCAGCCAAATGGAAAATGTCAGCTTGAACGGGCTGTGGGAAAGACTCTCCCAGCAGATTTCATGACCCAGGTTCTGATGGAGGCTGGGAGACTCTGTAGAAGTTTATTCAGGTTGGGTTGAATCAAATATCATTGTCACTTATTATGAGGACATGTGAAATGTGCCCTAAATCAGTATCCTTGGTGGGCATCACCTCATTAGCTAATTCAACAACTTAATAACAAATCTAAAACAAAAATGTTACATTTCCTGAGTTACTCTTTTGCAGTTCTACAAAATACTACCTTGGAAACCAGATAAGGCCTTCAAGTCAAAATAAAGTTTCAGTGCAACTCTTAATGCATTTATTGATTGGGATCAAAATTAGCATGGAGAAAATAATCAATAAACACATCCTAAAAATAAAGCTAACATCAGAAACCATCTCTCTGACTTCCAAAGTGGGATTTTATCTGTCAGTGCAGAGTTCCCCGAGAAACCTGAACTCTCTTTGACCTGATAGAAAGCAGCCACTTCAGCATAGGATGAAAGACAATATGATGATATGCGTGTTCAAAAATAAACAATTCTTTAAAGTGCATTTTAACCTCAGAGACCTCAAAAGAAAAAAGCAACTACCACTTCTACTGATAACACAAAAGGAATTCAGGAGAAACAAGCTTACAAAACAAATTGTTAAATCTTTCTTATTCTTTGTCTGAAACTGGCGATGGTCCAGAAGCATAGCTTCTTTCTCTCAGCCCAGAATACTTCCCAAAGCTTCCAAGCTCGAGAGAGACATTGTAAGCAAAGGAAATTTGCCAATGCCTGAAGGTAGCAATGCCAACAACCTGCTGACATTTTAATGTAAGAGATTGTTTGTGCATTTACTATGTTTTTCAAGGAGCTAGCTTATGAAATCACAATGAGAAAATTATTCACTTCTCTCATTTCTCAACATTGCAAAATAAAGCCGTGTAATAATGTTTGTTCATATGCATAAATTGAATTTTATGGCTTCACAGTTTTATTACACTTTTTAAAATCCCGAATCTCATGAGTCTTCATGGGAATTATTAGCAATAGTTTATAGCATTTTGCAAAGTACAAACTGTAGCTGTGATAGTTCAATTATTATCACAGGCCATTTCAGGTAGTGATTCAGTGAAAGAAGCAAACGTTGCTTTCTTATCTCACAGATTATTGTCCAAGCCCTAGGCAGGACCATGATGTAATTGTTGGCCATTTTCTTTTTCTAATAAAGTAATCTAAGCAAACATTTTGCATGGCAATTGGATGTAAGGAAATGCTTTTAAAAGGTTTGTTTCCAGGTTTCATTTTATTTATATCTTGAGAGAACTTTTGTTAGCATATATTTCCCACTGAGATAAATTCATGATGAAATAATTTGCAGAATGGGAGGTTCTCTGATATTCTTCAGTCAAAACCTCATGATCAATTTACAGAAAACTCTCAAGTGGAAGGTTAAGTTGGACCCTTACCTCACACCATATAGGATAATTAATTTAAAATGGGTTAAAGCTGTAATGGTAAGAGCTAAAACTATAAAACTCTTAGACGAGAACATGGGAATAAGTCTTCATAAGCTTGGAAATTGAAATAGATTCTTAGATATGGTACCCTGAAGAAACAAAAGAAAAATAGATAAATTATACTTCATCAAAATTTAAAACTTTTGGGCATCAAAAGACACTATCAAGAAAGTAAAAAAGATAGCCCAGGAGGACCAGAACACAGATTTCTCAGGGCAAGGCTGAGGTTAAGGCTGGGATACCTGTGTCATTGTGCCACTGGCACAGTAGGTGCTCAGAAATCCTTGTTGAACTATTCTGAATGAGAAAAAAATGTACCTCAGTGGAATTTTTTTCTTGATTTAAAAAATTTAAAAAATCCTTTAAACCCCTGCAAGTTCACTTATTTCACCATTTTATGCATCTTCCCATATTACTGAGAACATACTGTAGACAGCTTTTTAGCTTTCTTTTTTTCCCCACTCAACACCTTGAGCTGAGCATTTCCTCATGTCAGTAAAATTTCTGTCTGCTCCAATTTTACATTCTGCCCTCTGAGCACGGCCTGTTTCTACACTTGCTAGTGACCAACCCAAAGTGCACACTCCACTAGGAATCATCAGGGTTTCAGACATCTCTTGAGACCCCAAATACTTCAATAATAATTTTTCTAAAACACTTCAATTTCCTATCACACTGTGTATCCTGCATTGCCATTTACTGGTGCCATTTAACAAGACTGAGAGGTCAACATAGGCCAAGAAGAATAAGGAAGATCCAGGATTTATATGAGGGAGCAACTGGACAACTTGTCTATCTTCAAGCCCAGCCATGCCACAGAACACTGTGACATAAGACAAGTTATTTAATCTATCTGTACTGCAGCTTGTCATAAGTAAAAGGAGGAAATGATAACAGTAATGTTACTTGTAGGACTGTTGTGAGTGGGCACATGTGGAATGCTTATAACAATGCTTAGGGCTGGGGGACTTGGAAAGATGCTGAGGGTACAAACTTGCAACCAGTAAGTCCTGCAGATCTCATGCACAGCATAGTGATTATAGACAACAAGACTGCATTATAAACTTGAAAGTTGCTAAGAGACCAGATTTTAATTGTTCCCACCACAAAAACGAAAAGATAATTATGTGAGGTGATAGAAGTGTTAGCTAAGGCTATGGTGGTAATCATATTGCAATGTATAGATGTATCAAATCAAAAGTATGCCTTTAAAGATACACAATGTCATATGTCAATTATATGTTAATAAAAAATAAAGAAAAGACACAATGCTTGGCAAGTAATAAATGCTCCACACATGTTAGCTGGTATCATTATTATTAATTACTATCAGACAGCCCTGGGTTGCAAGCCTGTTTTCAACTTGCCTCCAATCTCAGTGGGTACCTTGATTAACCTTTCAATGCTTTGGTTTTCTCCCCTCTAAAACTGGTATTATATGCGCTGGCCAATGTGGCTCAGTTGGTTGAGCATCGTCCCATGCACCAAAAGACCACCAGTTCGATTCCTGGTCAGGGCACATTCCAGCTTGTGAACTCAATCCCCATTAGGGGTGTGTTGGGGGAGCTACCGATCAATATTTTTCTCACATCGATATTCTCTCTCCCTCTCTAAAATCAATAAAAAACATTTAAAAATACAATCAGTATTATAAAACCTATCTCACATAGTTGTAAAGACATTTAAAGGAGCTCAGTGTAGAACAGCTAAGGCTTGCTCACCAGGGGTGGACAGGAAATGATTGTTATGCCTCTCAGGCTCCTGATATAAGCCCACCGCAACACCACAGAGCAGGTGTCCAGCAAACTAAGTGGAGAGCTTTGGGGACAGAGGATTTTAAGGGCAGGAAGGAAGGCACAGATGCTGGCATTTGGGTGGTTTCCTTCTGAGAGTCCACAGATCACTGAGTTTAGAGACCTGAGAGTCCTCACTACCTGGAGACCCACCCATCTAGAAAACAGGGACCCCCTAAGCCAGAAGACTGTTTGAGTTTTTTTTAATTTGTTTCTAATCAAATGTTCTGGCTGGAGGGCTTCTCCAGCTGTGGAAGGGTGGGACTGTTTCAATGACTGTGTTATCAGGAAGATCTCTGCTTAAAAAGTACCCATCACTTGTGGAGTCACAGAGATGGAAGGGTCTGTGATGAAACAGGCACCCCAGGCCTGTTCCCAAACAAAAGGCCCTTTGTTGAGTTTTCCTTGGGTCCTTTTCAAAGGCTCCTGCCTGGCTGGCCTGGCCTAGGCAAGACCTCTCTCCGGTGAGAGAACCAGTAGTTCTCAATAGACAGGGTCCCAGTCAGAATTAGGTAAGGGAATAAAAGGGACAATGAATATGTAAGTCTGATACTCAAATAAGTCATGCATGATTAAAACATGACTCAAGAAGTTTATCTGTCTCTCTGAGGCTCACTCGCCCCTCCCCTCCCCCCGCAAATTCTGGATTCCTCCTCCAATTCCATCTGGGAGCAGCCCCTTTTCTGCATTTCACCTTACTTCCAGCCCCCACCCAAGCCTAGGATCTCTTCTTTAGCACCTTTGCACCTGTGGGGACTCCAATTATTTGCCTGGGTCAGATGGCAGCCTTTCTCCAGTTGAAAGCTGTCTCCCTAAACCCTGAAATGCAGCTGTAGTCCCTCTGCATCATCACAGTCTCTCACTGCACCTCTCCCCACTACCTGCAGTCTGAGGACCCCATTCTCCACTCACCTGGACCGGACCTGCTCCTTTTGCAATCCTGCCTCATGCAGTTTGCCTTGCTTGTAGGCCCATACCTGGCCTTGGATCCTAGTATTGGTTTTCTTCCCTCATTGCTCCATGTCTATTTTTGGTCACATTTGTCCCTCCAGCCAAGAGCCAATAATTGGTAAATATTTACAAAGGTCACTGTGGGCAAGACACTGCGCTAGTGACCTGAGAGTAGAAGGTGGTAAGAGTTGGTTTCGCAGTCTCAGAGCTTCTGAGCTAACATATAAGGTGCGAGTGTCAGGTGCCATTGAGTGCACTTCTAATGGCAAGCAGGAACAACTTCTTCCCTTAACATGGTCAGGGAAGGCTTCCCAGAGGAGGTGGGAGTTGAATTGAACATGAAAGAATTAGGCCAGTCAGTGGTTCTCAATGCATTTTAAAGAAAGATAACGAGCCCTAGCTGGTTTGGCTCCGTGGATAGAGCATCAGCCTATGGACTGAAAGGTCCCAGGTTTGATTCTGGCCAAGGGCGCATGCCCAGGGTTGCCAGCTAGATCCCCAGTAGGGGGTGTGCAGAAGGCATCCAATCAATGATTTTCTTTCATTGTTGATGTTTCTATCTCTCTTTCTCCTCTCCCTTTCAGAAGTCAATAAAAATATTAAAGAGGAGGAGGAGGAGGAGGAGGAGGAGGAGGAGGAGGAGGAGGAGGAGGAGGAGGAGGAGGAGAAGAAAGAAAGAAAGAAAGAAAGAAAGAAAGAAAGAAAGAAAGAAAG
>JAAGEH010002531.1:39381742-39411654 GCA_011751065.1 Lasiurus cinereus | reverse complement strand
AAGAAAGAAAGAAAGAAAGAAAGAAAGAAAGAAAGAAAGAAAGAAAGAAAGGAAGAAAGGAAGAAAGAAAGGAAGGAAGAAAGAAAGAAAGATACGAGTTGGGCTCTCCACTCTGAGATTTGATACCTAGGTCTGCAGTGGGATATAGTTGCCAAATTCTTCTTTTTTTCATTTTTTCATGGGTAACTGAGTCAGGAAGTCAGGGTTAAGGACTGGCCAGACAAAAGGTCTTCCTCACTGCTGAAAATAGGAAGAAACTGTCTCTAATCCAACAATGATGTCAAGAATGACCTGTTGGAGGATGCAATAAAATGGAAGCTCTGAATAATGCAACCCTCCTCTTTGAGGTTGGTGTCAAACTGGGTTGCACCTTTGCCCTGTTATTACCCCCTCTCTGATACCTGTGCTAGGCTGTGAGCACCAAGAGAGCAGGTACATTGTTGTTGCCATTTCTATGGTTGTTATCACCTCTCCCCCAGGATCAAGCACTGTGCCTGGCTCACAGTGGGCACTCACTGAGCATTTGATTAGAGAAAGGATGGATGGATTTGATTACCTACTGCCTGAGAGTATTGCATAGCTTATTTTTTATTTATGAAAGTAAAGAAGTAGCCAAAAAGAAAACCACCAGCACCACCGATCTCCCCACATAATCTACAGCTTGGCAAGTAAAGAAGAGCCTTGGATCACAGTGAAGAGCTCTGAGGAGGCAATCACTGGAAATGGTGTGGACTTGGAAAAGGACCAGAATGTTCAGGCAGATCCTGAGTTCAGCCTGTACAAGATTAGAGCAATAAATTGAGTGTATTTATCATTTAAATGAACAACAAATGGGAATCTGAGATAAGCTGACATTGAAATTCACTTAAACTTTGTACTTACAGAATGAACACTTTGCAAATGGCCTCAGGGTTATGGTTCTTTCAAACTCTTCACATTGCTCTAAGATGTGGTGGGCCTGAAATACCACACTGGCGGGTGGACTGTGCCAAAAGGCAAAGCATGGGAAGGAGATCATTACCTTCTTTCTCTCTGGTTGCAGGTTTCAGAGAACCAACTATTTTTCAAAATGGAAAAAACCTAAAAGGAAATTTTCTAAAAGGCAAAAGTGATAAGATATATAATATTTGAAAAAAGAAAAATGATTAAGAACAGGCAAAAGAAAAGAAAGCACAAATACAAATAAGGATTTGAGGATCTTAGGGGCAGAAGAGGAAGACTTTGAAGCTCTCTGCAAAAATAGTAAAAATACAACCATGGAGCAGAGTCTTTGGGAAGTCTTGAAATTTAAAGAGATATAATATTCAAGTCTTTAGGCACAGCATGGTGTTTTATGTTTACAGTGTGACAGCAGTCCAGATTTCCCATGATTCTCACCTCTCAAAGACAAGTACACATTCCAAATAGGCACAACCCACTTTTAAATACGATTAGAAAGCTGTACCTGGAATACATGGCTATACCCAGCTCTGTTTCCCCCAACCTCATCGAAGTCCTTCTTCCCACCAATTCCAGACAGCAGCCCAACTAAATGCCTAGATGAGAAGCATGGATGATAAATTTACTCTGTTCCTTCCTCACTCCTTCCTTCATCTCCTAGATTTTCATCTTGCAAGAGTTCTTTCTGCTTTTAACTTCCATTTCCACCATGAGTAGGACATTGATTTTTACCTCAGGCCATTTATTTTTCATACAAATGACGAATATAGTAAGACAGCAGCATCATCAGTCTCTAAAGAACTTGAACCAGCCTAGAAAGTCCCTCCAAAATTTCTACAAAAATCTCTCTTATTTCTACCATAAATAAACAACATTAATTTTTCTGTCCTGTTTAAATACAGGTATGTTACTTTCTTTTTAAAACATATATTTTTATTGATAGCAGAGAGGAAGGGCGAGAAAGAGAGAAATAGAAACACCAATGATGAGAGAGAGAACCATTGATCGCTGCCTCCTGCACACCCCCTATTGGGGATCAAGCTCACAACCCTGGGCATGTGCCCTAGACTGGAATAGAACCCAGGATCCTTCAGTCCACAGGCCAATGCTCTATCCACTGAGCCAAAAAAGCTAGGTCCAGGTGTATTACTTTCTAATCCTCTTCATTCCTATTACATTTAGCTACCTTTTAAATTAAATATTCTTTCTGAGAATTGATCTTGACATATAGACAGGGCCTGGTGAAATGTCGTGTCAGGGCCAAAGCACTTTATCCAGCTGTCTTTGTTTCAGTGGGCCTTCAATCTAGCCCAACATGGACTTCCTGTTAATATTTCCAGGTAGACTCCTCAGTGTCTCTGTTCAAACTCTTGAGAATCCTAATGGCATTGGCTTTGCTTCTCTAAGGTGAGAAAGGCTTGAACTATGCCACTCCATCCCTGTTCAAACAGCTGAGAAAGACAGCTGGGAGGAGAGGCAAATTCTCTAAGGGGAGATTAGTGGGGAAGAAGCAATTGCCATTTTTTTTTTATAATTCACTACAATTCCCCACTCTATCATGGTCCACCTAGGTAACAAGTAAATTCTTATTTCCTTTCACCTTAGGCTCTTAACCTTAATATTTAATGCAGTTATCTACCAATAGTTCTCAAACAGATTCTTAGTGTCTGATTTTCCAACCTCTGGTTATCCTATATAATAAAAGGTTAATATGCAAATCGACCGAACAGCTGAACAATCGGTCACTAGGATGCCCACCGACCACCAGAGGTCAGACGTTCAATGCAGGAGCTGCACCCTGGTGGTCAGTGCACTCCCACAGGAGGAGCCACACTCAGCCAGAAGCCCTTAGCCGGGCTCATGGCTGGCAAGTGCAGCACTAAGGATGTCTGACTGCCGGCTTAGGCCCATTCCCTCAGCAGTCAGACTTCCCCAGAGTGGTCCCAGACGGCAAGAGGTCACCAGCTGGGCTGATGGAGCCCATCCCTCCCCACCCTCCCATGCACGAATCTTGTGCACCAGGCCTCTAGTTTATTCTATAAAAAAATGAACTCTGGGCATACCTCTGAGGTTAAGTTCTTTCAGGTTTACACAGGTCAAAGAATCTTGGGATAAAGACAGAGTAAGTCCTGCATATAGTGCTTCTGATATAACCACTTAGAACTTGCTCCAGCAAAGTATTCCACATGCTGAGGTTTGTGATGTCCCTCTTTGGGACCGCTCTCCCATCTCCTGACAAGTTATTATAAACACCTCCATTTGCACAGTTCTTTACAGTCTACCAACATGTTGACACAGATTATCCCATCTCAGGCTCACAGACCCTCTAAGAAGGACATCATCACCATTGTTGTCCCATTTTACAGTTCAAGATGCTGGGGCTCATTCAACTGATCTTATAGAGAAAATACTATGTGCCCGCCCAGTGGAGCTACAACTATGAACAATACACAGTTCCTACCCTCAGGGGGTCCAATAGAGAACTTCCTGTCTAACCACAAACAGGAAATAAGAACACAGCCCTAAATTGTGAGGGCCCATAGGAGGCCCAAAGTACAACAATGGAAAAGCTTTCTGCAAGAAGTGTTACCTGATTTTTTATAGGACCAGGTTAGAAAGGTAACAAGAGCTATAGGAAGAATATTCTAGACCCCCAGCTCATTCTTATTTGACCTGCTAAAGAGATTGATCAACTCAAATGTATTTCTAATGGTAGGACTTCAGACCTATAACAAAGCCAAAAGAGGTTCCTGGGCAGACAATGTGTGGGGTGGTTGGGATCAGACATATGCTGTAGTCCCCAGGCTGGATATACCTTCTTCTGGGGAGCCCAGACCAGCTTCCAGGGCACTTTAGAGTAGACCTGTCTGAAAATAGTGGTCTTCTCTCTAGAGGCAGAGCCCAGATAACTCCCTGAGTCTTCTCCTCCATAGGAAAGTATATACACGTAGGTCACATGTCCTGGTAGAGGGCAGCCTTCCAGGAGTGACAACTGGGAAGATAACGTGAGAGCTTTCAACCACAGTAATGTGGTTTCCTAAACTCAAGCACCCAGAAGTGCCACCATCTATTGTTTGTGATCGCAGGTTTAATCCAG
Source organism: Lasiurus cinereus (assembly GCA_011751065.1). NCBI lineage: Eukaryota > Metazoa > Chordata > Mammalia > Chiroptera > Vespertilionidae > Lasiurus > Lasiurus cinereus. The sequence goes on along the minus strand of JAAGEH010002531.1, from coordinate 39,407,618 downwards.
AACAACTTTTCTACATCTTCAATCTCTCTGGAAAAGAAGTAGAGTCTTAATCCTCCCCCAACAGGGTGCAAAGGTGGGGGGTTACCCAAAGCAGCAAATTAATCTCCAGGATTTTGTCCCAAGAGACTAGCCCAATAGCTACAGGGTTGTCAGGCATTATCCCGACGGTACATCTTGGATTTTTTCCTCAGTTTGGACACAACAGAAAATTTTAATTATTTTGAGGAAGAACAAAACATCACTTTCAGCCCTGCTGGCCCCCTTTTAAAAAACATTTGGGATAGCAAAATGGGTGAGATAAGTGTAAAATAACTTTAAAAGACGCCATTCCTAGAAATAGTACAGAACTGCTTCCTTGTGTGGCCTGTGTGGTGGCCAGGGGTCTGCAGGCTGTCCTGGATCCAGGCCCAGGAAGTGACTCAGCCTCGGCAAGGGAGCCACGTTGTTGAGGAACACCCTGGCACTGGACCGGGCCATGGCACATATTCGATGATGATATAAATTCTGGTCTTGTGCACATGTTGTTTTACAAACTCCAGGCATGAGCTCATTTGGCCTGAATGTTTTCTCTGAGGGTTTCTTACAAACAGTTATCTGAATTGAGTTAGACCAGGGGAAAGGCATTTGAGGGATTATCTTATTGTACATGTGGACAATTAAAACATTTATCAGGCAGGTCAAAAACCAAAGGTTTTTTAGAGAATCTATCAAGGAGGAGTCACAGACCTCTAATCATATCATGTTTTTCTACTACTTTATGGAGAAGAACTAAGAGCTTTAAATTTAGTTTGTTTGTGTTTTAGGTTTAAATTTAACTTATTTATTTATTGTTGCTCATTGTTTCTTTTTTGATGGCTTACATGTATTTTATTGGCTTTCTTAGATTGCTCCTAGTTTTAAGTAGGCTTTTCTATAACAAGTGAGGTGTTATGAGTAACATTAGCTTGCAATCTGCAGCACTGCATCTTCCCAGAAGAGAACAGTTGGACTGACTACATCACCATTGCAGTGCTTCTCACCACTTGCCTCAGAATCACATTGGAAAACCAATTAAATTGGAGTTTCCTGGTCTCCACCCAGAGAGCTTCATTCATTAGGTCTGGGTCCTGCCCAGGAACCTGCAGGTGTTTCTGAGGTCCATACAACTACTGGTTGCCAAATAAAGTGGTCATTTTCTCACTCTCCTATCTTTTTTGCTTAATTCTGCTCAGCATTTTTTTTTTAGTAGTATAACTTTTTTTTGTAACATAGCTTTCTAAAATGATAGCACTCATCAGAAAGGTAGGATGTATTTTGGCCTATTAACTGTGTGATTTACTTACTGAAGGGCAAGAGAAACCTGAGGTCTACTTGGTTATCAGTTTCTTGAGTGAAGAGAGAGAGGAGTAGTCTTTCAGGGCAGCGGGGGTGGGGGGTGGGGGTGGGGGGTGGGTGGGGGGAGGAAAGTCCAACAAGAGGGAGGCCTGAGAGGAGACCAGGAAGGGCAGGTTTTAGCTTTCCTTACATCTGCAAAATGTTTCCCATCAACATTGCAATTAAGAGTATTGCTTATGGAGAGAAACCAAGATGGCAGCATAGGTAAACACCAGAACTTGCTGGCTCGCACAACCACTTCAAAACTACAACTAAAAGACAAAATGGGTATCATCCGGAACCACTGGAATACTGGCAGAGAGGAAATTCCACAACTAGAAGGGAAGAGAAAAGCACCCTGAGACTCAAAGGAGGAGCAGAGGTGCAGAAGTGAAGTGCAGAGATATGGAGGCTCTCAAGGAAAGGGCTGGAGAGAGACACAAGCTCCCTACTGCTCTGAACTCCAGTTCCAGGTGAGAGTCTGGGGACCCAGACTCATACTGGGAAAAACTGGACTGTCTGGCATTGGGTGGAACTTGAGGGCGGCTTCCTCTCAGAGGTACTCACAGCGATCGTTGTTCCTGCATGGTGCTGCATGACACAGAGACATGGGAACTCTTCCAGGCATGGCTGACGGTCAGCCATTGCTGTTTGCTCCACCCTGGTGGTTTCCAGAGAACCCTCCCAGCCCAATTTACAACCCTACCCAAGCTGTGTGCAGAGGATTTTACATATGAATGGCCTGGCCCCCTGCAATCTGAAACCTAATGTACTGCAGCTAGATCAAAGAGCCCCAGAGCCTCCAAAAGAAGGCCCACGGCTCCAAAGACTTACATTGCTTCACAGATAGTCCTCATCTGGGCATCTCCAAACCCTAAATAAAGAGAAGGAATCTGCAGATCTCTTTGTAGTTCCTGCTAGGTAGCCTCTCTCCTTGGAGATCCAAGAGCTAATGTATCCAGTGGTCAGAGAGAGAGAGACCAACCAGACTACAACTCTTCATTCAGATCCATAAGAGACACACTCAGGGGGCAAACTCAGTGAGTACCAAAGCCCCACTGAAGCAAGCCTTGCCCCATAATTGTGTCTCCCATCAGAGACACAACTGATCATCATAGCCAATTGGCCTGGAGGTCAATTCCTCCCAGTGATACCAACAACAAACAAGGCTTAACTACAACAAGACTGTGCACACAGCCCACAAAGGGGTGCAACAACAGTGTCCACCTCAGGAAACTGGGGAGGCTGAGTCACTGGGCCCTATAGGACACCTACCACACAAAGCCACTCTGTCAACATAGGGAAGCAGCCAAAATGCAGAAACAAAGAAACAGGTCACAAATGAAAGAAATGGAGGAAAGCAAACTATTGGATATAGAGTTCAAAACTACAGTTATAAGCTTACTCAAGAATCTTCTAGAAACTGCCAATAAAGTTAGTGAGACCCTCAAGGACATGAAAAAGGACCAACTAGAAATTAAGCATGTACTGACTGAAATAAAGAATAATATACAGAGATCCAACAGGAGACTAGAGGGTCCCAAAAATCAAGTCAAAGATTTGAGATATGAAGAAGCAAAAAACACTCAACTGGAAAAGAAAAAAACAAAACGAATCCAAAAATATGAAGATAGTGTAAGGAGCCTCTAGAACAACTTCAAGAGTATCAACATCTGAATTATGGGGTGCCAGAAGAGAGAGCAAGATATTAAAAACCTATTTGAAGAAATAATGACAGAAACTTCCCCTACCTAGTGAAAGAAATAGACTTACAAGTCCAGGAAGTGCAGAGAACCCCAAACAAGAGGGATCCAAAGAGGACCACACCAAAACACATCATAATTAAAATGCCAAGGGCAAAAGACAAAGAGAGAATCTTGAAAGCAGCAAGAGAAAAACAGTTAGCTATCTACAAGGGAGTGCCCCTACAACTTCAGCTGATTTCTCAACAGAAACTGTGCAGGCCAGCAGGGAGTGGCAAGAAATATTCAAAGCGATGACTAGCAAGAACCTACAACCAAGATTATTCTTCCCAGCAAAGCTATCATTTATAATTGAAGGTCAGATAAAGAACTTCATAGTTAAGAAAAAGCTAAAAGAATTCATCACCACCAAACCAGTATTATATGAAATGCTGAAGGATACTCTTTAAGAAGAGGAAGAAGAAGATAAAAGGTAAAGACAAAAACTATGAACAACAAAGTGACAACAAATACATATCTATCAATAAGTGAATCTAAAAATCAAGTGAATAAAAAATCTGATGAACAGAATAAACTGGTGAATATAATAGGATCAGGGACATAGAAAGGGAGTGGACTGCCAATTCTCAGGGGAAAGGGGTATGGGAAGAGACTGGACAAAAATTGTACACCTATGGGCGAGGATAGTGGAGGGAGGGAGGGTAAGGGCAGAGGGTGGGGTGGGAACCACGTGGAGAGGAGCTATGGGGGGGGGGCAGGTGTAAAAAAAAGGAATAACTGTAATAATCTGAACAATAAAGATTTGTTAGGGGAAAAAAAGAGTATTGCTTACGGAGAGAGACTCACAAATTGAGTATTCTCCATTTAGGAGGAAAATAAGAGCAAATTTAATGAAGTTCAGAATGTATGGGTAGAGAAAGAATGTGCACCCCAACATTCAGAACACTAAAAATGGGAATACCCCCTGAAGTTCAAAAAATGATTTGGATGTACATAAAAGTAATACTAAATAACACAACTAGTAGTAAGCTTAAAGTACTTATTGTCCTAAGAGATATGCCATAAATAAGTTTAAATAAATAAATGATAAGTATTAAGACATTTAGGGATTGCAGACCTATATCAGGTTATTAAGGAAATTACTGATATTTGAAATATATCTCCCAATTTTGAGGTTGATTTCCTTGAGGAACAATTGAGGTATTCCAGCTATTTTCCTTGGGATCATAAACCAAAATAGGATGTTTCATGTCCTTAATTCTCTGGAGGTAGACATCTGTTATTTGGCAGCAGCCATATAACTGGACCTAAATTTCAATTTTCTCCTGCTTACCAGCTATAAAATGTTGGGTAAGTTGTTTTACCTCTCTGGGCCTCAGTTTCCACATCTGTAAAATTATATATGAAGAGTGTCTCAAAACACGTATATAATTATAATTATATACTATCCCCAAAAATGTATCTACAATTTGAAGGCAGTGTTTATTAAAATACATTACATTTTATTTTTTAAATATGTTTTTATTAGTTTTTAGAGAGAGAGGAAGAGAGAGGGAGAGAGAAACATCAATGGAAGAGAATAACATCCATCAGTTGCCTCCTCCATGTCTCCTACTGGGAATTGAGCTCGCAAATGGGACATGTGCCTGACTGGGAATTGAACCTATGATCTCTTGGTGCATGGGATGATGCTCAACCAACTGAGCCACACCAGCCAGGGCAAAAATACATTTCATTTTCAAAATGTGATAGAATCTATAGGTATCCACTATTAAAATGTGTGTACATTTTTGTGATACCCTGTATATGTAGTATTTATTACAGAATTATCATGAGAATGAAATATGACCATAAGGTGAGTGTTTCTGAGTTGTAAGTAAACCATGTGTTCTGTATGTCTGCCCACACATAGTAATTTCAGTCTATACAGTAATATCAGAACATTCACACTAAAATTCCATGGGAAAAATTAATGAGTGAAAACATTTATCTACTAGCAAATTAAAAATACAACTTGATCCACTTATTTTCGAGTTTTTAAAAAATTATTAAGTGCTCTGACTTTGTTTACTAGAAAAGCAACTTATTAAATAGGAAATGCTAAGTGCCTACATACGAGAGGCCATATCAGCTACATAGGGCTGAGGGGCAGGTGTGTCAAAGCCTGCCTTCTCTACCTCCCCTTCCCGTTGGGTAGTGGAGGTGAAATTAGACTTTCTCCACCAGGGAGGACCAAACCCTGGAGACGCAGCTCCTGAGGAAAAGAACGTGGCTTAAAAGCGCAGGCTCACTGCCCACGCTGCTCATAAATTATGGAAGGCAAACTCATCCTCTTCCATGCTGAGCTCTCATAACCTTCTGTTCCCAAATGCAGTTGTGGACTTTGTGTTCTGTTCCCCCCCACATGGTTCCAGTGGAGACTTAAATAATTTCCATTTCTATTAAAACGGTCCTGGTGCCGTCAGAAATGCCATTGTGAAACAGCTCTTCTCATGCCGTTAATAGGCTCCCCCAAAGGATCTCAAGTGGTGTGCTCAAACTCATGTGTCATCCAAGTAAGCAACTGAGAGCAGATGTCTAGATGCCTTTACAGACAGACCATTCTCCTGTGGCTGCGACAGGACTGCGGCGCATCCAGCTGGTTAACCCGCGATAGGGCCCTGATGGCGCCACGTGGTCCTTTTTACACTGGAGGTATCATGAATGCTGGTTTGAGATATATGCAGTAGCTCAGTCTCTTGGGTACCAGTTTCTTACATCTTTTATGGTGATAGCATTTTCTTGCCATTCCTCCCAACTCTCAGTTTATTGTTTAGCATGTAAAGTTAGAAAAAAGAAAAAAATAATTAAAGGATACTGTTATCTAATAATTTCTAACTAAATCTTCTCATATGAAAGTTTTCTTCTAAAACTGACTGGTGGCAACTATTTCTGTAACACTGAACGGTGTATAATGTTCAGTTTTTTCTTCAATCTTCATGTCAAACCTGTGAGAGAGGCAGGACAAGGATTCTAATGCCTGTTTCCCTGAGTAGAAAAGTGAGGTCCGAAAGTTTATAGAGACCTGCTGGTTGTTCATTCCAAATATCTATAAATATCTTCTTTCAATGACAAAGCATCCTTTTCAGCTTCCTGTAGCTTTCTTGAATTGTAAAGTATTGCCCCAAAGAAACCCCAGAGACATAAAATTTATTATACGTATTTTCATATGATTAAACACTATTGCAACAAATACTATTCCAGAGAAGGTCATCAGAATGATAAGAGTAATTTATATTTATCATTTATGATGTACCAGGTTCTGCATTAAGTGTTTCATGTGTTTTGTCTCATTTAATCCCCATAACATCTCCAAGCAGGAAGAAAGCATTATCTCCACATGTCAAATGAGAGGCTTGGAAAGATCTAGTGACTTTCCCAGAGTTACAGAGACAATACTGAATCTAATTGAACCTAGTAATGCACCCAGCTCAAACTGACGCCAGGATCAGCCCTCTTACCAGTAAGCAGTGCTTTATACAAAACTAATTTTCTGCCCCTGCTGAGGGCACAACATACATGTGTTTGTGTTTCGTTCTACAATGAATTGTCTTTGTCAAAAAACTTTCATTGTACTGCATTGCTGGTGTGAAAGCAAAATGGTACAGTCACTTTGATAAATAGTTGGTCAATTTTGTGTAAAAGTAAACCATACACCTGGTATATGAAGCCGTCTTCCCACTCCAGGTATTTATTCAAGAGAAGTGAAAGCATGTGTCTGCACCAAGACCTGAATGGGAATATTCATAGCAGTATTAGTCATAATAGCCCCAGACTGGAAACAACCCAGTGAATGGGTAAGCTGTGGTACATCCAGAGGATGGAATACTAGTCAGCCATAAGCAATAAAAACCTACTGAGAAATGCAACAGCATTAGATAAATCTCAAGAGCATTATGCTCAAAGAAGCCAGCCACAGAAAGCTACATCCAGTGTGATTCATTTAAATGGGATTCCAGAAAATGTAAAACTAGAATGACAAAGCAAATCAGTTGTTGCGGGGGGCTGAGAATGGCAGAGGGAAGTGACTGGAAAGGGTTCTGGGATGGTTGAGATAACAGAAGTACTCTGCCTTTATCGTGAGTTTATACATTTATCAAAACTCATCCATCATTCTGCTAAAAGGTGAGTTTTACTGTATGTCAGCTATACTTCAGGTAGTCTGATCAAAAACCAACCAAGTGTTAAAAGTAGGCCTCGGCCTCTGCCCTACTGCTTTCCAAACACACTGGAGTGTGAGCCGTTGTCAGGCCAGGGTGACATCATGGTTGTCACAGCGCTTTTGTTCACTCAGAGCGTAGCGAATACCTCTCATCTCCCCTCATTCCTTCAGGAAACACTATAACTCTCTTTATTTCTTCTCAAATATTCCACCCACTCAGGGAACAGCCAGGGTTGCTGTTGAAGGCCATTGGCTGCAGGATTCCCTCTTGCCTTTTTGTTCTACTCGGGCCTAATGCAGATCAGCCCGTCCACATCACGGAGGACAATCTGCCTCCCTCCAAGTCCACTTACCCAACACCACCCTCCTAGGAACAGCCAGAATAATATTGGACCACATATCTGGGCACCATGGCCCAGCCAAATGGATACATAAAATTAATCACTATCCTTATTCAGCTCTGTTTGTCCTACAGTTTGTAAAGAAAAGAAACAGAATTTCAAGCAGTGAAATCCTCAAAACTGTCTTCCTGACTTGGGTGATGATGTGAATCTCTTGGAGACACTTATTAAAATGGCAGGTCCCTGGCCAGCATGGCTCAGTGATTGAGTGTTGACCTATGAACCATGAGGTTACGGTTTGATTCCCAGTCAGGTTACCTGTCTCAGTTGCAGGCTCGATCCCCATGTGGGGTGTGCAGGAGGCAGTCAATCAATGATTCTCTTTTATCACTGATGTTTCTGTTTTTCCCTCTCCCTTCCTCTCTGAATCAATTTAAAAATAGGTTAAAAAACACACAAAATACCTGGTAGGCCCCCTCCCCTAAAGATTCTGATTTAGGGGGTCTGAGGTGAGGTCCAGGGCCCTGTCGTTTAAATGAGCTCCCTATGGGATGATGATTAGGCAAATTTGGGCACAGTAAAATAACCTACTTGCAGCCAAAGAACCAGACTAGCTGGTGGGATTTACATGGGCATTTGCTCAATGTGAATCCTATCATTTGAAGCTTCTTTAATGACACACAACAAAGTATTTTAAAGACCCCTTTTATTAAGCAATTAATCCCTCCCAGGACTCAGCTGGTCTCCTTCTGATGGCATTCCTGAGTGTGCTGTAGTTTCAGAGTCTGACCTACCAGATATTCCCAGCTTATCCAGGGCCCATCATGGCCCTTCAAGAAGATGGATTTGGGGAGAGTTAGAGCTGTTCTCTGGCACCAGCTGAAGAGATCCACACACTGAAGAGATCCCGTGTCTGCCCTCCTCCAAAACTGGGCCCGTGGCCCTGCAGTGCCACAAGCAAGAAAAGAACTCAGAGACTGAAGGCAGAAGTACACCTCATACCTCTCAAACATGCACTGATCTTGTTTTTAAAAGAAAGCTTTAGCCTGGAGTGGAAAGGGCATCAGATAAATATCTTGAAATAGCTGAAGAGTGCTCAAGTGGAAGAGAGGTTGGGCTCTCAAGAAACAGAAATAGCCCCAGTGGGTGGAGGCTATGGAGAGGGGCTCTGTGGGCTTGACAAAAGAAGGAACAAATAGAAAAAACAAGGAGTTACAGCTAGATAGACCGATGTTCACCTGAGGCCCTGCCACACATAGTTGTGGGATCTTGGGCACGCAGGTAAACTGAGTTTTTTGAATTGCAAAATGGGAATAATAACACTTCCAGGGCTGTGATGAGGATCCAGTGAGATATTTGTGAAGCTCTTAGCAGAGAACTGGGCCCATTGTTGGTGCCAAATAAGCTGTAGATGAAGGGCAAAGAGATTGCCTAAGGAGGAGCAAACAGCAGAGGTGCTCAAGTACAGTCCCAACCCTCCTTTTGAGGGTAGAGGGGACAATGGGCTGGGGGAGGGGGTGCTTTAAGAATGGCTTGAGTGGTTGGATTGGATGACTTTTGAAGTCTTTTCCCCACTGAGCAATTTTATGGCTCTTAGGAGAGGTAGAGAACACAATTTCGTGTTTGCAAAACAATTGCTCTTTTGCTTTTAGTGAAAACATTTACTCTCTCTGGGCAGCCAACCCTTTGCCTTTGAGTATAAAAATCTGAGAGCTTATGATGTGGATTTCTACAGGGAAGTTGTGACATTACACAATTCTTACTCCTATCCCACCCTTAATACCAAAGCTGGGAATATGAATCACAAGACAAACTGATGGCAGAATACTACATTCCCAACAGCAAGGGAAGTAACTGAACAAGAGTCTTGACAGGCATGCACATGGTGGAAAAGAACTCTGTGTTACATCCAGGACAATGAAGAAGGCAGCATTGTCATGGAGTCATAGGATGCTGGGATACCTATTAAAAATAGAAACTGGAACTTCATTTCCCCCTAGATGTGTCAGAGGGTGCCCAAATACTGCAATAATTGGAATGAAGGTAAAGGGAAATGACTGTGATCTTCCTGCAACCTTGCTGGAAATGCACATCAGGGATTTCAATTAAACATGGTACATTAAATATGCGTTTATATGCCTTCTGTCTGGACATCATATATATCTTCCAAAGAATAGGAGACAACAGCCACTTGGAGGCACAAAACTATTGGAAGAAGTAGATGTGGGAGCAGTGACTAGTACAGCAGAGCTGAGAAAGCTGAACTCCAAGTACTGCAGGTGAGTGAGAAGTAAGCCAGTTCACAGGACAGGGCCCTGGAAAGTCTTAGGAATTGAAGTACAGGTGTTATGGAGGATGTAGGTTAATTATGGAAGTGAAAACTGAGGGCGAGTCAACATTATATAAAGAGAATTAAAAATCCCAAGTCTTTCACCTCCTCCACCTAGCAAGCATACCTCCTATGCTTCCCTTTCCCCAGTTTGGAAGTTATATGTTTATTCTCTGGAAAATTGGAACACAAGGAGCTCCCCATTCTAGGATATCAGAACACAGTAGATCTCAGGGGCAGGTGGGAGGAAGATGCCCTATTGAAAATAAGGAACCTGAGTGAAAATTTACATGCTAAATAGAGAGCTCCCCAGTCCCTTTCCCTCCTAGCTTTCAGAATTAAACAGCCAGGATTGCAGCACACAGAGAGAAGACTGGAATTTTCTTCTTTGTAAGAAACTGAAAGATTCCAAAGAAAAGTTCTACAGATTCTGACCTTTTAAAAGGCCAGTTCACCTCTTGATCTCCCTAGAGCAAAACCTACCATTTAAAAAGCACCACCTGGTACCTACTTCAATGATCTTTATAATATCTGATTCTTAAATCTGACCAGACAACTAGGAATAGCCAGGTACTTGAGGAAAATCTCCAACTTGTAAGAAAACAAAACCTACAAGAAAAAAAAAATTAAAATAATACAGAGAGCAGAACTGAAAAAAGCAAACAAAACAACAGCAAAAAGACAACTCTAACATGCTCAAAGAAATGGGAAAAGATATTAGGTCTATGAAACAAGAACTGGATACTAGGAAGGAACAATTAGAGAACAGAAAAAATTACCTTGAATATTAAAGCCATGATGGATAAAATTAAAAATTCAATGGAAAGATTGGAAGACAAAATCTCTTCCAGAGAGTTGATGAAAAAAGATTAAAAAATAGGCAATAGGAGAGAAAGAGAAAAAAGTTAGAGTCAATCCAGAAAGTTATATAGTTAAGTAATAGAGGTTCAAGAAAGAGAGAACAGAAAAAATATTGACTGAAGAAAATTATCAAATAGGTAATATAAGACATTTCTTCATTTATAATGCCATTATTTTCCTGATTAAACATGCCCATTGTGTGCCCAACCTAATGAATAAAAAATGATCACTAAATCATATTATTTTAAATTACCTTGGGAGTGATATTGGGAATAAAGATCCTAAAAGTTTTCAGAGAGAGAAAAAGTATAGGGGAAAAAAAGTGAGACTTTCAAGAGTGGTAAGCAGAATGGCATCTGAGTTATCAACAGCAACACCAGGATCCAGAAGACAATAGAGCAGTGCTATCAAAATTATGGATCAAAGATATGTGGAATTCTATACCCAAGCAAACTGTCAAGCATGAGATAGAATAATGACATTTTAAGATATCTGAGGTCTCAAAAACTTTCTAGTCTAAGTGCTCTGTCTAAGGAACTGCTGAGAACATGCTCCACCAAAATGAGGGAGTAAAACAAGAATGAGAAAGATAGCATTGACAAAACAAGATCCGTGCAGACCTGGGTCAGTGCTTAGACCTCCTCTAGGAAATCACTTTTTACTCACCTGAAAGCAGTGTGGTCACAGCTGATAGCCTTTAGCTGGGAACTCCTTTGGGATATACCTCAGTTTTTGAGCCAAGGGCACATTTTTCTTGGGTGGCCCTTCATCAACAACTGAACAAGGTAGTGATAAAAGACCTAGCGTTTCTACCATGATGTGGCCTCTCAAAAGAACACCGTGTGCTGGTACTCCCCGTGGGGCTGAGAGTCCTTGTCAGGTTTGCAGTCCAGTCTTGACAGCTCTCTTGTCTGACCCTGCTCTGCCCTTCCCTGGCATAGGTATCACTCCTCAACAAATCTTTGCACTCATAACTTTTAGTGTCTTCTTCTCAAAGAATGCTCCTGCACGGGGGCCTAACATAGGAGAGAAGCAGAAGCTCAGGAGGATGGTTGTTCAGCGAGTCCGAGGAGTAACCAACCCCGGTTAGGACAGAAAGCTTTCTAGGGTATAAGGTAACCTCCAGGTTAAAACAAACAAACAACCACAAAAATTGATTAGACAATCTGATAGACTTAAAGATGTGGGAAATTGTCTTACATGGAATTTTACAGTTCTGTGGGACAGCCTAGAATGATTTCAGTGATAAGGATAATGCCACTTAACAGGAACGATACACCCTGAGAAATGCATTGTTCGGTAACTTCTTCTTAGTACGAGCATCCTAGAGGGCACTTACACAAACCTAGGTGGCATAGCCTGCTACACACCTAGGCTATCAATACAGCCTACTGCTCCTGGGCTACAAGCCTGTGTATCATGCCACTGTACGAAACCACACAAGATTAAAACACACACAAGAGAAAATGATGCAAATAAGAGATGCAGTAAGCATGGAATGTATGAGGCTATTTGCAGCAAACTTCTTTTTTTCATAAGAAGAAAAAGTAGACTCTAAAATACAATAAAAAGTATAGTATAGTAAATGCTTACATTAGTACAGTTATTTATTATCAGTATCAAGCAGCATGTGCTGTACATAATTGTATGTGCTATACTTTTACATGATTGGCCAGTCTGTTTACACCAGCATCACCACAAACATGTGAGGAATGCATTGCTCCAACGCCAGTAGGAGATGGGAATTTTTCAGCTCTGTTCAAATATTATGGGACCACCGACATACTAGCACAGTGGTCAGCAAACTCATTAGTCAACAGAGCCAAATATCAACAGTACAACAATTGAAATTTCTTTTGAGAGCCAAATTTTTTAAACCTAAACTTCTTTTAATGCCACTTCTTTAAAATAGACTCGCCCAGGCCATGGTATTTTGTGGAAGAGCCACACTTAAGGGGACAAATAGCCGCATGTGGCTCGTGAGCCGCAGTTTGCTAACCAGGGTAACTAGCATATGCAGTTCATTATTGACCAAAACATCATTATGTGGCAAATGACTGTATATTACAAGACTAAGAAAAAGAAAATTCAAGTAACTACAGGTAAGACAGATAAGTTATAAAAGGCAAGAAATATAATCACTCTACATTACTTTGCTTGGCTGAGAACATAAAAATATAAAAACTAAATATCAATTTAATTTTTAAGTTATGCTACTCTATCAGAGAAAGTAGGGATAGTAGTGAAAGTTAAATCACCATTCTACCATTGGTTAGAAAGTCAACAGATAATGTTGATGTGTCTAAAGTTGATATTCTGTAATTGCTGTATACATATGGCAAATAGCAGGAGAAACCCAGCAAAGCGTTACAAAGTGTGTCTCTGGGGAATGGGATGGAGGGGGAGGTGCATGAAGCATGTAAGACAATTTAACTTTAACTTTGGCACAAAGATAAAAAAAATAAATTGCAATTACAAAGAGAAAGAAAATTCATAGGCAAGAAGTGGAAGTCTCATCAAGAGGCAGAAAATACCAAGGGAAGAAGAGTGTGAAGAGGATCAGCCTGAAATTGCCCTTATCCCAGGACAGTCTCTAGTGCAGTGTGAGGGCTGCAAGGTCCCTCCACTGAGTATGACTGTCAGACCGTGGGAGCCCATGATTAATAAATAAATCCTTCTCCCGGTTTATCAAAGTAGGAATTTTCTGGCCTGTTCAGGGGATATTACTGATCCTGGCTGGAATTTACTTATCAGAAGAGAAGAACAAAGAATTATTGTTGACCAGCTGGCTAGAGAAAACGCAAATATGATAATAAAACAGAGAGAAGATACATCAAACTCAGTGATGGCGATTGTCAGAAAAAAATGTTTAACCTGTGGCCCAGTGGTCTGTGTCTGTGATAAGGTCAGCCACACAGACCTGGACAGAGATTTAACAGCAGGCTGCAGAGGAGGAAAGTTCCAGCAGATCAGGATAAGGCAGAAACCCTGTGTTTGCTCCTCATACTGATGAACAGATTGTCATAGGAAGATCAGAGGGATGCTTGCTCCAGATAAGGCGTGGTGGAGGGAGACAGACACAAGGTACATAAACAGCCGCCAGACAGGGAGAAACCAGTGAGAGGCATCTTAAACACGGGCTCTCAGAAGAAACAGACTACACAGGGGCAGGGTGCTCGGTGATAATGCTGAGCAGTTGTGGGTGCTTTGATTTGGAACTTATCCTATTTTGAAGGGTGATTTGGGGAAAACCAAAGGAGATATTAGCACAAAAGTTAGGTTTTGTGTTGAGTTTTGGGGGAGAAGGGGAGTATAAAAGGCATCATAGCTTTTCACTTATTTTTTTCCTTTTGAAACTTTTAACTTTCTTTTACCTTTGTTTAGTTCTGTGAATTTACTTATTGGTTCACAGAAAATTGCAAAGATAGAATAGAGAGGCCTCATGTACCTTTTACCCAGTTTTCCTCAATGGTTACATCTTAGGTAACAATAGTATACTATCAGAACCTTGAAAATTACTTAGATACATATGTATATGTAATTCTATTTTATTCCATTTTATAACATGCACAGATTCATGAAACCACTACCAAGATCAAGACACCAAATATCCCATCACCACAAAGGCCTCCCTCTTGCTACTTGTTTATAGTCTCACTCACCACCCCTGTCCTCCACCCTCCCTCACCTCTTCAATCGCTAATATGCTCTCCATCTCTATAATTTTGTTATTTTGAGAATATAATATAAAAGGACTCACACAATATGTGAACTTTTAAAATATATATATTTTATTGATTTTTTACAGAGAGGAAGGGAAAGGGAGAGAAAGTTAGAAACATCGATGAGAGAGAAACATCAATCAGCTGCCTCCTGGAGACCCACGCCTGGGGATGTGCCCGCAACCACGGTACATGCCCTTGACCAGAATCAAACTTGGTACCCTTGAGTCCGAAGGCCGACCCTCTATTCACTGAGCCAAACCTGTCAGGGCACAATATGTGAACTTTTATGATTGGCTTTTTATGCTCAGTATAAAGCCTTTGAATTTTTTTGGAGTCTTTACATGTGTCAATAATTAAATATAATAGTATATGTAACCAGTAACCTATTGAAGGAAGGGCATTTTGGTGGTTTTCAATTTTTATCTATTGCAAATAGGACATTTGTGATTGCATTTAGGGACCGGGTTGATCCAAAAGAAATCTCCACATCTCAAGATCCTTACCTTACAATGAACATTGTACCTAGGTTTTGTGTGAACAGAAATTAGCATTTTTTTGGGATAAATTCCCAGGAGAACAATTGCTGGGTTGTACCAAAAGAGTATGTTAGTTTTGTAAAACATCGCCATACTATTGTCCAGAATGGCTGTCCCATTTTATATACCTATCAGCAATATATGAAAGGTTTAATATCTTCACATTCTCACCAGCAGTTGGTATTATTTTATTTCTTTCTTTTTTTTTTTTTTTTGAAAGATCAGGAACTTCCTGCTGCCTTCCCTTTTATCTCTTCAAATAAAAAAATTTCTATGTTCTATATGTAAATCTATTTAAAGTCATCATAATAGCCCTAATGTGCTTGGCTCAGTAGATAGAGCATCTGCCTGCAGACTGAAGGGTCCCAGGTTCGATTCTGATCAAGGGCATGTTCCTTGGTTTCAGGCACATCCCCAGTAAGGAGTGTGCAGGAGGCAGCTGATCGATGTTTCTCTCTCATCAATGTTTCTAACTCTCTATTCCTCTCTCTCCCTTCCTCTCTGTAAAAAATAAAAATAAACAAATAAAAAATATATATGAAGAAAAATCACTTTAAAAAAATAAAATCGTCATAATAATTAGACAATCATGCAAACTTTAACTGAAAAATAAAATTTTAAAATCTTGAAAAATAAAATTTAAAAATCTTAAAAATTAATAAGACAAACATCTTAAACTACACAATTTAAAAACTAGATTACTGCCAAAAACCGGTTTTGCTCAGTGGATACAGCGTCAGTCTGCAGACTGAAGGGTCCCAGGTTCGATTCCGGTCAGGGGCACATCCTTAGTTGCGGGCACATCCCCAGTGGGGGGTGTGCAAGAGGCAACTGATCAATGTCTCTCTTTCATAGATGTTTCTAACTATCACTCTCCCTTCCTCTTTGTAAAAAAATCAATTATATATATATATATATATATATATATACAAAAACTAGATTATTACCCAAACCAATTTCACCCTCTGCCTAAGAGAGTCACTCCTCTGAGAGAGTAACTGCACTCCTGGCGTTGTAAACCAGTTCTCTGGGGAGAAAGCTCTGATTTATAATGCTTGTCAATTTCTGTGATATAAATTTCCCCACAGGACTAATTTCAAGATACCAACAAGAAGTAACTGGCATATGGAGCTGGTACAAGATGTGCAGAATCAACTCTTGCAAGACTGTGCAAGCCGGTTCTAGGACCACTGATCCTGAATTTATTATTTTTACCCAACCTAGAGGTAGGCTGAGAAATAGACCCCTAAAACATCCTAATCCCTGGAGCCTATGAAGATCACTTTACATGGCAGAGTCTGCAGATTGGATTAAGGTAAGAATCTTGAGATGTGGAGATTATCTTGGATCAACCCGGTGGGCCCTAAATGCAATCACAAGTGTCCTTTATGAAATGGAGACAGAGACAGATTTGCCTCTAGCCGAGAGAAAGTAATGTGACTGGGGAGGCAGACGTTGGTGCAATGTGGCCAAGGAATTTTGGCAGCCACAGGAAGCTTGGAAGAAGCAAAGGATGAATTCTTCCCTAGGGCCTCTGGAGGAAGCACAGCCCAGCCGACACCTTGATTTTAGCCTGTGAAACTGATTTCTGACTTTTGGCTTCCAGAACTGTGAAAGAATAATCATCTGTTATTTTAAGACACAAAATTTGTGGTTATTTGTTACAGCAGCCACAGGAAATGCATACACATACATGGTGTTTCACACATATGTACTACTAAAATATCTATTAGCTAGTTCATTTAGCTAGATTTTATCCTAATAAAATTGCTATGTTATTATATACAATATATAGATAATTACTTTTTTTGATGTGTCAGGCTGGGTGGAATTCCTCACCAGGCTTTGGAGAGAAAGGCTGCTGAATAACTCATAAGTAGGAGAGTATAGCATAAGGACTGGGAATAATTTTCTTTTTTTCCCACTCAACATCATTTCTAATACATCCATCTTCTTGCATAGCTGTAACTCATTTATTTTCTGGGTAACATTCCATTATGTACCTACCCATTATCAGCAGGAATTTGGTAGGTATCCTTTATCAGATTAAAGATGACTGTTTTTGTTTTTTCCCCACTGAAATGAGTTTACACCCAGGATGACTCATTTCCTAGGTTCTTTTACTTCAAATATTGGGTGAGATAAAAATTGTGGAAGATAACAAATTGAAATGAATGTTATAAGATTATGGGATTCCAGATACTCCACAAAGAGTAAATGTGAGTCACCTCACCAACGGGGAGGAAGAGCTGGGTAAAATAAGTTGGGGTGTGGTGTGAGCAGGGTCTCTCCTCAGCCTTCTGCAAACGTGGTCAACCAGAGAAGGCTTGCTTTGCCCAGTCCCCACCCCTTCATTCCCACCTCACCCACTGCTGTGATTAGTTGAGGGAGAGGCAGAGGTGCCTAGCAGCCTGGCCTGAGACACCATGACTCCCCAATGTGAGAATCACCCATTCGATGAAAATCAAAAATAATATGACCTCAAAAAGATTTTGACTTCCAGTTGGTCACAGGTCCCCAGCTTCCTCTGAATATTCAGGAACATAAAAGGCATGAATGAATCCGAATGAATGCAGGGTGACTCCACCTGGAATGAAATGGGTGAGTGTTCCTGAAATATTTCTTTAGTCTTGCTTGACTGGCAGGTGAATTAGCTTATAAACTATAGGTTGTAACCTCAGCTGTCATTATTCAGTCACCTATTTCTTTCTTTTAAAAAAAATATTTTTATTGATTTCAGAAAGGAAGAGAGAGCGAGAGAGAGAAACATCAATGATGAGAGAGAATCCTTGATTGACTGTCTCCTGTACTGTAACACCACCGGGGCCCCCCCCGTACTGGGGATCAAGTCCACAAGGAGAACATGTGCCCTGACTACAATTGAACTATGACCTCTTGGTTCATGGGTCAACACTCAATCACTGAGTCACAGCCACCAGGCCCCCATGAGCACATATAGAGAGGAACAGTTCCTTACTTCTGCAGAGGTCGAGCACTAACAGGCATGACTTTAGTGTTGGGAACACAGGGCAGGTCAGCCTGGCAGCATTCAGATGATGAGCAAACACCTGAGACAGCTTCCTGGGCAAAGTCTTCCTTCTGGCCCTCCTCAGGGGCCATCTCTGGGGCTGGGAGCTGGCTGAGTTCATTGCACATCATCCTTCCTATATACTCGTAGGTTTTCAACTGATTAGCATCTAGTTCTCCGGCCTGAAGATGATTTAAATTTTTTCCTTTACTCTTTTCCATTCCTTACCCTTTGGCCACTAATTTCTCATGAGTTGTATTTCAGAGACTGGATAAGAATATGGGGGATGATTTGTGAGAAGTAAAGATAAAAACATAAGGTAGCCTGCACTAAATGCATGATCCTATATGGGCATTCTAGAATAGTCTGTATGCTACAACCTTCTATTTGTGAGTTATTCAACCGCCTTTTTCTCCAGAGCCTGGTAAGGAATCCACCTACATTCAAATCTCCTGTTTCTCCATTCAAACTCTTCTTTCTGTTAACCCATATCCTTTCCTTCTCTTCTTTTTTTTTTTCTTCCTAGAGTTGAAATTGAAGACACATTTGCTATCAGTGGTTCAGTAGGACATTCAACCGTTCACTCCTGCCTCTTCTTGTCATTACCATGCAGATATCTCTAAAGGTCTTTGCCAACAGCTAGCTGTCAGCAGTCTTTATTTCCATAATCACAGACTGAGATAATAAACTTACTTGCAAAACAATGTCTAATGCCTTCAGAAGCAACACTAAGACTGGGTATGTCGCCAAATGTTCCCAACATTTCTAGATCTATTCAAAATCAATGGCCTTCTTTGCAAAGCACAAAGGCAAACACCAAACCATCCAAAATCAATAGAAAAGAGTGATGGACAGGGAAATAGGCCCGAGTAGCACAAAGGATAAAGAAATAACAAAGCCAAAGGTTATGGAGCAATTGCTTTCTAATTTGTCTTAATAAAAAGGAAAAGAATTGAATGAAAAATTGGCAAGTCAGAGTGAAATGTCAGAAACGTTTTATATTCTAAGCCTTTGCCACACACTGTCTTGCACAATGTTAGAGGAAGTGAGGTTGAAATGGAGAATATTTTCACAAGTCTGAGCCAGCCAGAAAGCCAGGGGAAAATACTCTTAAATTTAGGAAAATTACAGGCCTGCTATTTGACATTAGTTGGAGAAAAACATCAAACCCCAGAACTTATTCTGAGAACTTGAACAAGAGAAGTACTTCAAGCCCTGTATTTTTGGTCCAGGGGAGGGTGTATGCCTCGAGGAAGCACTATTGGAGGAGGTCTTTAGGGAAGCCACTGCCAAAGGGGGGTGGGTAAAGGGGGCACATTTCAATAAACCACCTTCTAAATGTGCTCAGAGAATAAGAGCATAGAGAACCCGAGTCAGGACTGGGCCTAGGAAGAATATGCGAGCTAGTTTGGAGAGTTGGACCTCCCTTAGGGTGGGCTCAGCATCATGATGGCAAATAGATCCTGTTTCTAGGAGCAAGATTCAGAGATGGCCTGCTAGGACTTGTCACAAGGGGTCTGAGAGCTTTGCCCTAATTGCAAACTTACAGGTTAGCTTGCATAGTTTCATGGATGCTGGCAGAACACACGAGACTCCTGTTGCTCATGAGAATTTTATTGCTCACAGCACAGCAAGAAGCATGAGCTCCATATCTGCATTGTCCCCTCTTCCTCTCTCCCCCTTTCCCCCTCTCCACAGCCTCTCCTTACTGCCCCCAGTCCCACAGGGGCAATGCAGAGGCACACAAGCAAATGTTACACACACTGTGGCTTTGTTCACAATTGATAAACCACGAGTTTGGAGGAATATTTTATAATGAGCAGTAAGGAAATCTGCCTGATTTCCCCTCCATGGGAAGACATTTGCCCTTTGCCCTCTACTTCACAGGGAGCCACTCCCTCTCTCTCCAAGGCTATTCACTATACAGACATACTTGAAAATATAATTAGGAACAAATGACAGTTAGTGTCTCTGCTCACAAGACATGAAGAAACAGGAGAGACCCTTGTAGAATTATCTCCCAACACTTGCCTAAAACACACAAACAACACAATGACTTTGTGCTAAACATTTCTTGCAATAAACAATCTAACACAGAGATCTTCCTAGATCGGACATGGGGACAAAGATTTGACTTGGTTGGTGGTACCCTCTCATGGGATTCATCTTCCCTGTGGAGTGAGCTTAGCACCAGTTGGGGCCAGGATAAGGGTGGTATTTGCAATGTTCCCTGCATCCGCCAACAGTTGCCATATGACTATAGATCCTCTCACTAAAGAGATAGTCTGTTTCCCTACTCCTGGGATCTGGGCTGGGCCATGTGGCTTACTTTGGCTACTAGGATGGTTAGTTAGCAACATCTCACAAACAGGATCCCATAGGCTGCATGAGTCCACTCCCTCCTTTCTGTTCCTCCACCACCCCTCGAGAGCATGCTTGGGCTAGACTGCTGAGGGATTTGCTGCTTCTGGCCAAATGAGTGAGCACCTCGCCTGGTTTTTCTGACCCAGGAACTCATGGGGACAAGCCCTGTGGCAGGGGCCTGCTGGCTTTATCCTGGCCCCTCTCGAGGACTCTGTTGAGATTTTGCAACATAAAGCAGCTTCCGGTGATTAATTCTGCCTCAAACACTCTACCTCCCAAAGTGGGGAAGAGATCCCCTGCTCGGAGACCCAAGTTTGCTGGCATCCTGAGTAACAATTACTGCACAGGGACAACTGTAGAAGGGGAGCATTTGAGACAGGGGTTTAGAAACTCAGGGAGCCCCTGCAGAGCTACACCAATCTGTGACTAGCGTCCTCCTCTGGCAGAGACAGATTATGTTGCCTTCTAGGCCCTGGTGGCCACTGGAGGGATTTGGGGACATCCAGAGCTCCTCTAAGTACTATTTGTATGCTCAGGAGCTAAAGAGAACTGTCTGCCAAGATTGTCAGTACTCAGTCCTTGGTTTCTATCCACTCAGCTCGGGGACCAAGAAGGGGGTGGTGCCGAAACTGGTTTGGCTCAGTGGATAGAGCGTCGGCCTGTGGACTGAAAGGTCCTGGGTTCGATTCTGGTCAAGGGCATGTATCCTGGTTTCGGGCACATCCCCAGTGGGGAGTGTGCAGGAGGTGGCTGATCGATGTCTCTCTCTCATCGATGTTTCTAACTCTCTATCCCTCTCCCTTCCTCTCTGTAAAAAATCAATAAAATTTTTTTTTTTTTAAAGAAGGGGATGGCTTTTCCTCTTTGGGCACCAAGACCCCTTCAGCTCTGCCAGGACCCCGACATCATGCAGGCCGCCCCCTAGATGGGGGCAGAGCCACAGCAGCTAAGCAGACACTTGCTTTTAAATTCCCAGGCAGTTCTTTTTTGGGTGCCACTCGGAGCCCCTGGCAAAGTTCAGAAGCTGCCAGAGCATCAAGAGAGTTCAGGGCCCTGCCCTGGAGAGAAACAGGAAATCTTAAGATTTTAGGAGGCAACTTTTTTAAGCAGTAAAGATGCTTAACAAGCTCTGCAGTAAAAGACCCTGAAAGGTAAACTTTTACAGAGGGGAGACGACATTCATGGCGCTGACCAGTCGTTAATAGTAGCCTCTAGCTTTAATGATTTGCACAGACGACCTGGACAGGAAAAGTAAAAGGCCTTCCAAATTGGTGCAGCGCATCAGAATTCGGGGAAGTGAAGCCCACAAGCAGGAAACGCCACGTAACTACTGACTGAAGGGAATGAACGAGAAAAAGAATCTCACTAGAACTTTAGGAGGAGCTAAAGGAAACTAAAATTTGGAAGGAAAAGTGCACGAAAAAAACCCCACGCGAAACAAGTGAAAAATAAGTTCACGTCATAAGGCAGAATGATCTTCAGGCAGGCCAGGAAGGCCAGTAGGTGGTTTCCCAGTGCCAACACCCAGCAAACAGCTGCAGGGAAGAAGGTAAACAGGACGCTGGAGGGAACTGGGAGTGATACAATATCATAGGAAGCGCTGTTATTCCTATATAAGGTTTAGATTAAAATCTCATTTAGGTTCACTGCTTTACTAGTTTGAAAAAAAAAAAAAGCTGACACATTTTCAGCCTTTTTCCCATATAGAAAATTTATGAAATGTCCCTTTAAAGGAGTCACATCTGTCACATTTGAAAATGTACACACACATGCACACACACACCTATAAATAAACAAGTATAGCTCTGATTTTAAAATATAGAGTTGTTTTCTCTCCCATGCCAGATTTTCTGTTTGATAACAAATTAGAAACTTTAAGGAGAATAATATTTACTCCTTTACATCACAGTTACAGCCACAATAACTACAGTGGTTATTCTTATTTTCTCATACATTGTAGAAAGGGAGGGCTAGGTGCTCTCCCCTCTAGTCTTCCCCCCAAAAAAGAGAGAGGAATTTTTATGTGGCATTTACTGTATACTACACACGATTCTCTAAGGTTTATGTATATTAACTCTTTTAATCCTAACACCAATTGTATGAGGTGACTACTGTCATTGTTTCCTTACAAAAGTGGAAAACCAAAGCACACAGATTGACTTATTCAAGGTCACACAACTACTGAGTAGTGAAGCTGGGATTTGAACCTAGGTTGTCTGGTTCCAGGGTCTGAGCTTTGGAACAGTGAACTCTGCCTCTAGCAAGAATGCCCTGAAAACACACAGAGGAACTAGTGCTAACAGGAGAGGTTTGACTTTAAATGCATGTTTGGGCGAACTATCAAATTACAAGCTAGGCTGCAACATAGGGTTCATTTAAAGTTAATTTTAGAGGATCCCAAATACTTTATCAAAAAACCTACAGGGTCATCTTGTCCATGTTTTGTTTTCTCTAAAGTTACCTTTCTTCTGAGATGAAAGCAATCCTCAATGTAGGTATACTTCCAAGAACCAGAGGGTCACCTCAATGTCTCACACTTAAGTCAGATATTTCTGTAGCAACTCTGAAGGAGCTATCATTATATAAGATTAAGAGTTGGGGAAGAAAAGAAAACCGGACCATAAAAATCACAAGTCTTGGACAATAATTTTAATGCTTTCAAACCTCCCTCTCCTCTTTGGTTTGGAAATATTTATTTCAGTTACATTAAAGGCCACTTTCCAGATCAAAGACTGCCAATGAGCTGCCAATGAGTCAAGTTCACTTCTAACCCTCAGTACCTCTGGTCTCCACGGAGACTCCATCCCATCCCAGGGCCCATCTGGAAACAGGCATCTCAAGTGAGCCAGTCTTAAAATCAGGTTAGTGTGAACATTTTCACCCTGTAACCTTCGACCCAGTATTGAAATAGAAAGCAGCTTGTTTGTGTGATTTCCATCATGTTAAAAAGAAACAAAATCATTACCACCCAACCAACAGGGGTTAAGGAAAATGGATTCACCGTTTTAAAAACATTTAGATGCTTCCTGGAAATCTTACCCCATGCACTAAATAATTACTGGTCACCAACTATAATGCCGAGTTACTATTTCCCTGACTCCTATAACTATAAGCTACGTTGTCTAGATAGTAATTTTGATGTGTGTGGATCAGTTTTATAAATCTCTTAAACATCTGAAAAACAATTTTATTGAATGTGATTGTGTGTTAAGAAGCCATGCTTAACTGTTCTAGAAATTCTGCCCTAATGCTCATCTCTAGCCTTCTCTGAGAGATCCTTTGCAATCTCTTAGGGAAAATGAGTTTTTATTGGTGGTTACTTTTATTTTTTCAAACTATACAGATGCTAACGAACACTGGCTGGTTGTTTGTTTAAAATAGTCATGAAGGCATTTGGAAGTGTCTTTACAGGCCTGGTTCCAGGTACTTTTCTTTTCACACTGTTGGTGAGAGAGGGGGCTAATACCAACAGATAGCACAGATAACCAGGAGCCATTCTATAATGCCTCATTACTAACCCTCACAACATTTTCTATAATGCGTGTTTGCTAATATTAACAGAACGTTGTTTTTTAGAAAGGGCCTTTGTCCTACAATGAAAAAGAGTATTTGTTGAATTATTGTAGAAAATCAGTTTCTAAATGATTTTTAAATAAAATTCTAATCTATGAATATGTTTTATACATTTAGTATAGAAATTTTAAGAAGTATAAAGAAAATATTAAAATCACTCATAATCCCATCTCCAAGAAAGAAAAAATAAATCAACGTTTTGTCTCACACCTTTTCTGTAGTAGGTATACATACAAAAAAGTCTGTTTTGGGACCCAGAGCTCTGACCAGGTTTGCCCCTTTCTGAATGACCCAGGTGTGGTGACTTGGTGGAGCTGGTCACCTCAGTCTTATTCCTCTCTCTGGATGATTTAATTCCTAATAGGATCTTCACAGTCTCATTCACACAGACTTCTGGTGGACACACACACCAACAATTTCTGGAGAAGCCTAGACATTTCTGCACTTTAGTTTGGACTCGGTCTAGGCCAGCCTCCCACATCCTTGTCCCTATATTGAATTACAGAAACATGGCAGCTGCCTTCTAACTTCAGCAGGGTGATCATGTAGGAGAAGGGACATGGTGGTTCTGGTAATTCTAGGGGAGAAAGTTGGGATGGGTAGGAAGAGCAGGCTTATTTGAGAAGTGCATTTTCTGCCATTGGCTATAGTCACTTGTCAGGATGGTTGTGGCATAGAGGGTGGAGGTCAGAGGCAGGTGATGACAGTGTCCTTGACATAAGGTTCTAAGACTCTATTTCTCTCTCCAGGGTTGGCTTTTTGTCTACATGGTATGATTTATGAGTGTCCTGAGTCTTTTATCTCCATATTTATATCTTTTTAAAAAATATATATTTTATTGATTTTTTACAGAGATGAAGGTAGAGGGATAGAGAGTTAGAAACATCGATCAGAGAGAAACATCGATCAGCTGCCTCCTGCACATCCTCTACTGAAGATGTGCCCACAACCAAGGTACATGCCCATGACCGGATTCGAACTTGGGACCTTTCAATCCACAGGCTAACGCTCTATCCATGAGCCAAACCGGTTTCAGCTCCATATTTATATCTTGATCATAGCTATAGACACACAGCTCAGAACAGTATCTGGCACATGGTAGGTGCTCAGTAAATGTTTTTTGGAATGAATGAATGAAGAATGAATGAATGAGTCAATGAACTTGGCTGCTGTGATTGTTCCTTCGCCCACTGCTTCTGGAGACTGTCAACAAGCAAACGTGCTGGAATTCGAAAAGCTTTGGTGGGAAGTAATGGGGAGTGTTGGCTCCTTAGCTCACAGGATTACCCATTTTCTATTGGGTCTTGGGAGGACCCTTGGTCTTGGCTTTCACACGGTGTTATATAGAATGGCCTGGGAGACAGCCAATTTGGGCTTTTTCATCTACCAAACAAAACTAAACCAAACATTTGACTTGATGGCTGGAATCTCCAAGTGGATGATCTCACTCAGTCCTTTCAACAATGGAATGAGACCCCTGGTGATGGGGTGGGTGCGGGAGGAGTGTGGGAGGGGGGGAGGAGTGGGGGTCTGGAATGGAGGGACAACAAGTGTTAAAGGATGAAAAAGAACATTATTTTAAGTTAGCAAACACCCTATTCAGGAATCAAATGCCACATGTAACCCTAACTTACAATATAGAGTTCTAGCATCAAGTGTTGCTGTGTTTTTGTAGTAAAGGCAGTGGTTGGCAAACCGCAGCTTGTGAGCCACATGCGGCTCTCTGGCCCCTTCAGTGTGGCTCTTCCACAAAATATCACGTGCAGGCGTGCACATACAGTGTGATTGAAACTTCTTGGCCCATGCTCAGAAATCGGTTTTCAGCTCTCAAAAGAAATTTCAATCGTTGTACTGTTGATATT